>JASJOG010000225.1:0-499033 GCA_030142905.1 Heliopora coerulea
TCATCCATTGTATTAAGTTTTCTACATCACGAAACGTCTCAGCTGGCAAATCTAGGTCATTTTGCAGTTTCGAAAGCGCCTCCAACATCTTGTGGTTTTTCACTAGGGGCCTTATTGCATCAATTTTTGCACTCCACCTTGTCTGCGACAGGCTGTGTAACGAAACGCCAGCTTTCTCTTTAAGAATTTTCTAGCGAGATGGCCTTGCAGCGAACACATTATACATTTTCTGAATATTTAAAAAAAAATGACTTATTTCAGGGGTTGCTTCAACGGCATGAAGGTTTAGGCTGTGGGCACTGCAAGGAGCATAAAGAGCTTGCGGATTCTTTCGAAGGATTTCGGCTTGCAAACCCTTGTAGCACTTTGACATGTTGGAGCCGTTATGGTATCCCGGAGCCCTACACCTCCCTAAATCAATTTGGTTTTTTTCCAGAATGTCGCATATAGCTTTGGCCATATCTTCTCCCTTTTCCTTTCAAAATCTTGTAGTGTCAAAAATCTCTCAACTACCTTCCATCGCCTGTCATTCAGGGCCACATACCGCAAGACGAAAGTGAGCTGCTCCGTGTGGGGTAACATCAAGTGTGCCGTCAACGATCAGACCGTAACAATAAGATTGCTGTAACTCCTTTAAAACCTCATTAACCACATTCTTCGCGCACATTGCTAGAAATTCATTCTGAGTATGCCACGAGAGATAATGGGCTTGCATTCGCTCGCCCTTTTTCTGATGCTCCCTAATCTGATCTAAATGCTTTTTGATAATCGGATTATAAGAACGTAGCTACTCTAGAGTTCCAAGAAACAATCCATTGTCTGAATCTCCCACTGCTGCACTTGATCCTCTGAATGGAAGTTTTTTTTCCAGCTAGGAATAGTGTCACCTCAAGTAGACACCTTAAAATTTGTCTCCAACGATTCGTCTCTTCAACGATGTTTTGCTGATGAAAAGCATCGATTCCGCATTGCTTCTCTACAGAAAGCAGAAGATCTTTCCACTTTCGATAATTAGTAATATGTACTGCACTTTGCTCATGACTCTTTACCTTTTCATAAAGCTTCTTCCAGATATCTCTAAAACCCACCTCGTGATGGCTGAATGCAAAAGAGGTTGATGATGGAGGCTTGACGTTAAACAGGCAACAAGAGAAACAGAAAAGTCCTCTGGACGATTAACTCCAAACCAGCCAGTTGGGCATGCACTTTGAAAGTATGCTCACTGGAAATGCTCGGCCTTTTGTATCTCGTGGGAATTCATTCGGGTTAGACGGGGGACCCATAACGGCTATAATATCTCGGTCTCGTGGTCCAAGTTGCCTCCAACTTGCAACATCATTGCTAATTGACGTAGATCTATTTGTTGTTTCGAAAGATGGTGAAGGGTGCTCTTGAGCTAATGATGAGGTATGCTCTTCGACTAATGACAAGAGATGCTCTTCGATAGATGATGAGAAGTGTGTGTTAGCAGATGATGCCATTAAATGAGAGGAATTGGTTTCGACATTGTGGTTGGTTGTCCGCAATTGCAAGTTTTTATCTTTAACTAAATTTTTAGAAGGAATTTTCGAGTCACTCTCTTCTTGGAAAAGTTCTAAGCTTGCTTCCTGGGATTTATGTCTTTCTCCATTGTCGTCCAAAACCGACAAGCTAATTCTACTTTTGGTTTCTAGTTCTGCTGTAGTAGAGAGTTTCTTCCAACCAAGCTGTTCGAATGTTTGTTTTCCTCTTGATTCATTCTTCAAACGTTTAGCTTTTTCTTTTCGTTTAGCACTGACAGACTGAAATCTTCTTTTCATTTTGCAGGTTTTTACAGTTTAATCTGGCCTGATACAGCTAAACTTTCATAAACAAACACATTAACATTGTTCAAAATGCACACCACAAGACATTGTGAGCCTGCGGTGATTTGTTTTTACCAGCGGAAATTGGAAAAATAACATTTGCTGAGGATTAAGCGCGTAAATTGACTGCTAAAAAATTAAAATTAAATTTACACAACTAAATAAAAATTTTGTCAATATTGTGGACCCAATCAGAATATTAAAGACCTCCTAAAAATGTTCTAAACAGTTTTGTAGGGCCCTGAATGTCTGAGGACCTGGGGCATATTGCCCCTTCTGCCCCCCCCCCCCCCCCTCTTGGCTGCCCTGGAAACGACTGCGCTGTAGACCGACCTATAGAAACTGGACTGCTTTGCTCCACTGCCTTTCAATTGCCAGAAGTGTCCCCAGAATTGGAATTTATGAGTCCATCTACTAGTGCCAATGACCACTGATCTGGGATTTTAGAATAATTGTGGGCGATTTATGAGTCCTTTCTGACAACATATTTTGTACACACAGTGTTTCCTTTCTTTACATAGTAGGGTATTATTTAAGATGTAACCAGGGGGCTTAAGAAGTATTCGTCTAAAATTATAAGTAAGAAGTAAGCTGTTTTTTAATTCACTGCTTTGCCCAAAAAATTTCCTTCAACGTCAAATACTTGTTTGGTTTTTAAGTGTCAAGGGACTGTCCTAAAATCGCTTCGTTCAGTAAAACTGGTCGTCCAGGATAGTATTATGCGACATTTGTTTGGTCTTTGATAATAACCGAGCTCAGCAATATCGATATCGACTAGTTGTCGTATGGAGCGTTACGTAGGCTGATATTCAGTTAACGACTTGTACTCTCAAATTTGAGCTGCCGCAGGATTAAAGACGAAACACAAACAGCATTAAATTTGAAGCTCGCCCATCATAGTTCTTGAAGCCAAATCAAATACAAAACAGTCAAACGAAATTCTAGCTTGCAGGAAGCAAAACAGCTGTCGTACTAACAGAACACAATTTGTAACCATAGGACAGAATCTGAACTTGTGGGACATAAATTCAACCAGCAGAAAGTCATTCCAACAGAACAGAATTCGAGTCAGTAGAAGTCAGCAGAATATAACATGGACTGAACTCTAAAAAAAACTGGAACGATAACTCCGGGTTTCTCAGGGTGGAACAATGGATTGTAGTCGGAAAACGCAGCACACTTTGGACCGTTTGACCGTGCATGACGGTAGTTCAATTGTCCTTTAGAAATTTTAGAAAATGGATGATGCTTCCTTGCGAGTGAAGTCTAGAAGAATTTTTACCAAGTTGTAACGGAAAGTTCGCTTTTCAAACTGAAATAACCCGTCCAACATTGCTTTTTTGTGTTTCTTGGGAGTATTTGGCCGACAGCAATAAATATTGTCGAAATACAGTAGAACCTCACTAACTCGAACTCGGTTAACTCGAACTCCCCGCTAACTCGAACCAAATTCAACTTCCACTGGACTTGATCTCATTTTCCTGACTCCCATCCTTTACTATCTTATAACTCGAAATCAGTTAATTCGAACTCCCCGCTAAATCGAACCTAAATTTATACTCCTTTGGCTGAAATTCATACCAGTTGATTCGAACTCTAATTTGAAAAAGTTTTTTTCGGTAAACCTGAAAGTATAAGTCGCAGTTGTTTGACTAGTCGAAATCTTGAATTTTTACTGATAACAACGTGACAACGTGTGGAAACATAATTCAACTCCAGGAAAGACTTTTCGAGGGCGATTATCCAAGGTGAATATTATGCCACGATTGTTAAAACGTCCCACAAATTAGCCGTGAGTAGCGCGTCATAATTGCTTCAGTTTATCCAATTTGTTTCGTAGGGCATTCAGAAATTTGTACAGTCGCATTTAAAAGAATTAAGCATTCACTGAACATGAATATGTATCCTGGAATAGTCATTTCATTATAAACAGTTGTTCAACTGCATAATGGCAGACATTGCAGGATGGTAATATAATTATTCAAGACAATACAATCAACTCTATCCATGAAGAAAAATTAAAATATTCTTAACTGACTGTATCGAAATGACTTGTAATAGTGGATGATTCTTATAACCACGATACCTTATAAATTGTTAACAGGGTACTTGAAATTCAACACCCTCCCTGATAAATCAAACCCCCGCTAACTCGAACTAAGAAGGGCAATGAGAAATAGTTTGAGTTAGCGGGATTCTAATCTGCATGCAATTACATTCCAAGCTTTGGTTAAGGCAGTTCTCCTAACTTGATGAGTTTTTATGAATTTAAATGGTAAGAAAGTAACTAGATCTCGTGTAAGGTAAACAAGACTATGGTGGTGCATTGTTTCTCATCGGTAACACTAGGACTGGGTTGTGCTGGATTCATGTAGCTTCAAAAATCGAGTTTGCATAAGTCAGACCTGACACATAGCTTCATGCAGCGTTTGATACACTGTTTGATCCATTGAGTACTTAGTTGCGAAGATAACTGATTTTACCAACTGTGGTTTCCTTCTTTTTATAATTTTTGTGAACGTCAAAGTTCTTTAAATTTAGATTGCGGTAATTATTTTGGTTTTTTCGCCCTGTGAAATGTATTATCGAAGCTTTCATTTCGAGTTCCTGCAAGAGTTGATGTACATGAACCATTAAAGCTCTTTATCAATTTGAAGAGCTCTTTCCTAGGTACTTTTAACCGCAACAAAGTTAAAATCTTTCAAAATGGTTGGCAGCAAGTTGAAATAGAAAAAGAGGTTCAACATATTGTGCATCTTTGCATACTAACAACAGCTTGAAATATTGTCTCTGTCCTTTCATAAGTACACAAAGGGTGTAGGACACTAGGAAACATTTATCAACTCGTTGGGTGGATTCAGCTCAAGGTACGTTCTCTAACGCCGAGTACTCAATGAAAAGACCCAGTCAAGGTAAAACTTGTACAGTAGGATTTAAACGAGAACGAGATTATCAAACGTTCTCTGGGATCCTACCAGACATTTTAAAAAAGTTGCCCATCTCAAAACCAGACTTTATTCCTGGTCAATTGCTCTATAATTAACTCACTGATACTAGAAACAAAGTATAAAACGCAGCGGTAGACTTCCTATGGCTATACTGTCAATTTTTGTTTGAAATGGTTTCGACTCCATTTAATTCAGAATCTCCCTCGAGAAGAACAAATTATTATCAAAATTATGTTGACTAAATAAGTAATCAATGAAAATCAAACAGCGTTGCTGCTGTTCCACAATATGAACAAAGTACCTGACATTTTGAATGACAGACTTCATCAATCGTCAAACAAAAATGCAAATCTAAAATGTTTTCAACCCACTCCTACGCATCGTTTTCCACTTGTGTTATTCATTTTCAATTTACCATGTCTTGTATCTTTCCAGCAATATAGAATGACTTTATGAAAAACACCGTTTGGTTGCGTTTTTTATGTTATCCTCAGGAGAATATTTCTTCAGTTTCCAATTCTCCAGCAATAGAGAGACTTAACCACTTTCGATTTCACGGTCTGTTAAATGGACACCTAGAGGTCTTTTCAAAGCGTTGCTTGGGAATTCTATCTAATCTCTTGGGTTCCAGTAAGATGTTTCTTTTAATGTAACTGTTTAAATTATCGAAATAAATCATACAATAATGTGAATACCATAATCCTATTTATGAACGAAGCAGGCCTTGTCATCGTGAAAACATTTATTTTCGTGTCTGACGTCTTCATTTCAATTTACAACCAAAGGTTATTAAAACATGATATTTATTTATTGCACCTGTAAATGTCTTAGTCATGAGTGCAATTAATTAATGAGAGCAATAAGCAATGGTGAGAATGAATCGGATGGAAAGAAGCACAAAAACAGGGTATTCAAGGGTACATTTAAGAAAATATTTTTATTTATTAGTAACAGATAAACATGTGTGACAACCAATAGACTCACACCAATGCATCATATTTCTCTCCATATTTTGTACTCTCATGCAAGACACAAGGCGTAAATAACTTACTGTTGTTTAAGAAAGTTTGGAAGAATGTGAGTAAACCAAAATCTGTTGAAAACGTGAATTCTATACTACAGGTAAACAAGCACTTTTACAACAGTAACATGGCAAACTTCCTTACAGTTAACTCATAACATGATAGAGACACAGCAGTAGTCCTTCCCCATTCTTCTTCTAGAGATTTCTTCGGATACCCAACATGCAGATGAGATAATCTTCTTTGAGCTTAGTCCTAACCGGTAATTGCTTAATATTACATTGATTTTCGGGTTATTTCATATCACTTACGCAGTTTTAATTTCCATGAACTAAAATCAATAACGACTGTTTCTGCGGTGGCCTATCAAAAAGCAAGACTCTGAGGGATGGCACTCCACTTAACATTCTAGTACGAACGTTGACTTCATTAACTATCATCATTAAATTTTATAACTTAAAAACATCGCTAAACAAAAAGACAGGAGAGCTCAGTGGATTTCTCATTACCCAGAACATTTTCCTCCACTGCTGCTTAGAGAAAAAAATTGAAGTCTTTATCTTTGTGGGCAGTTGCAACTACCCGATAACGCAAAGCCTTGTGAATATGGCGTTAAATACAAAATGTGAACATTAACGTGGACCAATTTTCCTCTAATATGTTTCAGTTTATGGCCCTGGTGCACTCGATGATGCAAGCACTATACTCGCTGGCACAGCATGAAAATGAACCTGTCCGTGTGCACAAGAGGGGTACAACAATTACAGCACTGAAATTCCAATAACTGAACGTGAAATTCAACTAATGATTTATTTTTCCCGATAAATTGATTATTGACCTATTAACTCAACTGTCTCGTACGTACATCACTATATGTTAGTTTTACCTGAGAAAGATGATGTACTCAACGCTATCGCTGAACGAGATAATGAACCATATTGTAAGTGCACATGAAGTGAATAAAAAGATATGTTCTTCTTTGTATTTCAAGGTGTACCTCCTGTTGTTATGTTGTTAATTTCCTTTGAAATGCTGTCGACTTCATTGAATTAAAGATCTCGTTCGAGATGAACTAATCATAATCGTAGTTAAGTTTAACAAATAATTACGGAGAAAATTAAAAGTGTTGCTGCTGTTTCCATAATGAGTAAAATACCTGATATTTTGAGCACAAGACTTTAATCACTTGTCAGGAAAGTGAACAATCCTAAAATCTTATCATACCATTTCTGTGCGTTGTTTTTCTCTAAATGCATTCATTAAGAATTTGACAGATTTTCTATCAAGTCAGGTTTAAATATGTTGAATGATGACTTAGAGGACAAACTTTGTTTTTTCTATTTTATCATGGTTGTTTCCGGAAAACTCTTCTTTAGGTTTCAATTCTTCAGCGATGATAACGCGTTTCATGCTTTTTCCATGTCACGGTCTGTTAAGTGGATACTCAAATGTTACTTTAAAGCTTTATTGTAACATCATTTTCCTCTTACTAATTCAAGAAACATGTTTCCTAGAACGCAACAGTTCCTTAAGCGATAATACAGTACAATAATGTGAATATACTCGTTAACTTTCTAAGGTAAACAGGCATTGTCATCGCTACCACATCTGTTATCTGTTATCGTGTCGTTATTTAAATTGTCCTTATCTGATCATGGTCTTTCTTGATCACACTGCATACTTCATGTCCATCACTGCAGTTTATTGATGATGATATTAAGTTAGGGTGAGATGAATTGTCCGAAAATAGGGCTCGAAATGGGTTATTGAAGTCTGTATGCAAGCAAATGTTTTAATTTACTTGGTAACAGATAAACATGTTTGTTTAAAAATCTCGCAGGAATCCAGGATACATGTTCTATCTAAATTTGACATTTTCATTCAAGATATAAATCATAAACAACTTACCGCTGTTTAAGGAGGCGAGGAAGAATAAAACTAAACCAAAATCTGATGTAAAATAGAACTTTGGGCTTTAGATATACTAAAACTCTGGCTAAAGGAACGCGGAAAACTTTCTTGTAGTTAACTCTAAATATACAAAATATGTTGAAAACACACCTGTAGTTCTTCATTGCGTCTTCCTCGAGTTTGATAGATTACATCTTAGTGAGTTAAGAAGAGACAGCAGTAACACAGTTCCGGTGCTGGGGATAAACTCAGTGACAATATTTTTTGGGCGGTTGGATGTAAACCAAAGCAGCAGTGGCTGAATCTTGAAAAAGGACACGTTCACTTTACGTAACAACCAAGCAAAAGGAAATTTTTAATTCAGGACGAAAAACCGTCCTGCCGTGTTTGTAAAATTAACATCCGAAACTGGAAGATGCACACAGTGAACGTTTTTCAGTAAGTCAATAACAGTTTTTTTAAAGAACAATCGTTAATTCAAGATATATTTTGGTTAAATGTATGTTCCAGCTGTAGTCTTTGAAATCAAACCAGATCTTTTAATGTTTTTACTTTGTTTACCGGATTTAGTCAGGGTGAAAAATCAAATTCAAAAGTAAGTACGAGATGTCGTGATGGTACCTTCTCTTCTTAATTTGTAGCACAGACTGCTGCCCCCGAATTGCCCCCGTGACTAAAAGGTAGCAAATGTAAATATTTACTTTTTCATGCAAATTGGCGTATTTAAATTGATATATCTTCAAAACGAATTTACTAAATCGAAAAATTGTAAAAAACTTATCAGCTCCCGTGCTTTCTCTGTAAAAAAAGTAAAAACTGCAGAGGGTTTAAATGCAATTTAAGAAATATATTTTCGTTTCTGGATACTGTCATCCAAACATGCGGGATGTTGCAGCACTTGAGAAATGCAACCCGCCTTATCCCGGAAAATACAACATGCAAAGAAACATCAATTTAAATTAAAAAAAATGTCCTGCATCTACTACGGAGCAAGGGAAAAAAAACCCCGGAGTTCAGCGAGTAAAAAATATCGCCCGATTTATTGAGGCCAAAAAAATTCCTATCCTAGTTCATCCCAAGTTCATCCCAAGTTCATCCCAAGTTCATCCCAAGTTCATCCCAAGTTCATCCCAAGTTCATCCCAAGTTCATCCCAAGTCCTATCCTAGTTCATCCCAGATCTTCCCTAGAGGTCAAACGGATGGTTTCAGAGCGACCAGCTACAATCATATCGTGTAAAGGGGCCGTCAACTGCAACAACTATCGTGAAACGATCATGAAATGACACTTTCCGACAGCTGTCTACGAACATGCCTCACGCACTGGTCTCACGTGAGGTAATTTTAGTCATCATTTTCGAAATGGTGGATTTCCTTGCAGAAAATGGTCTTTGTGGTCAAACGTTGTTAAAATTAGTGAGCAGAGGAAATGTAATCATCGCTGAACTTTTGCGTTTATCGGATTTCATTCCACCTGAATTCCGTCTTGATAATAAAAGAGATCAGTTGAAATATGGCGATGTTTTGACCGAGTTCTCGTGTTTCCGTCGACCTGAATTCTACGAAGCGAAAATCGACGCTAAACCGGTAAGTGCGACGAGTTAAACTAGCCTGATTATGTACTGGGATCTAACAGTTACTAGAACGTACTGACAAGTTTTTTAGGCGAAACTATTAGAGTTGTTCGACGTTTTTATTGGATTTTGTAAAATGGCTATCAATGATATTTTGCATTTCACTTCTTGAACTTCTACTACTTTCCTCACACCGT
This sequence comes from Heliopora coerulea, assembly GCA_030142905.1. Classification (NCBI taxonomy): domain Eukaryota; kingdom Metazoa; phylum Cnidaria; class Anthozoa; order Scleralcyonacea; family Helioporidae; genus Heliopora; species Heliopora coerulea. The sequence goes on from JASJOG010000225.1 coordinate 9,495, forward strand.
TGCATTTGCAGTTGCCCTCCTAGACAAGGCTGCCACATTTTCAAAAAGTAGGCCAGTATCTTCCTAGCGTTATTTGGTAAAAGTACAGTAGCGTTGAGATTGCATAGCTCTGTTGTAGCTGTATCAAGATTTTCAAATTTTAAAATAAAATAATTTTTTGCCTATTAGTTAACAATTGCTTCCAAATTTTGCTCGGTTAGGAACAACATTTTACAAGGAAATTGAAATTTGATTCAAAAATGATGGGTGGGAAGATGCCACCAGGACTCAGGAAACTTTAAAATTTGGTACCAGAGTTGATTGTGAACCCAGATTACTGTTTGGGATGAGAGTAAGAAATATGCAGTACCCTGATGAAAAGCATCTTGAAATCTCAATATTCAAATTAAAATACATGAAAAAATTGGTCATGGTAATATTTTGACTTTATTTAAAAGCAGTTGTCTAATATCAGGCACTTCTTTAGAGCATGCTTTTCTGCTTAATGTCTTGAATTTGCTGGCTGTGAATGATACTGGTAATTGAGATACAGTAAGTTGCTTCTCAATATTTCTGATGTGGTCTTTCCAATCAGTATGAAACTGAGATGGAATACACTAAATTTGTCCAGTTTACAGTAAGAAGAATCAAGGTGCTTAAATGCCAAGGTGTACCAAGTGATCAGAAAAGTACTGTAGCTTTGACAGCAATGGGTGTAAATTATTTGATGATGTACTATTATTATTATTATTTTCATTATCATTATCATTATTATTATTATTATTATTATTATTATTATTATTATTATTATTATTATTGAGGAAAGTCAGCTCATATGAGCCAATGAGGTCATTTAGCCCAAATTACGATATTATACCAAAGTGGGTACATGTACCATAAATTATAGTGGTATGGCAATCACAAAGTGAAAAACATTGTGAGTAGTTAATGCCATTTTACATCACAGTCCCACATACACAATTCCATTGGTTGGGCATGGTCAAGGGCTGGTGCTTTGCACCTATAAATCATGAGACTTCCTCAATAACCATCACACTTCCTCTCAGACTATTCTAAGGGTCTGTTCCACAAAGCTGACCAATTAAGGCAAGCTAGACACCAGTCCAATAGCTGAAGTTGGATAATGTGATCTATTTTGTTCTTAGACTAGGAGAGTTCCTTTCAGACACGTAAGTGTCCTGGGCTCACTCAACCATTTAAGGTAAAGGACATCAGGACAGTCAGAAGAATTTACTAGTCCTTGGGCTTACAGGGAAGGTTTGCCAACACCTTAGGTGAGGTTATTTACCACTGACAACCAATTAAGGCAAGCAGTGGCTTTCAGTCACCTGTTTACCCAGCTGGCAAGGCAGGGGTGCCACTCCCTGAGGATGCCGAAACATCTTGACTACCTTAAAGCTTCTGAAAGGTCACGTTCTTCTCACATATGTGAGACGGTCCTGGTGCTGTGTTCAGATTGTGGCCAATTTCGTCATTATTATTATTATTATTATTATTATTATTGTTTCAAAAGATAATCTTTATTTTGGGCAAAAATAACTAAACTCCTGCAAACATTAGAATTAATTAGACATCAACTAAAGGGTATCTCTTACATTTACACTGAGGAATTTGAGAACTCAAGGATTTTAAAATGGAAACATACTGTAAAAGTACAGTACACATATCTTCAAGTCTCAATGACTACTCTTAGATTTACTGTAATGAAGCAAAGCACCCTGACACACAGGGGTCTGTTGGATGGACATTAATCTGCATTACCCCCTGGGTTTAAAAAGGATTCTCTACCTGAGGTATACAAAAGGGGATTTTGTCCAAGTAAAAGGCACTTTCTTTCAGTCAATAACACTTGAATGCTTACATACCCTATAAATGTAAAAGCAAAGTTGAGAATCATTGAGAAGTTGTCATCAAGACACAGAAGCATAGTGGGAGGTTTCTGTGATTAATTTGTGGCATATAGAGGTAGACAAGGTGCCATTGAATTTAAATGGAATACAGTGTCCAAATTATCACTGACTGAAGACTGGGACCTGACAATCTTTGTGCACTTTATACTTCATAGAATGTTGTATATGAAAACAATACCACAATTTATCAGAAGAAAAGTTCTTTAAGTAATTCCAATTAACTCAAAGCATTTATCCACCTGGGCAAAATTTCAACATTGATTTCTCTTCAACCTCTACTGTAATTCTGACCAAACTCCCTGTGACCATACCAATCCTTACACTAATTCTTAATATGAACCATACCTTAACCCTAACCCTGCCTTTAACTCTTACTCTAACCCTAATTGCAATTTTACCAAAACTGATTTACAAATTGGTGTTCTTATGTCATCTTTTCAAATATTTTTATGCTTTGCATGTTGCCTCATTATTTTGAGCTAAAACTTCCACTTAGCCCATGGTGTAGGTCATTGACTTGTGATGGGCATCTACTAAACTGTGGTCTCACTTGTTGTTTACGATCCATGTGAAGTAGTGGTGTTTTTGCAGACATTTTCTAGCCTATTTGGCACTTAGAAAAGTTTGCATAAGATTGTGTTAGATGACCATAACTCAATGTAAATGTGACCTCTTACATGTCCTCATTGATGTGATTATGACTCCTTTGTACATTATCTAGGATCTAATTTTCTTTAATTTGGCTTTTTCCCATCTTATTGAACAGGAGCTTTAAGACCTTGATACAGAATTCAGGGAAAACCATATTGACATACTGACAAGATTCTTCCTTGCATTTGAAAGTGTTTACAAATACATCACTGCCCTGAACAGGTACAGTAAGTATGCAAAATTTTAATCTTTAACCTGACAGTATTAGTGTGCTGGAGAGGAAATGTAGTAACCTGGCTGGATACCAAACAGTTTCCTGGCTACATGTATTTCCAAAACCAGTTGCAACAATTTTGCAATATTTGTTGAATCTTCAGACTCAGTTAAGGTCAAAACCATTGAGCTTTTCTGTAATAATAATAAAAATATTTATCTTACACAGGCATGCAGTGAATTTTGAAACTTCATCCATAAAACTGAAACTTAGATGAAACCCTGGCTGAGCTCAGACAAATCTTTTGTACAAACAGTCTACCTGTCTACAGTATACAGTATCTGTAATTTTTAATTAGATGTGGTAGTTTTGGAATGAATATAAAAGATTTTGCTTTTAAAACTTTTTATATATGTTGCAAGCCTTGAAATTAGTAGCCAGTCATGGACATTGTCTAGCACAAATTTGTTATTATGAAGGTGTGACCAGCACAAAGTTTATTGTGCACGTCACTACCATTTGTCGAGTGCCAGTTCCTGTGAAAATAGACTTCAAATTTTACCAAGAATAAGCTGTTATTTGATTCCAATCAATTTTTCTTTAAAATTGCATTTTGTATCCCTGTTACAAGATCAATCATCAGTCACCTCAATTTCATGAAACTTGCAAGTTATCGTAAATACATATGTATTAGTGTTACCCACTAGATAATCCCTGGTCCTCTCTGTTACCACCTGATCTGTAAACAGCCGTTTGTTGTAATCATTTAAAAGGTTAATAACTACCATAACTGATACTGATATTCTTTGATATTCTTTGAGATCAGTTATGGCATTTATCAACCTTTTAACTTTTAACCTTACTTATCACTGCCTACACAGTATTCTGTTCTTATATCATTGATTGTTTTAAAAGAGATTGCTTTTATACAGCACATAGCTGCTAATTAGCCATGTGCAAAAATATAAGTTCATATTTCCAGGCTTTGTCATGTGAAATTTGAAGGGATGTGGCCATTCACGTGCCTCGTCTATTTGAGGTGTGTGATGGCAAGTGATAACATAATAATGCCTTAATAAGTAATGACAGCACAAAGGTAATTACGGCAAAAAGACTTCATGAAATGTATGGTACTTGTTCACAATTTCAGCCTTCAACAGTACTCTAATTTGTATCAGGGACTGGCTATACAAATTACAAAATTTAATGCTTATAGCAAAGTTGGGCAAAATAAAATAAAACATATTCTGAAAAATAGAGACATCTGGGAAAACTCAAGAAATGAGTTAAAACAAGACAAGTATATGCAACTGTAGTATTTTGACTTTATTACAAAGTCATCATCAGACAGAATGATTTACAAAACAAGCCAAGGTCTATATATACAGTGTGATGTAGACAAAGGAATTTAGAAATCCTACACCTGAGATTTATTATGCAACAAAACACATTGCTAATTAAGAATCTCAACAGGAAGCTCTTGTTTTGACGTCATATCTTGAGTTTTCCAAGATGTCTCTATTTTTTGGAATATGTTTTATTTTATACTTTTTGAAGTTGTTGGCTGGTTGTGGTTTTTGGTCAAAATAAAGAAATCATATACAACAGGTGCAGTGCAGTCTTAGTTTAAGACAGTTTGACAATGACTTAATTGCTCACCACTCTCATAACAGTTTCATTTCTGTTTTCCCATTAGAGAACAAAACAAGGCAAAGTTTATGTACAAAATAAGAAATAACCAACTTTCGGAATGCATGACCAGGATGTTTAATGTTACTAATAATAGAAATTATGATCTTTGGAACAATAAAGTGGATTTTGCTCTCCAAAAGCCAAATACAAACCTTATGAAAAGAAATCTTATGAAGAAACATAATTAAAAAAAAAATCATTTAAAGAAAATTAAAGAAATGAGATATGGCATATGCAGTGCAGTCTTACTTTAAGACAGTTTGACAATGACTTAATTGCTCACCACACTTATAGCAGTTTCATTTAGGGTTTCCCATCAGGTGCACAGTACACATCAGATTTATTGTTAGAAAAAGGGTTTTCGGCAGTTGATTCAATTTCCTGTGACATGCTGCAATTACATTGAATTTCATTTGACAGTGAACTTGGTTTGTGCTTTTGTGTCTTTCTTTTTAAATAAATTTTTAATGTGCACTGTCAAATCTCTTTGTGTTCAGTTCCCTTAAAAATTGAATTGATCAATTTTATTATTAATAGATTGTCAAGTATTGTGTGTGATATTTGAAGTACTTGTCTGAAAAAGTTGTCAGAAAACTAATTGCCCTTTCAACAAAAGAATTTGACTGAGATAGTGTGAACACAAATCCTGTTCATAAACATAAATTTGGGAATTCTTTACCCTTTTAGTTTCTCCCGAAGCTTTCTTGCTTTGATTCGAAGAAAATTGCGTTGCACATAATGTTTAAAACACTTCCATTTGAAGCAGATTGCAAACTTACTGACACTTTATTGTCCACTCATGTTGGGTCAAATTTCACAACACGAGTATCACATTATTGTAACAAAATGTTTCACAATCCTGTTTACACATCATTAAATAAGGACAAGAAACTCCAATTAAACTTGTAAACCTTTTTGTCAGTCATTGGATTAGCAAAAGATGCATGTCTTTGTCAACATCAACATCCAACAAATTTTACAGTCATTCAAGGAAGAGGAGGGTGCCAGAACAGTGGGGAGAGTTATACCATCACAATATATAAAGGAAAGGGGGATGTCTTGATGTGTGAAAAATATAGGGGAGTGAGACTTATGGAGCATAGCATGAAGGTGTGGGAGAAGATCCTGGAGGGAAGATTAAGAGAGATGTGGAGATTGATGAAAATCAGTTTGGCTTTCAGCAGAAGAAGTCAACAGTACATGCCATCTTTGTTATAAGACAACTACAGGAGAAGTATGGAGGAGGGGAAAAGGAGCTATTCCATATTTTTGTGGACTTGGAAAATGCCTTCGACAGAGTGCCAAGGGAAGCAATTGTATGGCCACTGAGGAAATAAAATGTACCAGAACGACTTATAACACTGATGATGACACTGTATGTAAACTCAAGATCAAAGGTGAAGGCACTGGCCGGAACATCAGAGGAGTTTGAGATAGGAGTTGGAGTACATCAAGGTTCTGCATCGAGTCCCCTGTTGTTTGTGGTGGTGATGCAGGAGGTAATGAAGGATGTGAGAGGTGAAAATTTGTGGGAATTATCATATGCAGACAACCTAGTGATCATAGGAGAGTAAGAGGAGCAGGTTGTTAGGAGGTTTAATGAGTGGAAAAGAGAGTTGGAAACAAATGGTTCAAAGGTGAATATGGACAAGACAAAAATGATCATAGTGGGAAGGGAGCCAGGAGTGAGACCACAAAGAGGCAGATACTCATGTGGAGTTTAGAGGGAAGGAGTTGGAGTGAACTCAGTCTGGTGTCAGGGATGTTCAAAGTAGTGCTATGCGAAATGTTCAGGACTCAGGAACATGAAACGAGCAGGAGATAACTATAGGTGTGCAGCTTGTGTCAGAGATCCTATGGCATTGCCTTGGGAGGTGGCGGTCATGGGTGGTATGTTGGATGTGGTGGACAGCTTTTGTTATCTGGGTGACACCATGACCTGTGTGGGTGGAGTGGAGGTGGCTGTCAGGGCAAGGAAGAAGTGGAGGGAGTAGGCAGGCTTGTTGATAAATCAGAACGTACTCTTGGTCAACCGGGCTAGGGTTTACTGTGCCTGTGTGAGGCCAGCACTGTTATATGCTGCTGAGACTTGGGTACTGACAGGAAAACTGGAGGGAGTTTTGGTTAGATGTGGTCATAGAATGTTGAGATACATGGCTTAAGGTGAGATGGCAAGATAGAGTGTCAAATGAGGAGGTGCGGAGGAGATGTGGTGTGGAGGATTTAGAAGATAGACCGAGGAGAGCAAGGCTGAGGTGGTTTGGGCATGTTAGAAGAAGAGAGGAAGGTCATGTACATGCATGGAGAAGAGCTGTAGAGTCGGAGGTGGTGGGAAAAAGAATGCTGAGAAGGCCTAGGAAGACCTGGAGGCAGGGAGTGGAGGAGGACCTGAGACTTTGAATATCAGGGAAGATATGGTAGATAGTAGGCAACGGTGGAGACGACTCATAGCACGTTCGACCCCAGTAGTGGGACAAGATAGATGTTAAATGAGAATAAATGGTGATGATGAAACAACATCCATGTCAAGGTCAAAACATGAAATATTTTGTTACTTAATGACTTCCGTTTTTCAGAGATGTTTAGCTAAAATGCATTGTGTTAAATTCTGAGGGCAACATTTAAGTTTTGGGCATGCAATGGATCACACACCTTGTTGATTCTAGGTGTGTGCCAAGGCATGTGCATGTGATTGTGTGCCTTGTATGACAAAGCCTGCATTTCATAATTTTTATAGCTATAGGCAAGTATTTAAGCCAAAGTAATCTAACTAATTGGATAAAATTTTAAGCTACCAATGAGTTTAAGACACACATGCGGAGATACTGTTGTGATTTAGATTGTCAGACATTCAGTGCTAGTTTTCATTGTGTAGTTTCAAGATAAACCATGCTTACTCAACTTTTGAATGGAACAAGTGAGAATAATTAAGTCTCACTTGTGAGGTACTTTAAGTTAACATGTAATACCCTTAGTTGTGGGATGTCTTGTTGATATATTAAATTAAGACATTCACTAACTTCTATAAGCTGCCTACTCATATTGACAGATGATTTTTTTTACCGGTACATATGGCCAGTACAAACATATTTATGGCTTTCATTTTGACAGGTCAAAATAATTTTTTTTTCTCCAGGCCTGTTTGTGTGAAATTATATAGTATTGTATATACTGTATATTTTGTTGCATACCTGTAAAGTATGGTAATCTCTGGGAATTTAACCTAAAAGGAATTTTTATACCTGCTCACATCTCATAATTAGAAACCAATTCAGAGCTGACAATTAAGAGGCTGGTTGTCTGGCCAGTTGGTAGAATTATCTGCCATAAGCCAGATTGTTAAAAGTTCACCGGGGTTCGAATTAGAGAGAAAATGTCGATTCGCAAAAAATTTCGTGGTGCGGCGTGTTTACCACGGGTATCAAATTGCACTGCTGAAAACGTTAACAACTGCTATTTTCCAGTTTCCGATTTTTTGTTTACTTGGTGCGTGTAAATCACGTTCAGGCCATTTACAGTCAAAACCGGTGCTTTCTTGCGGACTACATTGCAATATTTCCCCACAACAAAGCAATTTTGATGACAAGTTGAAGACTGAAGTTTTCCCAAGCAACTTTAAACTGCTATTTACATGGTGAAAAATATTTCACAGTCATACAGTTGTCCTTAAGCGAGTCCTTCTTTACATATTTGGTTTCTTCAACCCATGTTGATGTATAGCTACACATTTTATTCAAATCGCCTTCGAACTTCTTGCACAAGGAGCATTTCTTCTGTTAATATTTGCCGTAAAATTTTACTTTGTAAACACAAGATAATGAAAGATAGCTCGCCTTCTGACAGTTGTACGCGAAAACTAACGCACGTGCTGTTTGTCAATTAATCTGGGTTCTCTTCGACTGAGAAATCCTGAGTTCTAGGGGAATTGTCAGCTTGAATTAAAACATGACTGTCGTAGATTTGATCAGCGACAGTCGCCGACTGAATTAACAGTTACCACTATGTCGAAACTTCACTTTCTTAAAGCCCATTTTCTTTTAGAGTTTATTCGAGGGAGAGGAAAAAATGGGGAGAAAACGTTCTTTTCCAGGCTGCTTGGCGCTATTTCTTTCCTACCTGTATTTTAGTCGGAGGCGTTTCGGTATTTTAAACAATCGAAAATAATAAGCTTTGTTTATTTCACACAGAAATGGGTCAAGACCTCATTAATAAGTTCGATTTTCTGCAAGCGGAACAAGTCGAGTTTCGGCCGTCTCTAGCTTCGAGGGAGGGCTCTCACGACTTCATATCTCAATTTCTCGCTTGGCGAGATAGGAAGTCGACGTGTTACAAGTCTTCATGGAAACATGACGATCGAAGGTTTGATTGACGACAGTCGCTGACTGAATTACAACAATTACAAGTATATGGCAGCTAGCCTTAGGTTGGATTAAACGAGCACACTGCGCCCAGTTGACTCGATAGATGAAGTAGTACAGCACCTATCTGGTGACCCAAAATTGGGAGTTTAAATCGCCCTCGAGAAACTCGGTTTTTCAAGATGACTTTTCCACTACAGATTAATCACGAAAATTTTCTCTTCATGTTATTCTGGGCGTGATTTCAAGATAGAACTGAAACAGTTTGCATCGTCAGAATTAAGCGTTAAGGCGTTGCGAGAATTTTTCAAAAATTCACTCCTTCCCTTCATGATTAAAAATTGTTGGGTGGGGCTCACGACGTGAACGTTAGTTTCCTTTTTGTTGTCTTAACAGCTTTTCAAGAAAATGCTCGCCGAGAAGCAAGTGGGAAAAGAATAAGAATGAGAGCGTGGACAGGATAGACGAGCTGGCTGACGTATTCTTTAGTGTAAAACCGCTGACCAAGATGCAGACGAACGGTGAGTTAAAGTAGGATCAGAGAACCCCAGTGAACTATATTTCCATATCTGGAATGCTAACTGGTCAATGAAATGTGAAGCCAAGATGGCCGCCCATGGAGGCAATTTTGTACGTCAGTTTCAGTCACCTACGCGGTCTTGCACGTCAGTCTTTGTCTCCAATTTCTTGAGTGATTTTTGTTTCAAAATACATTAGATATCTCTTCAAAAGACAGGAGTGAGTTTAAGAACCTCAAATATAGTTCGATAAAATCAAGTCGAGTTTCAGATTATATATTTTCACGAAAATAAATTGCCAAACTAACGAGAAAACTGATAACACAGTCTCGATAAATTACTTTAGGAAACTACCAAGTGTACGTCCTCTTTTTACCGTTAGTTTACCATGTTTAGACAAGTTGGCACACTTCTTAGGCCGCAAAGCAGTTTTGAATCCTTTTATATACCCGATTATGTAAAAAAGCTCCTGTGATATTTTGTCTGAACACATTTTGCGTATTTGTGAGTTTTCTTAGCCGAACCAAACAAAAACTGAAGATTAAAGTCGTGTAAAGGGCTAGAACTGACGTACAAAACCGTGCAATTGCCCTCCATGGACGGCCATCTTGGCTGGACATTTCATTGGCCAGTTAGCATTCCATAGATGGAAATCGAGTTTACTGGTGAACCCGAACTGGGACGCAAACTTGCAATCATTGGCCTTGGAGAACGTGAAGCCAAGATTGCCGCTCATGGAGGGCAATTTTGTACGTCAGTTTCAGTCCCCTACGTGGGCTTGTGCGTTAACTTTAGTCTCCCACGCGGTACTTTTTACGTTTTCTGAAGATTTTTCTCTGAAATTACACACAAAACATGTCTTCAAAATATAGAAATGATTTAAGAATTTGAAATATAATTCGACAAAGTCAAACCGAGTTACGAGTTATATATTTTTACGAAAATAATTTACCAAACTGACTAGAAACCTCAAAACGGTCTCGAAAAAAACTATTTGAGGAAACTACTAAGTGCACGTCATTTTTATACCGTCATTTTACCATCTTTGGACAATTTAGGACAGTTCTTAGGCCACACGGCAATAACGAATCCTTTTAAACACTCGAATATATTAACTGCTCTAGTAATAATTCGTTTGTGCACTTTTTCCATGGTTTTGAATGTTTTCGAAGCCGAACCAACCTAAAACCGAAGATTAAAGTCGTGTAAAGGAGTGGAACTGACGTACAAGACCGTGAAGAGGACTGAAACTGATGTGCAAAATTTCCCTCAACGGGCAGCCAGAAACCGGAGTACCCGGAGAAAATCTGCGATGCTCAGTACGATGAAACTGGACAAAACTCTTCTCACATGTGATCAAAGTAACTTTAATCAGATAACTACACAGAGCCAGAATTGAACTCTGGCTACAGTGGCGAGGGGCAAGTGTGCTACCACTGTACCTCAAGCACACCTCTTGTCTTAACCTTTTCCAACTCTCTTGTCTGCTCATGTTAAGCACCCTTACAGGTCACCACCGCAACAGGTTCTGATTGTCTTGATAAGTTCTTGTTCTTCATGTTTTATGAAATTTTTGTCGTTTACAAAACGCCTTTAATTTTGCAGAGAACCTTCAGGCGTGGTTTAGAGAAATGTCCACCCAGATTCAGTCTTTGGACTACGAAGACTCGACAGCTGCTGGACGAAAGATCGTTCAGTTAATGCAAGCGTTGGAAGAGGTAAAGAACTTATTTTTCTTTGTGTTAGTAACACAAATCGAATTAAAGACATTCTCAGAAGCAAATGTCCGAAAACGTAACATTTACATCAACGCGGTAGTTGCTGTAGTGATAGAATAACGACTTTAAAAGATCACCATCATCGCGTTCGAACGAAGCTATATTTAGTTACCAATCTCCTGTAAATAATCTCAAGGAGCGACATGTCGCACGTAAACGCATCAGGATATTTAGAAACGCTAACGTTTCGTCACTTTATAACCTACACGATTACAAAAATAGACATGAACAACGAATAAATTAATGAGCATGTAATCGTGTAGATTATTTAAGCCGAGATATTTTTGTAAACATATCTTACTGAGATGATGTTGCTTGTGAAGTGACGAAACGTTAGTTCTTATTAAAGTATTTCAAAACATCCTGATGTGTTTATGTGCGACATGTCCGTCCTTAAGATTATTTACTGGGCAATAATTTTTATTACTAGACTTCTGTTTCCGCCTGGTATTTCGATAGCCGAAATCGTACCAATCCCCATCCTAAAATTACCTAGGGGAACTAGGTTAATCCCTCTCGCTTCCTTCACATTACGAAAGGCCGCCCCAGGACGTGATCGCCCCCGTCCTGTAAACCTTACAGCAGGTTTACTGTATTTAACTGTAATTTTCACTTTTTAAGGTGCAAGAGTTTCAGCAGTTGAAAAGTAATCTACAAGTGTGCCAATTCTTTGCCGATACAAGAATGTTTTTGCATCAAATGATTCGAACCATCAACATAAAAGAAGAGGTAAGAAGGTTTATTTAAATTTAAATAAAGTTACCCAAGAAATTTCAATCTGGTGAATCTGGTTTGTTTGTCTTGAAATCAAGTTGGAAATGTACCGTCCAACTCTTGCCTGTCTGTACCGAGAACATTGCACGGCTAGACAACCGATTAACATAAAATAGCGGATGCCGATTGGATGCCTGATCGTACAATTAGTTTTTTCTTGCAGACTTGCAAGTTTTGGTAGAAAAATTGTGAAGCTGTTTTAAAGACGAATGAACCACGTTCAGGAACATTTTGCAAAAGATTTACAACAGCCATCTTCCGAAAGTAAATCTTTCCATATTTTGGAAATGTGGAAGCTTGAAGATATCTTGAGAAGATAGATGAATGATAGTCAAGGTCTATTCTCAGAAGAACGATTTCTGATCGACCAGACGGGGATTGAACCCGCAACCTTCTGATGACCGGTAAGACGCTCTAACCATTGAGCTACCGAGACTCAGATGGTGAGCTAAGGTGCAAGCTCGATATATATGTGCGACCTAAGCGGAAGCCACTATATATTAGTAATGATTGATGCAATTTTTGTTTGAGAAACGCGAGAGCTTGTATATATCTTAAGAGAGATGAATGATCGTCAAGCCCTGTACTCAGAAAACGATTCTGAGCCCCCGACGGGGCTCTCCGTGGCATCTTAGCTTACCATCTGGGTCTCGGTAGCTCAATGGTTAGAGCGTCTCACCGGTCATCAGGTTGCGGGTTCGATCCCCGTCTGGGGCTCAGAATCGTTTTCTGAGTACAAGGCTTGACGATCATTCATCTCTCTTAAGATATATCCAAGCTCTCACGTTTCTCAAACAAAAACTGCAATTTTAACATTTCAGACAATAAAAAGCTCTTTTTTCTCTTTCTTGGCTTCAGTTATACTGTAAACATGCAAAGTGGGATCAAGAAAAGTCTGTCGCTTGTGCGAAAACTTCGAACAACTTTCTTAAAGGTGAGAGTCAAAGAAAACATCTGGCTGTGCTTGTTTTTCTGGCCGCTTGCGAAATTGCGCATGCTGATTGATCGCTGAACAGTCGAGGTTTTACGATGTTGGATCGACCGGTCTACGTTTGATTCCGGACCGGTAAGTATTGGCGGGAAAATCTTCGAGCTGGTTTTAATGAAAGTTAAGGAGAATTAAGTATCTAAATTGAAAAATTTCGACTAAGAAATTGTCCTGGAACATTAGAGTTGCTTTTGGTTAAAGCTAATTGTGCAATAGAGTGTGTTCAGTACAATGGTATGACAAGTGAATGTTTAACTAATGTAATAAGAAACAAAACGAACATGTTACAAGGTAAGGTAAACTGCCACGTCGGAGGAAGAAAACTATTTAAAACTGGAAAGAAAACCAACAGTAAGGTGCATAGTGAGTTCATTATTAGTGTCATTCACTCGGTCAGTGCTGGAAAGTATATGCCTTCGTGCATTTTTTCGCAGAGACTTTCGTTCTTTCGTCGCACGATCTGTACGAAAACTTCAGGCAAATACTATCCCAAAAGAACCTCTCTCGGATAATAAGTATACAAGGGCTGCCTGAATCCACGTCCGATTACACTTCCACCCGGGCTGAAATATTTCATGTAGTCGGGACGTTTTTCAAGCCGGTCTGCCTGGTTGAAATTTTCCCATTTAATCAGTCCCTTAGTACTGTGTTGCTTGTGTAGCGTGGTTTTTTATGTTCGTTTTCATTATAAACAACCGGCCCACTAAAAATGAATGTCTGATATTCTGTTTTCTTGGATGGCATCAGCTCTAGACCTTCCACTCGTTCGCATCAGTCAGGCGAAAAGCCCCGATTTAGTGAGAGTGACCCAGTATACTCTGGTGAGCTGGTGAACTATGTCAGGAAGGTAAATTAAGTGAAGAAATATGTTGCGCGTGTCGGTGCGTTCAATTATGCTTTCAGTGACGTTGAAGTGATTTTTTTCTGGTCTTGTTTTTGCATTTCAGGTTTCGCAAATCATGCCTGAATCTATATTCGGTCTTCTGGCTCAGATCATTCGAATACTAAGTTACGATGAAAGAGGTAATGCTGTCTAACTGGAAGATTTAAACCGATTTGTCCTTTTGGTAGCTAAAGTACCTAACCTGTTGCATGCTAAATCCTGTATGGAACTTGGTAGTGGGACGCTGTCATGTTGATATAGCAGGGAAATCCTGTCATTCCAACGTTTGAATGCCAAAAAAAACACCACTTGCCATTAGAGTAACCATCTCTTCCGCGGTTGAACCCTACGGGTAAGTGAACTCTAGTCTCTTGCTACTGGAGATAGATGACCTGGAAACTTTTCTGGAATAGAGACTCGAAAAGTCGATCGATGTACAGTGATCAATCGTGACTTAGTTGTTGTGTTATCAAATTTTCTAGTCGTGACCGCTTTTCAAGAAGTCACAGTTTACCTGAACTAATTTCAACACCTGTTGCCTATAGGTTCCCACCAGACTTGAGAAAGAGAAATTACAAGATTTCGCCCAGCTTGATGAGCGTTATATGGTAAGACTAATTTTGAAAGTACAAAGGAGTAGAAGAGGAAAAAATGAGAAAGGTTGTTTCAAAACGTACTGGGAGATTATGTGGTTTGCGTTGGGCGTGGGGAATTGCTACAGAGGTGATTAAATTTTAGATATAACGATAAAATTAAAAAAGCTAAAATAGAAAGAATAGAGAATACACGAAAGAAAAGAAAAGGACAGAAAAGGAGTGAAGGATAGAAGAGAGGAGAAAAGAAAAAGTGAAAAAAGAAAAGAACAGAAAAGAAACGAGAATGAATGAAAAGAAAAAAAAAAAGAGAAAAATGAGGAGTGAAGGACATTAGGGGGGTAGAGTTTGGGAGAGGAGAGAGGAAGAGAAAAAAGTGCAAGAAAAGGGAAGGAAAGGATAGGTTGAATTATGAGAAGACTACAATGTGTCATGGGGAGGGAAGGGATCGGATGGGTTAGGATGGGACAGAAACGGAACGGAAAAGAACCAATTAAAAAGGAAACTAACGAGCTACAAGGCTTATAAATACGAAAACACACAATGATTTGCAGGAAATTGTGCTTCTGTATATGAAGTGCCCGATGTTTTCAAACATTTTAGGTTGCAAAGCTGACGCACAGCATCTCGGTGTTCACAGAAGGAATCCTGATGATGAAGACAACTTTAGTCGGCATTATTAAGGTATAACTCTGACGACCACGCGTTCTTTGTATTCTGTTGTATATGTGCAGCGTTGGTGATATGGTGGCACAAATGATACTGGTGAATGTGCAACATTTGTGACAGCAGAGACCCAGTAGTGTTGGTGTATTTACGACGTTGATGACATGGAGGCACTGTATTATTGGCTTAGCCACCATCTTAAATGTGGTTATGAACTTGATCTGCTTCCGCACGTTTATGTTTTATGAAAGTGGTTGGAACCTAAGTTTTGCCCGTGTCATCATATTGCGACCATGGTCAGTGGTGTGGAAGAGGCTGGTACGGGTGGGAGCGTTGGCCAGAGTTCTCAAACTAAAGAAACTTTCCCTCTTCATTTTTAAAACAATTGCTCCGTCACTAAAGAAAACTATAAACGAAGCTGTATTTTTAAAATATTGTAGGAAATTATGGATACCCCGTGGTGGATTAAAGCGACTCAATATGCACTAACATCAATGCTTATTGTGAACCGAAATTAGTATAATCTAAAATTAAAGTTCCTTTTGCTAATTTTGGTACTATATTTCAAGGTTGATCCAAAACAGCTGCTGGAAGATGGAATTCGTAAGGAACTTGTGCGTCAAGTCGCTGGCGCTCTTCATCATGATTTAATTTTTAACTCGGAAACAAAAGTATGAAGTCCTAACTGCTCCTTAACTCTTGTTATTGTTTCTGCCACCTTTTGTTGAATTGTCTCGGTAGATATGTAAGCAGTACATTGTAAATGTTGTTTTGCCCCACGCAGACAGAACTTCGTCCTAGATTAAAAGAACTTGGAAATCGCATGGATGCTTTCAAGAGATCTTTCGAGTACATTCAAGATTACGTGAACATTTATGGGTTGAAAATCTGGCAAGAGGAGGTGTCAAGAATTAACTACAACGTTGAACAAGAATGTAACAGTTTTTTGCGTACAAAGGTGGGCTTGATGTTTATGCAGCTTTCAAGTGATGTATGAGGGATGTAGATATGAAACCTCGATAGCAAAACCTAGCTTTCCCCGTTACTTGTCCAAAGAAACAAGTTCTGCTCGTAACCGGATTTTCTTCGAACCTTATACCTGTATTTTCTAATCATAGCTGAAACATTTGACCGTATGAACTATATTTTACAGTCCTTGTTCAATTTCCTCAGCGTCTGAATGAGAGGAAGATTTTTATGTTTTACCTTTTAAGTAGTTTTTTCCTAAGCAAAATTGGGCCCCGTTCAGGCTAGGTGTCGTGTTCAAACTGGGTGCCTTGTTTAGGCTAGGCGTCTTTTGCCCGTGTTCGGGTAAAGGGTTCATATGAGACTGCAGTTTTATCTTTGGTCTGAATCACTGAACTCTGCTGTAAATGCAAAGTTGGCAATAGCCAATAATCGCCGTCAAAAAATAAAGCCATAACTGGCGGACATGGACGCTCATCAATGTTAAACTGATATTCAAATGATCGCTTAGGGGACTGAAACTGACATTCAAAAAAGCTACCTTGTCCGCCATTTTTGACTTCAATTTTTGATCGGCAATTATTCAACTAGTAATAATTGAGTCCAGTGGTCTGATCCTGACTTGATCAGTACCCTTGCTTTTTTGTACATGATCCCTTAAAGACTCCAAGGTACAAAGTGCGGGAATGTTAATGGTCGTAAGAGGAGGGCTCCAAAGTTCCAGTGGTCCAGATTATTATCGTTACCTGCGTGTAATGTATCAACGAGCATGCGCAATTGCTTGAACGATGAATGACCCTAGCATATGCGCATGCTCACTGATAAGTTACGCTGAATTCTGGTTAGGTACGCTTGATGAGTAAAACGCTGACCAGAGAATTTCAACATTTCATTGAACATCGTTCAACATTGTCGCATGCAACATGTGGAACACGCTTGGCTACCCATGTTGAACAATGTTGAACGATTTTGGACGATGTTGAAAAATAATAAAAAAAATTTGAGCGTGTTCAAATTTTTGTTCAACGAGCGTTCAACATTTATATACTGATCTTGCCGACAGTGGGATATGTTGAATGCGTTTGGCCATCTCTGAGTTCAACATCGTTCAACATAGCTCTATAATGACATGTTTGAGGAAGTTGATCGTCCAGGTTAGTGTAGTCTTGAGAAAGACTGTTGGTTGAAGTGACTGACGTTTCGACAGCCTTAGCGGCGGTCATCTTAAGGCTGTCGAAACGTCAGTCACTTCAACCAACAGTCTTTCTCAAGACTACACTAACCTGGACGATCAACTTCCTCAAACATGTCACGATTCTCCCAGGTTCAAACCATTTACTTTATAGCTCTATAATGTTGAAAACGTTTGACAAGTGTTTAAAGGGAAGTAAAATGTGGTATTTATAAGGTGACGTGAATTAACCTGAAGTCACGTGGCACGACTTACTGGTTAGTAAAGAAGCGTTACTTATCGTTACGTAGATTAGTGTAAAATGACCGATGACTGTGAGGAAGTATCAAACGTCCAGTAAACTGTGCAACTATCATTTTCAGGTCTATGACTGGCTGTCCATCTACCAGTCAATCCCAATTCCTAAATTTCCACCAATTGATGAATCTGTGAACTTCATTGGGCGGCTTGCGAGAGAAATTCTAAGAATCACCGATCCAAAGTAGGAAGCAATCTGTTATTTATTTTTCTTTTAATTTATGAGTGTCCATTCTTTTCTCGTGTTTTTTACAATTTGTGAACAACCTTGTAGAACAGATTGCTACTGAAATGGAGAATAACACATGGGCCTGTGGAGATATGGAATGTATCTTCGAGTGTTCAGTTTGATCTGCCACGATGGCATAGCCACTTGTGGCACACGAGAAGGTAAACTCCATATCTCCAAACGCCCATATATTATTTGGTTTATTTCGTTAAAACCAACGCACAATCTAAAATGAGGATCAGCTGTCTGGATAGTTTTTGTTTGATTTTGCTATCAAAAAAGGTTGTTTTGTTTGCAGAAAATGAATGTCCGCCAAACAAGCTGAAATCAACAAACCGCCACCGAGATACGAATTATAAAACATTGGATCTTATTGATCTAATAAAATATCTTACGCGACTTCTTATTGGGTCGTTAAACCAATATCTTTATATGTAAAAATATCGTATCTTCTCATGTAAAAATAATCTATATTTTACGAGTGATAAAATACTATTTTTTTCCATGGGCCGCTGTTGTATCACACAAAAGTTTATGAAGTAAGGAATGTTTCAAATTTTTAAAAAAATCCTTCAAGTTACTGGTAGTTCTAAAATAATAGCTAGTTCGACTGAAACACCTGGAGGAAGACCATCGTAGCACAGCCAGTGCAGCGGGTAAAGTTTTTTTTGCACGCACTTCAAGATGGCGGATACTAACCGTATGAGCCTGAGAACCATTCTCGCTCGAGTTATAATCCAACTTGTCCTCTCACCTGAGATTGAGGTTAGGATTACGGTTAGGGTTAGGATTAGGGTTAAGATTACGGCTAGGATTAAGTATAACCCTAATTCTAATCCTAACCCTAATTCTAATCCTAACCTGGATCTTTGGTGAGAATACATGTTAAACTGTAATATAACGCGCGTGAGAATAGTTCTCAGGCTCTCACGGGAAGTATCCGCCATCTTGAAGTGGACGTAAAACTTTATAACTTCTCCCTGCGGGAGGTGTACAGCATAAAACGAAGCGCGAGAATAAAGCACCTGGCAGAAAACGAATTAAAAACGGCCGACGATTTTTTGTTGTCATAATTGAGGAAATGAGTGAAGTATTGTAAATGAAAGACCACTTGTCCACCAAACTATTCTTTCTTAACTCATGCCCAAATGCTGTTTTCCACAACAGTGAGATAATAAATGAACGGAGCGTTGCCACTTCCACTGTTAACTTAGGGGGAATGGATGACGTCACGAAAAGTCGAGAAAACTTTGTTTTGTATAACAAATAGAAAACAGTTTCCTTGTCTCTGTGCTGTGATAGAAACATGAATGACATCATTTCAACCAGAAAAATGCCTAGGCAGTTAACGACCGGAAATTTAGTTTTTACTAAAATTTTTGGATCAAATTCAACTGGTTATGCTCATAACGTGTATGAATGTGTATGTGTATGTTTATCTACGTATACCTGTGTATGTGTAAGTAAACTTGTCTTTAAGTCCCTCAGTTCAAGCCTCAAGTAAGTCTCGGTCCATTGAGTCAAGTCACAAGTCTTTAAGGACAAGTCTCGAGTCAAGTCGCAAGTCCCCTTACATTGCCAAACCAAGTAGCCACACTAAATCCTAGCGATTACAAAAGGTCACTGAGGTCAAATTAAGGAATTTAAGATTTCGGCAAACGATTTCGGCTGCGGTTAAAAACCAAATCTTAGCAGAATCCAAACGAGATCACTTTTGGAATGTACATCATGTACGCCATGGTTACTTGTCGCGAGAATGAGTTCAATGGGCCATCGGAAAAATGACGCGAAAATTCACAACTAACTTCATGTAATCAAGCACGAAAGCTATCGATCAACAATGTCTGATGGTACATCGGATAAATACTGTGTAATAACAAAACTATCTCCGATTACTTTCGCTTTTCGTGGCATGTTTGGTTGCAATAATAGTAATTTAGGTTTAAGTCAAACGCAAGTCTCAAGTCAAAATTTTGCAACTCGAGTGCGACTTGAGTCGACAACACTCTGTGTAAGTGAATATTTACCAATATGACTAGCGCTTAGCCTGCTTTTCCGGATTTCTCTCTCATGTATAGAAGAACATGTTACATCGAGGAGAACGGAGCCTGATACAACAACAGAACTAAAGAGGAAGTGGCAAACTTGCTGTTGTTTCGTGAACTGCAGTTCAGCGTCCATACTTTTGATTTGACTGTCTTGGACAAACTGTTGTCGTTCATGATAGTCAAAGAATTGGAGGTTAGATGAAAACAACTAAAAATATTGCGCACCGCGTCAAGTCTAGTAGTTCGTGAAAGTACCCACTACATATCGATAATTATACTGTGATGGTAACGAATGCTTGAAAAACATGCCCTGTAAAAGTTGACCCACTTATACAGAGCTCAAACGGGTCGTGGGAGACTCATGGAGTATATGGCCGTTTCTTTTTTAAAAGTAAACATATTCACCGGTCAAACCATATTATTGAAAAGCTTCCGTAGAAACGATCTGATTCGGCCCTTGGAAAAAAAAAGGAAAGAAAAGTAGTCTCAATTTGATCACAATAGATGCTATAGTATATTATTTCTATCCGAATGCGATCTGATTAATTTGTATAATAGTTCGTTTGTTTGTTTGCTTATTTCTTTACCGTAGAATCCCGAAAATAGCGGCCCTCGTTACTTTCGGATTTATCCGCCATTGGGGGCAGCTACTTTCGAGAGGTTATTTTCGTGTAGTAAAGCACGTAAACATACTATGGAAATATTGTTTTCTTGCTCCTTTAATGGCTTTAAATTTACCACATTTGCCTCCTATTACTTCATTGCAACTTTGACAGTTTTACTTTACTTTTGTTGTGTAGAGATTTGAAACTTATTAATTTAAAGTTACTCAAGCGATGACTGAAACAACACTGTCAAGTGTCAGCATCATCGTCGACTGTATTGATTGTAACTCGCGGAAACAAGGTATTTTCGGAAGCGCCGCCACTCTTGGAGACTGCTATTTTTGGGATTCTACGGTATTTGTTTATTTGTTCATTTGTTGGCAGCAAGCCTTTTATAAACGGTATAAAAATTGTGTTCACACCTTAAAGGATTGGGATCGTCTAGTTCTGGGGTAATGTCGAGGTATTTCTATTTAAATTTTTTTACACTCAATAGCCACGTCAACTTACATGTTTTTCATTGGGTCCAGCTTTAGTACATTAAATTTTTATATGGCTGAGGCAGCGACCTCCCGAGTACGGAAATCCTGCAATTTGATTGGTTCATAAGTAGTCGGATATTTCCCATATTGCCCGCTCAGGGGGGGGAGATTTAAAAAAGCCTTGCTTGTGTCTAATAAAAATTACAATTTTTGACAATATGTGAAGGGAAAATGTATTACGAGCAATCAGAAAAGGTAAAGTAACCGAGCAGAGTGAAGTTGATGAAGAAATTTTATATGAAATGGCGACAAAAGTGTTTACAGTTCGACGTTCTGTGCCTTTGCACTTGGCAATTATATTTCAGTAAAGCCATATAACAAACTACTAATTCATCTCACTTGTTTGCTCTGTACTAGTGAAATATCGGACCTCTGTTTTTGCATGAACCTCAACTTGCCGCGCTTGTCTCGGTCCGCACTTAAAAACATCGGTCCGATGTTTCACAAGTACAAAGCTCACGTTCGATCGATAAGTAGTAATTATTACAGGAATTATAGGTATAAGGGTAAAATAGCGGACAAATTTACTTACTAGGAAAATGTACTATTTTACAAAAATATGTGGTAAATATTTTTTTTTTTTTCATTTACACTTTGGTCCATTCACACGATAGGATTCTCGTATATGATAGCTCATTCTGCTATATCCGATTGACTCGATGGAGTCTCCCGAACGTATTACTACATCCGTGAGCCAATCGAAAGCAGGAATTGTGCATTAGAGACAACATTACATACCCCAGGATGAAAAATCGTACACGGCAATCGTATCGTGTAAATAGGACCTAACAAGACGTAGCGAAACGTACTGCTGAGCATACGCTTCTCTCAAGTGATGCAGTAATCTTTACTGTGCATGTTCATTGATACTGTTGGGCAAGATATTGTTAAACTGTGGATGCTTAACGATTCACTCCGTTACCTTTCTGTTCGGTAAGCTTGAAGTGGAAAAGATATCTTAAGATAATCAAGTATGCGTAAACTTTACTATTATACGAATGTTTAGTGCTGGTGACCTTTCATTTAGAACCTTAAGCTCGTGTTTTTGCTGTGTTATCGAAAAAGGAAGGCACCAAACAGTTCTTAAATAACCAAACGCTTTTAGTAGATCCCGAGGGTTGTTAAGGGCGCTCAAGCACTTTATCAAATATTGTGGAGCACGATATGGTAAAGAATATTGCGCAATATTATCATTTAAATGTCGTGCAATGGCACCATACAGCACAGTCGCAGCACTTAAACTCCTCTCTTTTTCTCCAAGTTAATATACAGCAATGGCTGTGGCTATAGACTTTCCGGGCGGAAAACGTAGTCTCAGGATAAAATGAGAGCCCAGCTCAAAATTTTAAGGTTGTCTATAAAAAATTAGTATGACCAACTTATTGAGCTGATTATACATCGATCAACTAAGTCGTAGTCGAAAACATATTTTAAGAGTTTGATTTCGTTCAAACCCCCAAAACACTTGAATGGCATTCCTAGAAATAATACACACTGGCTTACTTGGTGCACCCACTCATATCTCTCGCGTTACTCCAAGAGGTGCATGATTTTGGTACAGGTACTCCCGATTAAGATTTAGCCAATCCAGTGTCTACTTGAGGGGTGCTCAGATTGGGCGAGAGCCTGCCCTGTTTAGACAGAGCCAATTAGAAGTCTTATTCAGTGTGAAAGTGAGCACCTGTAATTGTTCGGCCAATAAAATTTGCTTTTTCATTCTGTTCCTAATTTCAATTTCCAAACAACACATTGAGGTGGGTATTTAGCGCACTACAGTTACCCTAAAATAGATATTTTTTGGGGGTCAAAATGGCACCTATGACATGGTGGCCCTTGAGGGGTGATTTGGCCCTTCCGGCGTAAGGACTATTTCAGCTTTGAGTAGGGGCTGTTATTGAAGAAGCAGGGGCTGTTTCAACTTTTAACCAGAGCAATTTCAGAAAATCGCGGGATTGTTTTGGAAAATTAACAAGTTAAATTGGTCCCTATTCAGTGCAATAAGTGCCCCCGTAAAGCGTTGGTTTAGCTTACAATGTGGGGCTATTTTAGCTGCGTAGTTCGAGGGTAGTTTCAGCTTCAATGAAGTGGCACTTTGGAATCAATAGGGATGATTTAGCTTCATGATCGTGCCAAATTATAGCACCAACAGGGTCGATCTGGGTACCCACTTGAGCCATAATCAGCCAAAAATGGACTAATTTAATGCTCCAATCACTATCCTTAGCTGTTTTGGCCCCTTTACATATGGGCAAATTCAGCTCTAATGAAGAGGCAGTTCAAAACCGTTAGGGCTGATTTTACTTTCTTTGATGGAACAAATTTATAGCATCCTAGAGGCTAATTTCACTCCACTTCTGAGTGATATATGAGTGAGCCAAATAATTCGAATTTTATGCTGACTTTGCCATCCCAAGCTATTTTAGCCTCTCTGAATGAGAGGTTCAGCTCATGCAAATAAATACTCTAGGACCAACTGGGCTCATTTATTTTTCTGATTCTAATGTTTTAAAGAAACAAAGCTAACAGTTGATTTGGCTATATGTAGCTATGAAAGATCTATAAAGCTCATTTTTTAGCTTGTCCCAGTAAGCCAATTCAAACTAAAGACAAAATAAAACAAAGCAACAAGACACACATTTAGTGAAAATACCCATTGTAACGTAAGTTGAACAAAAAATAAAAACATTGTATTTGGAAAGTCAACAAATGGAGTAGCATAATAATCATATTTTTGCATGTAACAGTTAAACTGTTTGAACTCATAAAGCTCCCAATGATAACATTAACCTGCAGCTAGGGGTGCACCGGATAGTGTTTTTTATAGCCGGCCGGATACCGGATTTACCGAATAATTGAAAAAAATCCGGCCGGATACCGGTATTTTGGATGAAAAGCTCGCACTTGCCACGAATCAATCAATTATTACCCAAATAGGTTTGGATTGAGAGGAGAAAAATTAAAACTTTACACTGAAGTTCAAATATGATTTGTCTTTTTCTGCAAGTAATTACTCTAAAACATTACCTGTTCACTGGCGTTTATAATTATTAGAAGCATTAATTAGACAAGTTACGAGTTGCAACTTGCAAATGGCGGAAAATGCAACAGAACTGAAGATGAAACTCCTTTTCATTCATCACAATGCAAGAAAATTCTGACAATGCCACTATATAACAAACTAGAGTGGGACTACAAACAACTTTGTGTAAAATGGTTGTTATGCGCATCAAAATGTGTCACTTATTGAGATTGTTATCGAGTAACAGACGATTATCTTCTGTTTATTTGTTAAAAAATAACGTTAGAACAGAACACGAGTTTACACTGTTTCATCCATTAATGTCTGTTGTTAGTATGGTACAAGTAACACAAATTGACAATTGTCTTCAGTAAAGCAAATTATCCGGTATCCGGCCGGATACCGGATAGTCCCATTACCCTACAATCCGGCCGGATACAATATCCGGTGCACCCCTACCTGCAGCCCAGTAAGCTAATACAACTCTGAAACAAATTAGATATGGTAATCAAAATATCTATGACAATACATTACAATATTATTAAACTCTTGCTGGCAATTGCCTGCCAAGTTTATTTTTTCCCAAGTAGTATTAGTAGTGTTTTAAAAGGACAAAACACTTTTTGGTATTACTATAATGAACATGAAAACATAGAAACTTGCCAACAAGGCATGAACTGCCTTAATACATCAGTTGTTTGTAATGGTAAAGAACTTACTTCTCCTACTGATATGAATAATCAATCCTGCTCCAGCACACAGCCATTTACATGTATTTACAATCCTGTACGAACCTAAAAATAAAATATAAAGTAAATTATAATTGATTGAAAGACCAGTCATTCTTCCCAATTCAGCAATGTTTTCTATAATTATTTTTATTTGTGAAACAAGGATAATGCTTTATGACCTTCTTAGCAATTCTAAATATGGTATAACATGTGTATGTCAAAACACCAGTACAGACATCTCTAATCAATTCACTAACCAAGTTCTCACTATGGTTTCCCATGGTCAAGCCTGATTCAGACTTTCAAAACTTAAGTAACATAACTTTTAAAGTCAATCAAGTGGAGTCATCTATCACAGTGCACACAGTGGTTGTTTGACAGAATTTTTTTTTTTTTTAATGACGTTTATCACACCAGGGTAAATACATATTAATAAAAGCAGTTGCAGGTTTCACCATTTATTTATAATTTGTTTTCAGCTTTCAGCCCATCTACAGAGGAGCAGTGGACATTAGACAACATCAACTGATGTGAACTACCAGTGACATTTGAATATTGCTTCTCCTAAGGCAGTCCAGAAGCCCTGAACAAATATCATATGTACTGCATACAGTACATGTCAAAACCAGCAATTGTTTTATTTATTACTATGTAAGTCAGTTTTTGTCTACACATTCTAAAATAACTTTTGCCAAGGGAATATTCAATCCATGGATTCCACAGTAGACTCCCTTAGACAATCAAAATTGTTCAGCATTAGGCACAGTTAAATGAAAAATAGCCATTTTATAAAGATTGGTAAAAAAAATCAAAAGATGCTGCGAGATTAAGTCTGCCATTCAATACAAAAAGCTCAAATAAACTTACAGTGAAAGCAGGTAACTTCTTGCATTCCAATAATCTTTACTACTATAAAATGTTTCAGCCCTTTGGCCTTCTTCAGTTAAAAGCTACAAGTAAAAATACTTAAAAGCTTTAATGCATATATTCCTTTTAAACATGCACATCACATTAATAAATTGCTCACTTATTTTGATTATTTCTGTTATCTTCAAAGCACAAATATTTCAACATGAGCCTGCCATGGGAGCTGTTATATGCCGACAACTTAGTTCTGATGGCTGAGAGCATCGAGGAACTTAAGTGGAAAGTGTTGCAGTGCAAAGAGTGCATGGAGGCAAAAGGGTTGAAGATGAACATTGGTAAAACAAAGGTGATGGTGTCAGGGAAAAATTGTGGTGATGTTGAAAGACTGGGGAAGTGGCCATGTACTGTATGTGGAAAGGGTGTTGGGAGCAATGCTATCAGATGTATGGGATGCAGTGGATGGGGGTACACAAGCGATGCTCAGGTGTGAAGGGCTCTCTGGTTAGAGTTGAGGATACTTTTGTGTGCAAGATGTGTGAAAGAAAAGGTGGTGAAGAGGATAGGAATGTGGAGGAAAGCTTGAATCTGGGAAATGGGGTTCACTTAGAGAATGTTGGAAAGTTTTGTTACCTGGGTGATATGCTGAATGGGGTGGAGGAGCAAATTCTGCATCTGTGGCAAGGGCACATTGTGCATAGAGGAAGTTTAAGGAGTTATCAGGGATCTTAACAAGGAAGGAAGTGTCACTTAAGCTGAAGGAGAAGCTGTATGTGACGTGTGTGAGGAGTGCTATGGTATATGGAAGTGAAATGTGGGCCATGACAGTGGAGCAGAGTGGGAGATTGGAATGTACAGAGATGAGGATGGTGAGATGGACATGTGGTGTATCGCTGAGGGATAGAGTGCTGAGTGCAGAGCTGAGGGAAAGAATGGGGATTGAGTCAGTATCTGATGCCATGAAACAAAATAGGTTAAGATGGTTGGGACATATGCTGCAGAAGGATGGTGATGATTGGGTGAAAAAGATCATGTCATTTGAGGTGGAAGGTAAGAGAGGACAGGGAAGGCTGAGGATGACATGGAGCCAGGTGGTGGAAAAGGACACGAGAGAGTGCGGGTTGAAAAAGTGCCTCCATCACAACCACAAACCGTAATGGACTCAGAACCAATCCTTGATGTATCCCAACCTTCACCTCAAACTCCTGTTTCCATGCTTCATTTTCACCATTGTTCTTGCTTTCTTAAACATGATCATCACTGCTTTCACCAGCCATTCTTCAACCTCCAGCTTCCTCAATGCCCACCTAACCACTTCTCTTGGTATCCTATCAAATGCCTTCTCCAGATCCACAAATGCCTAATACAATGGTCTCTTTTTTGCCAGAAACTTCTTCTGCATCTGTCGTACCACAAAGATCCCATCTGTTGTCCCCTTCCCTAGCATAAATCCAAACTGCATGCCATTAATATTTACCTTCCCTCTCAACCTTCTCTTCTCAACCTTCTCTTCTCAACCTTCTCTTCTCAACCTTCTCTTCAGAACCCTCTCAAATACCTTCATCCCATGTTCTAACAGCTTTATTGTTCTACATCCCCCACACTCCAATGGGTCACCTTTCCCCTTGTAAATGGGTAAAAGGGTACTCAGCTCCCAGTCCCTCGGTAACTATTCCTTATCCACTACCATATTGCAGATCTCTGTCATCTTCTTCACCCCTACTTGACCAGCTGCAAAGATAATCTCACCCACCAATTCTGTCAGACCACCTGCCCTCCTACTTTTCATCTGCCCTATTGCCTTCTCTATTTCCATCTCTGTGACAAACTCTCTTGGTCCTTAAACTATCCCACATTCTACAATTCCACCCAAATCATTCTCTACCTTCAATAGTTGCTCCATATACTCCCTCCATCTCTTCTTTATCCTCTCCAGTTTGAAAACTATATTTCCACTCTCATCCTTCTGGCAGTTCACCCCAACCATATCCTGCCTTTCCTTCACCATCTGCTTTACTATCTTGAACACAGATTTCTGCCCTTCTTCTGTGTTGAGCTTTTCTCCTAATCTCTTTCTCTCCCACTGCTAGGCCTGAGCAACTGCTTTCTTTGCAATCTTCTTTGCTGCTACATACTCCCTCAACACTGCCTTTTCTGCAGCAGTACCCTTTGCCTGACACCATGCCTTGAACTTCAACTACTTCTCATTCACCCTCTTCTCAACCTCTTCATTCCACCACCATATTTGCATATGCCTTGGTGGTCCTTTAGTCCATCCACATGCCTCACTTGCTGCATTCAACAAACAATCTCTTGTCTTCTCCTATACCACATTCACATCACCCTCCCCTCCCTCCCCCAGAACCAGTTTATCCTGGAATTGCCTTTGCACATTTTCATCATTCAGCCTTTACACCTTTCTCCTTGGTTGAAATTTCTTCCTCTGGGCTTTCACTGCACTCCTCACCTTTATGTCGGCCAGTATCAAATGGTGTTGTGATACTGCTTCTTTACCAGGAATTGCTTTCGCATCCCAGAGACATTTCCTATCCTGTTTACGTATCATCAGGTAGTCAACCATGGTATTCGATCCACCCAACGAATACGTCACTTTCTTGTTGTCATCTTTCTTAAACTGCATTCCACACACAATCATATCCATTGTATCTCCAAACTCCAAGATCATTTCACCTTCCATATTTCTAAAGGACAAATGTTTCATATTTAGAAATATATGCACTGAAAATAAACCCTGTATCAAGTCATGCACAACAACAAAAATGTTACAGGATGCCCTAAGTTAAAAATTGCATGCCCTTGAAGAATGGTCCTTCATTTATTTCTGAATTTACACACAAGAAGGACAGTTTCCTAATATATGCCAGTGCCTGACAATTTTGAAATCTGGCTAAGCAGCAACCCAAAGCTATAAATATCTGTAGCACCATGTGAAGGATGATACCCACCAAATAATGCAAGATTATGTGCCAATAGTCAAGTGTGCAAAATTCCTCCTGATTACTTGGATTACCTTCAGTACTCACTATCTAATTAGTGTTATTCAAATATACTATTTTTGGTTAAGTCACAATGGACAGTAAAAAAACAACAAAACTCATCACAGCACTTGTCCAGGATTTCTATCCAGTCATTCAGTACAAGAGAAATAGGAGCTATAATCTTCAATGATGAAAATAACACGTAGCATTTTGAATCAGCCAGACTATAAAATCCTATAATAAGTAATTTGGAATTAACATTAAGGGCATTCCCAAACATAAAAGGGAAATGGGGAAACTTAAGTTAAAAATAGACATCTTTTGAATCATATCCCTTTCTCATTTTAAAACTATGGTAATATACTTTCATTCCAAAAATCACAGATTCACCAGAAACCTGTAACTTCAAAACCTTACAAAACCAAAACAAATCTTTTTCACAAAAAAGTCCCTCCACTTTAAAACAGCAATTACCTGATCTCTTCATAATCTTTACATTCACAGATTTTTCAAAATTCAGGTGTGATAGCAAATTATCATAATTAACCTTCAATTTTGACATTATAAGAGAACTAGTTCTGCATGTTTTGTTGTCTGAACCTCACCCGGCAGCTTCCACACACCCCCCCCCCCCCCCCAACGGGCAAGCAAAATGGCTGATTTCAGCTAGTGCAGCAGTGCATCTACAAAAATTATTAAAGCTCTTCAATAAGCCAATTGAAAGCCCTGAATTTTTAGCACAGGGTAGAGTGATAAATAAGTATTCATCTTTTGTGAATTTTAATCCATTCGGATTCATATGTTTTAAAAATTAAGGGCTAGAAATCCAAGGATATGACAATTTTGCAGCACTATACTGGATTCAAGACTGAAAAAATATTCCCAAGCATATAAACCCACTAAAGTCTGGTTTTGTGGTTAAACCATTTATTTCATTCCATTAAAAATATATATATAATACAAAAATTTTTGATCTTAAAGAGAACGAAGGTCAAAATGTTAACGAAATTAAACATTTTCTGATGGGTGTATCTGACAAGTTTTTGACAACTAACTGCAACGCTGGCAGTTGAAGTGTGGCGCAAAGCCAAATTGTTCATTTCACGGTAATTCGATACCGGGACATAACAATCCTGCAAAACGTTTCAAATGACATCAGTGTTGTTTTTATTGAATTTCCAAATGTCACTGTGAAAAAATAGCCTCGTTTTCTACACAGATTTACTGGACTTCGTCCGCACTTGTAAACAGTTTCAAAGTTCGCCGGACAGGTCGCTCTCATCCAACTTTTGAATTTAACACAAGTTCTTTTCGCTCCGGAAGCCTTAACCAAAGTTCTGGTCCTTGATACTCATACCTATATCCATATTATTATGACCAATCGAAGTACCCAATGTTTTTTTGTTGCCGCTGTAGTTTGAAACTAGTTGTTTAGCAAGCACAAGACGAAGGTCTGATTGTCAGATGTCGCAGCGCCTCACTGTATGCATCTTCTGCATTTCTAAACCATTCACAACAGAAATACATTCGTTAAATTTGACAAGTTCTTCGTCGATTGAAATGTTTTTGCCTGGAATTGATGGGGATTGAAAAGCATTATGAAGCTTGGAAATAAGAGCGGTAATTTTTTTCAACTTCTCAGTTGCTTCCTCGTGGTCCGCAAACGAAATGTGGAAATACCAACTTAAAAGCTTGAAACCTTTTAAAAGAATTGTTTTTTTAAACCCAGGATTGCTCAGAAAAGGATTAGAGTCCAGGCACAACCTTATAGTAAACAGTTCATTGATTCCCATCTAAATGTTTAAGCCAAAAAAGGCCGAAATTTCTGATCAATCTGCAGAAACTGAATGATAGGTCCCCGAATTTTGTGCGGGTGAACGCAGCCATGGCACAAGATCGATAAAATCGTGACCTGAAATAAGATAAAAAAAATCTTCGGGAGGCTTCTGATTTTAGCTTATGTCAAGGACCCGACTCGGCATGTAAAGGCTTCTACTTTGCAGAATTAAAACTATTTTTTTCCATTCAACAAAACACTGAGAATTATCTGTTTCATATTCGCTCTCACAAATACTTTTCATTTTCACTAACGTCAGTTTCTGATCCGTCGGCGAAAAATCTATGGAAATCATCTTTTTCGTCGTCTGAATCTCCCAGACATGGTGCTCTAGGGAACATTCAACAGTCTTTTACAAAGTCGGATCCTTTTTTCTTCATATTCCATCACAAATCACTCAAAATCGTAGTTTTCTTCATCGAATCCAAATATGTTCACCGCTTGCGTATGCGATAACGCATTTTCAAAAAAAGGGAAAAATTTAAACGCATGTAGTTCGCAAAATACTTGTCGTATGAAGTTCCACGAGGCACCATTCGAAAGCTCATTTTCCACTCTATTTATAGGTGATCGTTGCTAAGCGATCAGAACCGGATGTTTTTTACAATCAGCCAATAGACCATGCACCCTCTCAGGGTGCATTGCCCGTTAGGGGGTTCCCAATTCCAGGGCGCATCAGGGCGCATTGCCCGTTAATGGGTTAATTGCCTCTTTCAGTTGCTGTCTTCTGTATGTTCACTGTATTTTTTTGACATATTGGTGCATGTTCTGTGTTGGAAAAAAAATATCAGTAATTATATTTCTAATCTGTACAGTTCTGTTCCTACATAACATCTTTGCACCCACACATTGTTTTGGACAGAGTTCCAGAACATGAAGTGTTCTGGACTACAGCCTGCAGGTTCCTAAAGAGTGTGTAGCCCATGTAGATCATAGTACAGACCATGGAAATGTGATTAAATAATATATATTTTGCACATCAAACTTTACACATGTAAAAATTAAATATAAAAACGAAGATAAATGCTGCACAATACTACATACTCTTAAATTGTCCCTGCACTCAAAAGTCACTATAAAATAGAATGGCCAACAGAGGCCAAACAAGTACAATAATAGGATTTTACTGTTATGCCGAATGTCAAATTAAATTTCTACCAAGTACAACATCATGTAAACATTTGGTGAAGTCGTTCTGGCAATATATTTGGCTGAAGCCTACACAAATGATGTAGACCTTTGTGGGTAGAATTGTCAGTTCGTTTCATTTATATTCAACCAATCCATAACGATTCCAAAGGCAGGGTAGGGTGGGGTAAAATGGGTCAAAATATGGGTATTTTTCAAATCAAATTGTTATATTTTTCCCTGTATTCAAAATCATTGAACTTAAATCATTTAGTTTATACATATGACTTATGAGTTTATGAAAAATAATGGTTTTCAATATTGGTGCAGGCATGGGTACGATTATTACTTCGTTACTTACATACACTTTAGGTGGGGAATAATGGGTCGGGGTGGGGTAAAATGGGTCACCCAAAAATACAAGCAATCATGCTTCATAGAAACAACTTCTACTGTCTCAAAATCTTAGTTAAACTTAAATAAAACACTTTAATGTCTAAACAAAAGAAAATATGATGTAAAATATTTTAAACAACTGGAAATAATCTTGGTAATAGTTATTTATGACTAGTCTGATAGAAATGACATCTCGTCTGCAACACAAACTTGACGGTAGAAGTCGTCATCGAAATTAATGTTCTCTGGTTGGCAGTAGCCACAGATCCATAGTAGGAATCCAAAATAGGATATTTTTTTTTTTATTTTTCGACAGGCGACCCATTTTACCCCACCTAGCAATTTTAGAAATAAAAGTGCACCTGACATCAGAATGAAAAACCTTATAACAGTAATATGTAATATGGTTCTTAAGTTAACAAATAATACCAAGAAGTTAATATCATCTGCTACACAGGGCAGCACACATCAAAGTTAATGACAACCTTCGAAAATCAACTTTTTGTGTGCAATGCAATCTTTTCAAATTAAAGGATCTAATTTTTTATCTGGAATCTAAAAATATCATTGTTAGAAGATTTAGACAGTCTATTATCAACCTGCAGAAAATTTTTTCCAAAACAGTTCATATCATGGATGTTTACTAAAGATTTTCTACCCTAATATATATTTTTGCCACAAATGAAATCAGAATATATTGATATGTGGAAGAATATTTCGTCTAGTTACTCCCATACAGCGAACGTAAACGATGGATATGAACAGAATACTGAAAGATCTTTAAAATATCGCAATTTCAACACTTACACTAGCAAGCGAAGCTGTGTTTAAGACGACCAATGCACCAGAAGGAAATGCTTGCTTCCGAGGACTAAGCGATGATCGATGGCTACGATGACCTGGAGATGATTGGGCTGTTGTTACCTGTCTCGTGCACTTCGTGTTTTCTTCTCACTGTCACTTACAGCAACCACAACCTAAAAATATAAGCAACAAAGCTGAGATTAATACATAGTACGTATCAGTTTTACAAACTTGTATTCACTAGCAAACGATAGAAGCCCGATGCAATTCCTCTATCGTCTACAAGGAGAGGATATGCCACCATGAAAATTCTCCGGTATTAGAGTAGCCCAAAAAATAACACTTTGTGACACTGATTGAGTACACAAATTGCTGCATTCAACTAAAGTTCAGCCTCACACAACAGTCACTACACGTGTAAATGGCTCCACGCACGTCGAGATTAGTGCCCTCGCACCGCGCGAACGCACGGTGGGCGTGGGCCGAGGGTACAATCAGAGGTTGCTGTCTCAATGCCTGTCAGGGGCTCAGAAATGTTTTCTGTGCGTCAAACTATTAGAAATACGTGAACTAACATTACTATTAATGCCATAACTTTGAAAAATCCCCTCCACTTTGCCTCTGTGTTTATTAAACACTATTCACTTTGCCCCAGGTGAATAATTGTTAAAGTAAATATACTAACTAGGCCCCTGATAAAATTATATGAGGCCATTCACATCTTGGCCCCTCACTTCCACCCACTGTGAAATAGGATCATCTTTATCACAGTTCATCTTGTTGCTACAGTATGTTGTTGTTATTGTGGTGAAATGAGACATAAAGTGCATTCTGCAATTACGTGAATACTGTAACTGACAGAATCCAGAATGCACTGCCTACGAATGCTTAAAATAATGTTACAATATTATGTCATTGCTATATGCAAACTCCCAGACTTGATACTGGGTGTGTTTAGTTTACTGCATAATCATTACCTGAAAACTTACAAAACAGAAAAAGTAGGACAGCAGTTTGTTGCACTTTTCAAATCTCTTCTGTTATTGCAAGCATTCTTTATCATCAACTTGCCCTGGTCTTTAGCATACTTTCTTCATCATTGTTGCTCCTCTTAATAATCATTTTCCTATTTGACTTTCTTGGAAGTTGCTTCCAAGAATACCTGTATCTGCTACATATCTGTATCTGCTAAACTCAGGTTTAAGACTAGCAAAGAACCATAACTTTTTGCCAAGTTTTTGTTGACTTTGTTTTTACATCTTGTTTTGTAACCAATACTGTAATCTGTGTCCTTACACTTACATGTACATGTAAATAATGACAGCCAAATATTCATCAGTGATTCTCATTTCCTGTTGTGTATACATAATTACATAGATGCAGCTTGTTTTTTCCAAATATTTACTCTAATTATGACTTTGAAATAAAGTTAAAATATTACAGTTTCAACATTCAACTTTTGTGACTCTTAATTGATCACTTGAACCATGAGTTTACAAGTTTTATTTTCTGTTTTGAATTTGATTTGTTTTATACAACTTCTCTTAACTGCCATAAACTTGCTGGCATAAGGGTGTTGTCATTGCCTGTAGCATTTGTAAAACAGACACATGATTAACTATCTACTGTAGGGACAAATGCCCAACTCTATTGAATTAAATCATCTGGAACTAACCAGGATCAAGTTCTCAAGTGCACCCTTACTCCTTAAAATGGATTGAAACCAGCACATGTTTAATGGAAATACTTGTTTCCAGTGTCTGCAGCAGATGGCAGTACACTGCAAAGATGTCTAAAGAGTTGAATTATTGCCAGTTTGGAGACTATGCAGCTTTTTACTTTACCAATTGAAATTACATTATATGATTGCTGGTGGTTCTTTTTTACAATTCTGTCATAAAGGAAGATACAAGAACGCTTTCTTAACTGAGGACATACTCCATCATTTTACTCTAGCTAATCTCCAACATTTTTCTTGTCAAGGAGAGACCTGACTGGCAGGAAAATGGTTATGACTGTGTGCTTAGACTTTAAATATGAGGTTCATTGAATTCAGTTTTCTATACCGCAGTCAAATAGAAACACTTCATGCTCTGGCTGCTTTACAAGGATATGGCAGATGGTGTAGACAATATAACAGCAGGTATTGAACTGCAACTTTGAAACCAGCCTTGAGTTAACGTTAAATTGCTTTCATCAAAGTAACTTGCTGACCATAAACCTTACAGTATTATCCATAAATTCAGTTTTCATTGTTTTACTGTAGTAAGTATATCATTAAATATCGTAGAATTTAAACTTATACTATGCTTCATCCCATTTATTTAACAATTATGCCAGAATCAAGGCCCTTCATCCTTCAATCATGCCATAAGCTTACAACTGGCAATGAAGTGAAATAAAAACCTGTCTAACCGATAAACTTCAGGTTTATGGTTTAAAAATTGCCCATTGCTGAGATGTTATTCGTCTTCTTTGATTCACGGTAATCAAATCAAAGGACAAACCTCAGTTAATCAGTTATAAAAATTGAACTCTATCGATCATTGCACGCCGTACGAAACCACGCCACATTCCTGTACTCCGCTATCTACTGTACCTAGAGGAGGAAAATGGTGATTTCGACTTCTTTCGTGTCGGATTGGACGGTAATGTGAGTTAAACTCTCGTTTCCCTAGTAGCCATTCGACTTCTTAGTAAGACCCCGTTATCACGATACCGGTACGAAACCGCACCGGTATCAAAATATCACGGTACGAACCTGTTCACACGATTACGGTTTCACATTACGGTTTCAAATCGTTACGGTCAGCATTACGATTTCATGCTTTTTCATACGGGTACCGTGTGAACGCAAGGCCTAACCGTAATAATTTCGTTACGGTTTCATTTCGCACCGGTATCGAGTGAACGGGGTCTAACAATTGCATTCCTTTAGGTTTGTCTAGCTGTCATAGCCGCAACAAACAGGAAGTCACTGTTCCACTTCATAGGAGCTTGTTATCTTTGAATAAATTTTATTCTTTTCCACTTTATAAAAATTATTGACAACAAAACAAAATTCTGGTGGAAAAACTCATTTGTTGGATAGCAAAGGCAATTTCGAACCATAACTTGGTCCATCAGTTTAGTTGCTTATCACTCTCGAACAATTGATTATCCCAATGGACAGCAATCACGTTCACTGACTCTTAAAGTTAAAAATACACTCTTAAAACCGGTTCATTTGAGTAATCCTTCACGTTAGCCTTAAATAGAAGACAAACACCATTAAATACCTTACTTAATGACTTATGAGCGATTTTTTCGTGTGACTGTCTGCTACCTCTTTCGACCACATGTGAACGACTTATTGACCTTGAAACTTGATGGGCGGGGCAAAAAATTGCTTTTCATCGGCTCTTCTATGAAGGGGATTTCCCTTCCGTCACTGGGCTTGATCAGTTCACTACCCATTTTGAAGGACTGAAGATAGTCTTTTACTCCCTTACGATACTTTTGCGCATCAATGAAACTAAAGAGTAGTGGAAATATCAGATTTTTTTGTAGCCGTACGTTGACTTGAAGTTAGTTTGGCACTAACAAACTGGGGTCAATAGTACAAAGCCCACGTAGCATGTCATTACGATAAAACCTGGTGCCCTCAGTGAACTCTAAAAAGACTGGAACGATAACTCAACGTGCAATTTTGAAGCCAAAAATGGCGGATATGCAGGCCGCCCAGTGAACTCTATAAAAAGACTGGAACGATAACTCAAGGTGAAATTTGGAAGCCAAAAATGGCAGATATGGAGGCCGCCCATTGAACTCTAAAAAGACTGAAACGCTACCTGCAAACTGTATTTTCAAGCCATCATGGAGGCTGACATGTAGGTCAATTTGCAGGTCATCCCAGTCCCCTACGCAATAAAACACGCAACCTATTGTGAAAAACATCACCCGACATTCGGATTTTTTGACAGTTTTCTTTTTTATCCATAGTAAGCAGAGGAAAATGTCGGTTGGACTGCATATTTGTCAGAATTAACCGTCCATGAAAAGTAAAGGTTCAATACAACTTTTTTCCACGCGTGTTTTTGACCTACATGGCTGCCCCCATGTAGGCTTCATTCAATCGTGAAGCCTGGTACCACGAGTTAGCGTTCCAGTCTTTTTAGAGTTCAATGAGGCGCCATGTACATCAAACCCAGTCCTTTTACCAGAAAATGTACGACGATTAAATCTTCAATTTACTGGAGTAAAAATTTTTCCAGGAAAATTATGAAGAATTCAGTACATACCTCGATATAATTTTTGGCGACCTACACAACATAAAAGGATGAATTATTTGCCAAAAAATAGCAAAATTTGAGTTCAAAATCGCGCGGAAATTTAAGGTCGTTCTCATTTTTCAACGCTATCCTGAGAGATTACAGATTTTAAGTTAAAGATTCAGCTAGTTCAACCTTATACCTCGTCTCGAACTTAGTTTTCAGGCTCGTCAATTCTAAATCTAAAGAATAAATCAACAATTTAATTGGTAAAACTGCAAGCTCACTGCTCCTCAGTGTTTTTCCATATCTCCCCAGTCCCCTTTTAAGAAAAACGCTTGATATCATTGATCTAAACCGGATTACCAGCATTCGGAACTTTATTTTTTTTATTTGTTTTAGGGATAGTGTAGTGTCTATAATATATTCACAATTACACGTTAATGAGGTACATTAGTTTAGACTGTATATAAGTAGAAGACCGAAATAAAGTATTTAGATTCTTAGTGTATTTGAACGAGTGAAGACACTATATTTGGTGACGAGGATGGGATTCGAACCCACGCGTGCACAGCTTCCACTATAAGAAAGTCCATAAGGCCAGACGAAACTATAAACAGTCAGAGGTTATGTTAGAAGAAGAAAATCAATGGTCATGGAATTTTGAAGAGGAGTGGAAAGCAAGTATTCAGCCAGAAGCAGAGAAGAAGACGAATACAACAGGAACTAAGGAGAGCTACGCAGTTGAAGACTACATGGAAGACCTTGATCAATCGCAAGTAGTTACTGAACTACTAACAGTCCACAGAAGTGGACGAACTCGAAGAAAACCTGTTTGGACACAAGATTACCAATTAGAGGATGAGAATAAGGATAAGTAAAATTAAGTAGAAAAATATTGTATAATTCTATACCATTTTGAACATTGGAAACGAGGAAAAAAAAAAACTCGGAAAAAATATCCTAGCTATGTATACATATATACACATTACAAATATATTTAAGTTATTTATCTTTCTTGAAAAAGGGGAGGAATGTAGTGTCTATAATATATTCACAATTGCACGTTAATGAGATGCATTAGTTTAAACTGTATATAAGTAGAAGACCGAAGTAAAGTATTTAGATTCTTAGTGTATTTGAACGAGTGAAGACACTATAGATGGTCGAAGGTCAAGTTTCACATTAGTTTAGAGTAATGGTTAGGATAAGGCTTATGATTTGGTTTGGATTATTTTCAGATTTATCGATGGTTAATTTTTGGTTGACCTGGTTTAGGTCGATGTGATTTATTGCAAATCGGATTTTTTTACCAGGGCAAGAAAGAACATGAAAAAGGAACAAACCAAAGGTAAAAAAAACACCATTAAATGAGAAAAAGACGAACGTATCAAATCCTTAAAGGTTTGCAACCAACTACCTTCGAATTTTAGAGTATGTGAGCTCATACACAAGCAATGAAAAACAGAAATACAGTAAAATATAAGGTTCAAAATTAAAGTAAACAAAACGTCACAAACAACTGCCCGTATTTTGATAAACATGAAGAAAGTAGGTCAGTGTTTCACCTTTAAAAATCAACAGAGTTCTTAAGCTTCGTCCACTTTGACACAAAAAATATGAGAAACTACACTTTACGGAGAATTGTTGCAAGTTCGAAGTTGTTCTTCACGTCGAAAGTTAGGTTAGGGTTTACAAGAACGGAACAGGATAAAGGTACGATATTAAAATAATGCCCGTAAAATTTGAAATGAAAATCTTCGAAAACCAAAGTATGAAACGGGAAAAAACAAAGAAAAAGAAGAAAAACCCGCATATTTTCCACTAGTTTCAGGTCAAATTTTGCTTTAATTTTGCAAATAATTCGTTTTTGAATCCATTTACGTCGCTAGAATTTCTTCTAACCAAAGACTTACTAGTGTAACACATATTGGTTTATCAATATGTGTTCTAAAACAATTGTGCTTCCAGAAATTAATAATTTCCTTGCTGGCCACTGTACTGTGTTTTGCAGAATGTTTTTCACACTTCAGACGTAAATGGCTTCCTTCAGTGACCGGAACTTTGGTGTCATCCAATCATAAGGCCGGGCATAAGGAGTTACCGTTCCAGTCTTTTTATAGAGTTCACTGAGTGCCCCTCAATGATTAGTTGGGTCCCAGGCCTCTGAACTGGTTAATGATTGGGAGGTAGCATGCTGGGCGGGAAATTTTTGGATTTCTGAAGCACTGAAACGCTATTTCCTGCATTTTGAGAGCACTTTTACATTCGAGGTAATTCCAAACCTAGTTGTGAACATATATTCAGAAAATACAACATGTTTGCTTTGTTTTGAGTACAGTTTTATCCATCCAGTATAATGATTCTATTATATGGGTGAGCTTATTTTTCAGTCCGTGTGGCGTGCGAAGAATTACGCGCGCTGATTGGTTGCTGAATATTTCATGAATTGAACTACACTGCTAAAGTCAACTAGAAAAGTTAACCAGAGCGTGATCCGAAGTCGTATCTCCGGGTTATCGGATCGCTGCCCTAGCAATTGAGATATCGAGTTATCTGGGAACAGTATGCTCGTTTTATCCAATTTAAGTGCAAAATATGAAATATTCTGTTCATGT
The DNA here is from genome assembly GCA_030142905.1 of Heliopora coerulea. Classification (NCBI taxonomy): domain Eukaryota; kingdom Metazoa; phylum Cnidaria; class Anthozoa; order Scleralcyonacea; family Helioporidae; genus Heliopora; species Heliopora coerulea. Next base: position 49,045 of record JASJOG010000225.1, read on the forward strand.
TACCCGGATGATGATTCTGAAATAGAGTCGATACACTGCAAATCCTCATGGATACCGACCGTTAAGTTGTCGTGAGAATCTCTCGTGAACTTAGATTGGATAAAACGAGCATGCTGTTTCCAGTTGACTCGATAGCTCAATTGGTAGAGCAGTGGTCCGGTAACCCGAAGATGCGAGTTCGAAACCCGCTCTAGTCAACTTTTCTAGTTGACTTTATCAGTGTATGTCAACTCATTTCATGTTACCCTGAGGATGATTCTGAAATAGATTGGTTGCTGAACGTAATAATATTTAACCATATTAGACCAGGCTTGGACTGGACATCGTGCCATCTCGCCACTGAAGGATGATTGACTATTGTTCTACGGTACGATGGCGCAATGGCCAGTCCAAGTCTGTATTAGACAATCTGGTCCAATATTGCTTTTATTCCGGGCCGGTAAGTTTTGGCGGGAAAGTCTTCGAACAGATTTTAACGACATTTAAAGAGAATTAAGTTTCTACCTTGAAAAATTTCGGATAACAAAACGTGCTGGAATATTAGTGGCTGCTTTTGTTTGAAGCTAGCTGTACAAAAATACTATACACAATGTTTCACTGGTGGAATCAAGAAGCAAACTGAGCGAGTTAAGAGGTAAGGTAAACAGATACATCCGACGACGAAAACACGGTTGAAAATGGGAAAGAGAACCAATCAAAAGTCAAATAATAAATTTCTCTCCAGTTTATTTTGCTTTTACCAAGATTCAAGTCAATTTTTACATATTTTACTAAAATTTAATATCACTTAGGGTACTTTTTTACATCAAACAATATTTCTAAAAAGAAATTAAGTACTTAAAATCCATTTATTGATCACTGATAAAAGATCCAAACAAGACATCCTCGGCTAGAGAGGACATTTTAAGTTTCTCAAGTGCATCAGCTAACTTTTTTCTAGTTCCTCCTCTTTCAATATATCTGGTAAGCATTGTACGAGCTTTATGACTCTCATCCTCACCACACCGGGAATAAATGATATCCTCAATCTCACCAGTTTCAAACAACTTTATAAGACTGGCAACCTCCTTCCATATCCTGGGAATTCTTCGTGCTATTGGAACAATTTCTTCTAGTTGGAGACGATCTGGTGGCCTTTGGTTTCCTTGACGCTCTATCAAAATCAAGCAAGAAGTTCAACTATAGATAATCGAGATGTTTACCCATTCAGCGGCTGATTATATGTGGAAAATTTCAAACAGGACTCATATATTAGCTTGACCTTCTCTAAAAAATCTCTTTAAAAATTTAGTTATCATTACGCGGCGAAAATTTCAACCCGGCCTCAGCCTTTAAGTTTTATCCCGGTTTGCCGAGCTGACATTTGAGCCGGGGCTGAATCCCTTCCGCGTAACGAGCCCCTTAATATATACCATAATGTATTATTTTCCGTGTTACAAACCATGATCAGCTTCTTGAATTCATTTAAATTTCGTTCACAACTTTACGCTTTTGTATACTTTCCACATTTTCACAGATTTGCATACTTCCCACAGAATAATTGTGGTAAGCATTAGTCAATTGCCAGTTGATTTCATTTACATGAAGCCTTCACTTTATACAGAAAAGTGACTACTTATGAAATTTTCAAACATTAGTTTAATAAGTTAATGATTTGGAGCATACTTTTAGCTCGCGAATGGAGGAAGCCAAGCAAATAATCGGTAGTTCGACAAGTATCAGACTAGTTTATGATTAGATGGATCTGGAGAGAACACATGGAGTAAAAGAAACATGCTTACTCGTCTTTTTGGAGCCCGTGTCTTCTTCAGTACGTAAACCTTTCCTGGACTCAGTACCTGTTGAATAAAGAAGTTTCTTAGAATGAAGTATGCGTTCCAAGATTGACGCAGAAATTGCCTACGAGCATTTTCAACTGGAGGTACATAGAGCATACACAAAAAGCATTGATTGTTGAATTGAACCACCTATCTTTACGTTTCATTTATGGTTAGGTAATCAACATAATTTTGATGTTTATGTCTGACAATATTGTTGCCGATGCTGTCAAAAGGTTTCTAAGGTTGATAACGACTACTCCATTGACAAGGCCACTATCGATGTTGACCGACCATGCTATTATTTATGCGTATTATTATGTAGTATTATGTGGTGACCAGAATCCTCACTGGATATGACTCATCAAGAGAATGATATGGAAGATGATGAAATTACAGCTCAAACTTTGTTCGCTGTATGTACATCAACGGACAATAATCACACCTTCACAACTCACACAAATGAAATCGAACAGCTTTTGTTGGAAAGCGGCTCCCAGGGCACCCGAACCAAATTCGACATAGATTTTTCAGGGTGCACTTCCACAAATTCCTATTTAACTCATGTAATCTCTTTACCACAAAGTTTCTTAACTCTGCAAAAAAGCACATTTTCTTACCTGTGACATTTACCCAAAATGTTTTGTGAAGCTTCGAAGAATTCTTGCCACAACGGTTTCTTGGACAGACAACAAATTCTTTCTTTAAGTACTCAAGACTTAAAATGCATGCGCAGTCGTCGTCGGTGCAAGCTTCTTTTTCATGCTTCAAACATGGTGTCTTTTCCTCCAGGCAAAGATCACATTTCAAACCAAACTCGTATCTTACACCTTGGTAGCTTGGACAGGATTGAACTTTCGTCATTGCGGCATGAAGGGTGGACAAGACATTCTTTGCAACGTCCTTACTTTCAATCGTCTGCTCATCAACTAAAAAATAAATGAATAAACAAACAAGCAAATAAATAAAAAAATAAAAATGAATTTTTAAGTCTTTTGAAACAGCTTTAAATTACTCTATGTGGCACAACTTTAAATTGTTTCTACATGAAGTTAAAAACCTGACACATTCACACCTGATATTGCAACCTGGATTCTAGTTACATGGCGGATCAAAATCACGGAATATTTAATGCTGTTTTCACACTTGAAAATGCGACAACAATTGCAGTGGAATTCAGGCATTGCCGCATCGTCGTGTTCGACATCACCACGGGCCCATTTCAATATTTCCACAAGGACTCGCGTGTAAAGTCCAAGTGGAATGGTATCACCTTTAAAATTAACATACAGTGACGGCTGCAAACTCGACGACAACACTTTCTTAATATCGCTCTCCTGCCATCTTTTAGTCACCATGGATGGAACCAGATAGATGTTTTTCCCCCAATGACAGATTAAGCCCACTCGAACCATTATATCTTTCAAGGCTTTCTCTTGGATATGGTTCTCCAACGGATTGGGAAGGTTTCCGAAGTCGAGCACTCCTTCCGTCGTCAACTTCTTCCAAGCACGTGAACAAGTTGTACTCCAGGTAGACTTTGGAGCAACGGTTAATACTTGGGTGAACAGCTTTACTAGCCATGCTGCATCAAGTACAACCAAGTCGCTCATGGGTGGATTTCCATCAAAATGGACGACTATGTTTTCCTCGTGAAAGAATTTCATCGCTTTGTCGAACGTGTCGTTGATCTGGCATTGTTCTCCAAGTTTTCGTGCTTCGTCAAGTGAGATGCATGGGCAATCTTTCAGGTTTTCAGACCTTCTCAAGGCATCGAGAGCACGTTCTAACATAAGCCAGCTCACGGGAGTTTTTTCTTGACCTCTCAAAATCTCTTGTGCTGTTGTGAAGATAGTCTCTCGCAAGGCTTTGAGCTGATCGGTTTCATACGCATTCCGAGGTTTTGTATTTTTAATAACATACTTGGCGACAATAAGTGAATCGCAACCAACGCGTTCAAATCTCTGCTCGAGAGTCTCAGTAACTTTCTTCAGCTTCTGCTTCACTTCATTCCAATTTTTCAGCTTATCAGGCTTGGTAAAAACAAGAATAGCTTTGGGGAGATTAGCACTTTGCGTGGGATTATTTTCGGCCTCTTTATTGCAAGGATTAAGGTTACGCAAAGCTGCCATCCACCTTGTAACATAATCGAAATTCGTTTCACACAGGGGTTTTTCTTGGTCTCTCTGTTTGTTTCTTAATCCCTTTCCCACGAACTTTGGCTGTGCCTGGTCGTCAAGGGACGTTGACAGATCAACAACAAGTATAAATAGCGTTCTCAACCTCAGCATTATCGAATGAACGTCGTAAAAGACAGACTGGCCACCAACGTCTCCCAACATGAATCTAATTGTGTCCATGGTATCATCACGGTAACTTTCGATGTTTTTCATTTCTTGCTCGATCTTGTTTTTTAAGTCGGGTGATACGTGGTAGTCAACTTGATCTTTCATACTTTTCTGCGTGTCACTTTTTCCTTGGTCATCCATTCTATGTCTTCCTTGGTCACTGCGGCAGTCATCACCATCTTCATCTTCAGCTCCAGTTCTAGCTGCATCTCCATCTCCATCTCCATCTCCAGCTCCAGCTCCATCTGCGGCTCCATCTCCAGTTCTAACTCTCTCTTTATCTCCCTGTCCAACTTCATCATTAGCTCCTTCTTCGCCAGCAGTTTCAGTTCCACTTCCATCTCCAGATTCACCTTCAAGTTCAACGCCATAATCTGCATCCCCAGCAGCACTTCCGCCTCTTCCTTCTTCAGACTCGTCTTTTATTTCAGCTATTGTTCTGGCGACTTCCTTTCCGAGGACATTGTTAGTATATATTTCGGATGCTATGAATTGGTCATCTTTTGCGCGCTTCCAAGGTTTCGATTTGTTGTTGTCTTGTACCTCAACAATATCAAATTCGATGCCAATTGTGCTCGGTTCTTTCTTTTTTGATACTTTACCCAGAAGACTTTTCTTCAGAGATGTTTTTCCCACACGACCTTGACCAATAAAAAGTAATGATATACGATTGTTTTTCTTTTTACCATGCTTTAGCGTTTCTGATACTGCGTGGCTCACTTTCAGTTCTAAAATGGTAAAAAGACAAAAAAAGAACAACAACAAACCAAAAACGAATGAGAATCAAACATCTACAGATAACTCTAAAACTTAAAAAATAGTCTGAAAATTAAGGTGGTCAACAACACTTTTTTAAGTGGTTGATTTCACCATGTTAATTGGGGTGTAACTTTAAGAAATTTGAAATGGAAGGGCAGCCATCATTTTCCGACTTGTCATCAGAACTGCAATTGCAAATTCGTCGGTTTGGTCAAGCTACGATTTATAAATGCAGATTTTTGTACTCTCGTGCCACGCTTAGCGTGATGAGCCTGGGGATAGTCCACATGACGGCATGTTGTTCTGAACGTTGTCGTTTTGTCATATATTATGTTTTTGTGGTTGGTCTTAGTGATGAACGTAATAGGTTTCGGAATTGCTATAATTGAATTTAACTCTAGACATGCCACCAAGAGAACTGAACAGAAAAAATGAGAACAGAAGGTATTTCGTTGAGTTCCTATCCAAAGTTTCGGTAATAGTCAGTAATATATCATATACATATCAGACTGACAGTTGTTTCCTTAAAAATACTTCGCACTAGTCACAGTGAAGTATTTGGTTTTTTGTAAAAGTTCTCTCGTGATATCCTCCAATCGTCTCTTAAACGATCTGTCCTGATCGTGAGCTGTTCCCTTCTAGATATGTCATTGGGACATATCAAATGAATTTCTTGTCGAGAAAAATCATTCTAAACGTATCAACTAAGGCGTGTATACGAGAAATTTGCAAACTCACTTCACGACCGATTTTTATCCTTGGTCTATCTGAAACGCATGGCGTCAGGAACCCAATTAAGTGGAGGGGTTAATGGGAGAAATTGGTGGGACATCTTCGCGAGTTACTAAGGAAATATAGTGTTTTCATCAAGAAAATTATGCTTTTCTGACACACAAGTAATATAAAGTTGATCTTTGGACAATTTTCGTGGCTATTAGACAAAAACATTTCCCTGAAGATCCCTATGGGACCTGCGATTCAGGGGGAAATATTTTCCTAACTTTCAACCTGTTTTAAAAGCCCTAATTGCCTCCCTGTATGACCGTGCTGTCTCGTCTTTCTGGAGTAATTCCTTCAGGTTCTGCTGTTAGTTAACTAGGCATTGACAAAGCTATCATAGGGAGTTTACAAATGCCCAGGACAGTTATTTCATTTTCTGAATTCGAGGGAGGAGTCCCTTGTAGATTCGAAGCATATGTTTGAACGTGAACGCATAAATAAAAATAGGCGCTTATGTAATTTAAATCATTTTTTATGAGGGTAAAGGACTAAAAAAGTTCATTTTATCTTCAAAAATAAAAACAAACTTTTCGACGTTGACTGAACGTCATTATCAAATCAAATTTGAGGTTAAGTAAAATATAATATTCAATTAAAAATAATAGGACATAGCCATAGTTTCACTTAAGCACTACAAATTACAACATACTAACATTGACAGTTTGAGATCATAAATCTCGTGGAAAGACAAAATCATCAGCATTAACTCTTTCACTGCGGGAGCTCTCCCTTTGACGAGTAAAATTATCTGGAGTTAGCCAGAGAAAATTTATGAAAGTTTTATGCACCAGGGAAAGAGTTAGAGAGAGATTAACTCTTTCGCAGCGGGATAAGAGTCTTGTTATTTTACTCGGGTTAACGCCAAACGATTTTACTCGTCAAAGGGGTTGCGACCGCAAGCAAATGGTCAACCAAAAGACGAAATAGTAACGTTCTTATTATAGCTTGAAGCACGCTACTGGGTGAGAAACTACCCTAAGTATCTGTTATCTGTTTAGCCAGTCGTCTCCACACGTCACATGGTGTTACTTGTCAGTTGATAAATTATTTCCCACTAAATTATGAAATTTTTTAAGGTGTGTGGCTCCACACCTGTTCGTTTTTTCCCTTCGTTACACTCCTTTTCCCCCTGCGTCAAGGATATACTGGCGCAACCCCTTCAAAGTCAACAAAACACGTTTCAGTTTTTGAGCCTGTGATCAGATCCATGAATTTTTCTGTCAAATGCAAGGCTGATGGAGTAGACTCGTCTTTCATTCCCACTTTCGTCTTTCAAATTATTAAATAATCAAGGGTGTGTACTTTCGGTCACTCTGGTTTAACCCCCGTGTCGTAAACCTTGGTCCCTCCATCGGAGAATTTCTGGCGCCACCCCTGTCCAAAGTAGTGGTTGAAATATATCATCACCTATTGGGAAGAAGTTTATCCCAATCTACCAATGGCTCTTCAAATACTGTTGACAATTTCAGTGTCCATCGATTGCTGTGAGAGGTGGTTCGAAGAGGCAAAACTGATTTTGACTTATTTCGGCTCATCAGTGGGACAAGGTCGGCTTAGTGCTTTGGCTCAGTTAAGCATTGAAAGAGGAACATTGTAACTCCTAATTTTTGAAGGTGTGTTTGAAAAATGTGCGACTTTAAAATACAGAATGATTAATTTTTAAGTACATCTTCCATACATAAACTATGCACTTTCATTGAGAGTATTTTCTAATTTTTAAAGTTGGCAAAAGGGGAGGGGGCGCCACAGGTTGTGTTTGTCCCAGGGCGCCATTAAGACTCACTACGCCACTGCAGAAACGCTCTCTTGATTCGTGTTTTTGACGTGAAATCAATAATTTTGCTGTGAATTATGAAAGTGAAATTAAAATGTCAGAGATATCTATGGTAATGTCCTCATTACAGTCTGTATCTATGCGACATGTGGTGTACAACGTGGCTGTTTCTTTGCACGAGCATGAAGTGCATACGTTGATAAGTAGGACTTGCACTCGGACCGTTGGACTCGGACTCTAATTGACTGGACTCGGACACGAATTTGGTGGACTTGACTAGAAAACTGCCGTAAAGCCCAGACTGCCTCTCTCGCTTCAGTACTTTAATTTATTCATTTTATATTCTTGAGAATAGTTACCCCATCTTAGAATGCAAAATACTTGATAAACAATTATAGGTCGAAATTGAAAAATATACAATTAACACCAATTACCTAAAAGACGATCAGCTACTGTGGTACGTCTGTTCAGCATAAGTGGAGTAGCACCATCGTTATTTGCTGATGTGATGTCACTCCCTTTGCTGATGAGTAGTTTAACAATATTTAGATGACCCTTCTTGTAGGCATAGTGAATAGGCAAGTAACCATCCTTGTTTCTACAGTTAAAGTCAGCACCACGTTGGATTAAGTAATCAGCAACTGATGTATGTCCATTCATTGATGCAAGATGAAGTAGAGTATCACCATTGTTATTTGTTGGCGTGAAGTCATTCTCTTTGCTGATTAGTAATTTCACAGTATCTAGATCAGCTTCCTTGCAGGCATAGTGTATAGGCAAGTAACCATCCTTGCTTCTAGAGTTAACTTCAGCACCACGTTGGATTAAGTAATCAGCTACTGAGGTACGTCCATTCTTTGATGCAAGATGAAGTGTAGTATCACCATCGTCATCTTTTCCATGAATATTTCCACCATGTTGTAATAATAACTTAACAATTTCTAAATAACCTCTTTCTGCTGCCAAGTGTAGCGGCTGTCGTGACCTCTCATCCACAGCCCCCACATTGACTTGTTGATCTAATAAATATTTCACAATGTCAATGTGTCCTTTGTCGCAAGCATAATGTAAACCAGTTCTCTCGAACCATCCTCCACGTTCTTCAATGTCTGCACCATTCTCAAATGCAGCTTTAACGCCATCCAAATCTCCTAACTCTGCTGCAGCCCAAACTGACATTTTCCTATTCAAAATATACGCATTCGCATTTTAGAAAAACGAAATCCCCGTCTCTGCTCACCCCTTATTCTACTCAACGGGATAAGGCTCCACGAGAGCAGAGTCTCGGCAGAGTCCCACCCCGCACCGTTCCACCAGCACGGGGACTCCAGTATTTCCGTACATTCCTTTCACGTTTATCTACGTACATGAATCTACGCTCTTTCAATATAGGAGCCCCAATTTTTAATTCAACATCATGTTAATTGAAGCTTTTTCTGTTTGATAATTTTAAATTATTTATGTTAATATGAGCTCTTACGAATTTTTGTATTTATTATTACTTTTTGTTATTATTATTATTTGTCCACGGAGCATGTGCCACAAGACACAACGTTTCCCATGCAAGGTTCCTTATAGGCTGTTGCCCAATCAGAAAAATAAGTTTCGTTGCACACCATTTTTAACTAAAATTTTTAACTTTACTTCTTCTGACCATCAACCCAAAAAGTTCTTATGTGTTGCTCCTGCAGACTGTAGTTTTCTTGCACTAAACTTCAACTACATTCCGCCGCGTAACCATTTTATGTGATTTACCACTAAATGATATACCTCAAACAACTCGCTATTCGACTATCGGCAACAGTCGTCCGTTCGCAAACGTCTCTCTACTTAAGTTATTTAACGTACGTCTTGAGAGTCGAGATAGCCAAACATTTTCAGCAATGTAATCGGTAATCCCTCCAAGAGGAATGAGGTAACGTGAATTTCAGATTAATGCTCACGAGGTCAGCTAAATTTATTTTTATATCTTAGACAATCAATGTACAATTACAGTCAACATCAAGGTGCCGTATACGAAGTTAACAATCGCTACGATTAACCCGTAATCCTTTATTTATTTATAAATTACCAACATGTATACTTCCAAGACGAAATTCCTGAAAAACCGTATTTCACTTCAAATAACGAATGAAATGAGTAGAGATTGTTATTGTCCGGCAACAGCATAGTTTGCATTAATTATGTTTTAAATTCCTTCCTCACGACGAACTAATTCATTTGGCTCGTCCAATTCACTGCTTCATGGTTCAATGCACATTTACACTTGAAATCATCTTTTTGGCAACAGCAACTTCTCGTATTACATTGTTTTTTGCACTTTTTGAAAATAGAATCAAAACTTTTGCATGTGGTGGTTAGAGGTTGCAGTTAAGCGATGCTGATGCAAAAGCATTACTTCAAATGGTGAGACTGAATAACATTGTTTAGGAAAGAAGTGGCAAAGGCATTCAGAATGCTTCACATGGTTGATGAATTCTTGGATGTATTTGATAGAGCTAGTGATGATTTTGCATACCTCTCTGGCAACACATTATGTATGTTTCATTTAAATGTGTGTACAGATAGTAAGAAGCACATACTCAGCAATACCCAGTACATAATGTTTGAAGTGAAAAGTATACAGAAGAATATTTATCACCTAGGTCAAACACATTTAAGAGTAAAACTAATGTAACCATGAAATCTGTAATAATCATCATTTTTATTGTGGAGGCTTACATTACCCTAAAGTGATTTACAAAAAGGTGTTCTGAGTACAATGCATTCACACATGCATTAAACAATTGTTATTTATGGAGCACCATCACTTACATATGGGCTTTGATTAGCACAATAAATGACAATGAACCAAAAGTCAAAATCCACTGACCGGTGACACCGGGGGGTGTTGCAAGCGGGGCAGTGTAGGGCCCAATATTTAATGGTAATGAAATTCAGGTAAATTACCAGGTGATTCAAACTATCATTTCGGTAAACAACCAAACAACTAATTTGGTATTAAATGTCAACAGAAGGAGAAGTCATTACTAGTTAGTGTTTCAAAAGGCAAAAGGCCTTTCCCTTACTCAAATCCAAGGGTGCCATGGAAAGCCAGTTCCACTGCAGTTTCCAGTTTCAGACATTTACAAAAGACCTTGTGATCCTATAGGGTGAAACCAGGAATTTTGAAGAGCAGAGACCAGAGGGACTTACCAAGGCACCATTGAGGTGATTTTCATAATTTCAAGTGCAGTAGATCTACATAGCTTTGGTGAACGAGGGCAAAAAAACTGCCACTAAAAGGGCACATATAAGACCTCCTATTAAAACAGCAGAGGTAGTGATCACCACCCCCCTAGTTGTGCCTATTACAAATGGGATATATTTTCCAGTTAATAAATAATTTGGAAAATTGGGTAAATCTTTTTTCGACATACCCCTTTGTTAATTATCTTCCCTATGGCTGTGAGTGACATAGGGAGTTATGATTATTTTTTAAATGAATGAGCCTGATGATTTAGGCTCTATGATTTCATTATAGAAAGCAGAGTGCAGTGATGATGTCCATATTAAATGAAAGTAAATTTTGGCGTGTCAAAATCATACATTTTAACATCCATCCAGGAACAGTTGCAGAAAAATGCAACTTTTGAGCCTCTGGCTGGCAATCAAAGTTGTGACATTGCAAATCTAGTGCAATTAAGTACTTTGATGGACTCTTCTAGTTCATGGTGACAACATGACAACTATTAAATCATAAAAACACAATGATAACCATACAAATGCCTGCTAGACTGCAGTTTAGTGGACTCACTGTGCCACCGACTGTTTAGGGTAAGGGTTTATGTTAGGGTTAGTGAACCAGTGGTATGATCAATGTTTTACTTAGGTCCACTAAACTGCAGCTGTACCCAATTTTAGAACAAAACTATTCTCCTGTCATTTGATACATTACATCATTTAATCTCCAAATAACAAACCCACACTATTAGTTTATACATGAATTTCATTATAGATTGGTAGCCATAATGTTTAACAATTAATTGAGATAAAGAAGAACTTTTATAAAGATAAAATTGGTAAAATAAAAGCTTTTTGGATCAACTGTTTGGTGAATAAATGGTGTACCATGATGTTTTAAGCAATGGGTGCCATTGTAGGTAGTCGAGGATAACAAGATGCGATAACTTTGGAGGAAGCAACTGCCTGAAATATATGAAAAGAAACTTTGACGTTTTGAGCGAAGGCCCTTCCTGATGAAGGGCCTTCACTCAAAACGTTGAAGTTTCTTTTTGCATATTTCAGGTAGTTGCTTCACCCAAAGTTATTGCATCTTGTACCATGATGTTGACTGTTATTATTGTCTAATTTGTAATTATGGATTCAATGTAAGATATCAAAATAAATTTATGCTTTCCCTGGTGTGCCAAATCACATCATTAAACTTAGCATGCAACTGGGATTGCATACAGAAGACTGGTGCCTAAAATGACTGCTTTGATGTACTATAGTCAAAATGGTGATATTAGGAGAAACATAAAAAAGTGCATGAACAATCTGAAAGAACTTTTTAGATTTGGTAGTACAATACTGCAGTTTAGCATACCCATCTTGCCCATGGTCTTTTGCATTTGTCCAGTAAACAAGAAAATGAGCTTTAGGCATGAAATTTACACAGCAAAACTCACTGTTCTCACAGTGGCCCTAAAATGCTGCTTGTTTATAAAGATATCTGCAAATTCAAAAGAGATAATACTAGCTTTGTCAGGATTTCTACTCCAAAAAGGCTTCCTGTTTGACCTATGTAGTAGTCAATATTCCAGGGACATAATTGTTTCTCCACCAACATTTTGGATTTACTTCCACACCAAACCCAGACCCAGACCCTAAATTATATCCCTAAACTTTTTCCCTAACCCTAACCCTTACCCTAATTATATGTTGATCATAATAAATTGTACGTTCCTGTCACCTCTTTACGATACTCTTTGTTTCTTTAATTTCAAATAATCAAATATTTTCACATTCTTTGGGATGTGCAACTTTCCTGCCAGAAGCCCGCTCACTTGCATACTGAACCTGCAACAAAGACTGGCGACAAGGTGGTTTTGCTAAACTTCAATCTAGCCTTACATTTTGATTTATGTGTTATTAAATCTGTAAAAGCAAGTAAAAAGTTTCCAGTATAAAGAGTTTACTTTTTTGAGTTTTAGTGATACAAGTAATAAAGCCTTACATTTATGTTTTGAGCAAATCAAAATGATGACAGAACAACATAAAGGAAATTTTCCATTTTTCTTGTGCTTGCTCTTGTGATTAATCATATTTGCTTCACTGTTTTTCACAAGTAAACTGGGTTTTGAAGCAAGCACAAGAGGCCTAAGTTATCAACTGTAAGAGTTACCCCATCTTATGACAAATATTCCCCTGATTTAAAAAATAAACAAGGAGAAGAGTCTAACAGATATTTTGGAAGTTACAAAATCATTAGTCACAAGATAAGTGAAAATAGCAAAGCAAAAAGGTTTGGGATTCTGGCAGTGGCAAATGCAAAATCAAGTACGTGTGACCTGTTTCAATTCATGACTTGACTTAACCCATATGCTGCTCTCCAAGAACAAAAAGTAATTACAAAGTTGCCAGTACTGGAGAGTGTGTTGGAGAAACAATTATGATTCTGTGAACATCACTGGTGAATAACAATTGCAGCACTTCAAGAAGTGTAACACCTTAATATGGACCATTAATTAAATGGAAAAGACAATGAAGATAACACACAATCATCCCAAACCAGAAGAGAATGGAATAATATTATTGGCCCAAAGCAATGCTGTGCTAATTTCTTCCTACCTCTATATGTACTGTAGATGTAACCATTACATGACTGTATATGTGCATATGCATATGTACCTGTACTCTACAGTAGGTGTGTACATAATATACATGTATGTGTCACTGTGAATGTGAATGTGCGTAACTGTGCACTAGTTTATACCTTAATTTATATATCTGTGTGAGTGTATGTCTGTGTCATTGGGAAAATGGATTGATAGATAAACAATTTGGTGAATTTTTATAAGGTGAACCTTATTCGGTGAACCTTTTATAAGACCTACCGGTAGTCTGAGCACCCTGAGGCCTCAAGGGTTTGGAAGATTTAAAACCATTTAAAAGCCCATACAGACTTCTGTGGAAAGCAAGTCCTAATCATTCCATTGATCTTAACTGTAACCATAAACCACATCTTTTCACCACATGATGATAAAAACAGATTAAATAAAAATAAACAGTATTTCCCTTTAAGTAGTCTGCTGTTAGCCTGTTCTCTCCCAAAGCTACTGTAGGAGGTGCACTGTGTTATGAATTTTCCACATTGGCTGGATACTTGATAGGTCTGATGGTAAACAGTTCAAAAAGGGGCAGTTAGGGATTGGTTACATGTTAACTTTTTGGTCCATATTTGACTTTTCTGTTTTTGCTCTGGCTAATGTTTTAATGCCAGACAATGTTTGCCAATAGGAGATGTTTCAGACCAGAAGAGGTTAAGAATACCTCAATTAAATCTGTCTGCAACTTTTTAGAATTCTAATCAAATCCTGCACTAATTTGGTGCTGGATTCGATAGTTGTATTAGGCAAACTCTAGTTTCTCTAGTAGCAATTCGACTTCTTACTAACAATCGCATTTTTGTATCTACTGCGCATGTGCCAGGAGATACCTTGCTGTCATGCAAGCTCAAAACCGTGAGTAACAATAGAATAAATCGGAGCCAATGAAATGACGAATACCAAGGGCTGGGGAGTTAAGACTTTTCCCGATCATTCGTCGAGTGACTTCTTCAGCACAGACCATTCCCCGTCAATGTTCAAATGTAATACGAGTATTCGACAGTCTTTAACAGCTTTAGCCTAGTTTCCATATCATCGCTAAGATTGCTACCATCGTTGCGATGGCTGAAAAGTATCTCATTGCCAAAAAATCGCTAGAATCGCCACAGAACCAAAATAGTCAATGGGAACGATTGCTGTCCATATTATCACTGCAATCGTTGAACTGAATTTTGAGCAACCGCAGCGATCGTAGCGATTAAATGGTCACTAGGCTTTAAATTCACTTCATTACTCCGGACTTCAGTCGGCGCTTCGTACTAAGCAGTAGATACGTGTACGCCAAAGCGTACCTATTTTTTCATATTGTCGAAAACGCAGTAGAATACGTTTCCTAAATGAATTCTCCGCTAAAGGTTCAATAACTTGCTCAACAATCGAATTACTTTCCCTTTATTCACCACTTACGGTTTCACTCTCGCAACTCACCACTGATATATGTGACAAGGTAAACTTACAAACAAACATGTGATCAAATTACTTAATATAGCTAATCACTAACGTGTTATCGTACAATTTCCGACACACTCCCCCATATGACTCGTAGACGAGTCATATGCATAACGAACTATTTAAACGAAAATAACCAATTAATACAACAAATAGTAATAATGATATTGTTCAATGTTCAAAAGACAAGTATTCATGAAGTTAAATCTAGCTGTTCATCACTCAGTAGGTTTTGTACTCGCGCTCTTGCAGCCACAGCCGCATCACGTCTCTGTCTTGGAGTGAACTCAGTCGCATCAGGATTCAGCGGTGTCGGTCCTGTCACAACCGGAATCTCCCCGTCGACTGCCTTCAAGGGCTTGTCACATGACAACTCTAACGGAAACAAGTGTTGAACTGCCCTTTCTAGCTGATGCTTGCCACTTCTGAGTCTGGCGGCACGAATAACTCCATCACGTCCAACAATGAGACTCTCCACGATCCCGAGTGGCCAGTGGTTTCGGTTTCGCTGTGTCGACTTGATTAAAACGACGTCACCTTCGGCTATTTGATGACCATGGCTTGCATGCTTTAACCGGTGGCGCTCTCGCAATGCTCTCAAATATTCGGTCGTCCAACGTCGCCACATTGCTTCCTTAGTCCTTTTCAGGAATCTGGCTCTTTTCCTTAGGTTCTTCTCTTCTTGTTCGTACGGATCGGATTCTGGCATATAGTTGGAATTGAGGAATAGCAGGGAATTCGGTGTCAGCGTTGGTAATTGAATGTCTTCCTCTAGATAATTTAGCGGACGATTGTTTATCGCGATCTCAATATCGAGTAGAACTTCTGTGAGTTCATCCCAAACGAGAAGCCCACCTCCTACCGTCTTGTAGAAGGCTGCCTTCATCAGACCAATTAGGCGTTCGAATTGGCCTCCCCACCAGGGGGCTCGACTGAGGTTGAATCGCCACGAAATTGAATGGTTGCAGAGAAATTCGTTTAACTCTTCATCCTTGTGAACTTTCCTTAACCACCTTGCTGCTGCTAGAAATGTGGAACCGTTGTCCGTGTAAACGATCGACGGTCTCCCCCCCCCTCCTCGCTATTAGTCGCTTGAAGCTTTTAATGAATTCCTTTGTCTCCAGACTAGGCAATAACTCTAAGAATACACCACGAGTCAGACTGCAGGAGTACAAAACGATGTAGGCCTTTTTCTCTGTCTTTCCTTTACTGAGGTACTTTACTGGTCCAGCAAAGTCTACCCCGATGACATCAAACGGCGTGCTCCCCTCGGTTCTTGTTCTTGGTAGATGAGCTGGAGGAGGGCATTTCGCTGCGACTGCTTGGAACCTTTTACAGCCCCAACAGTTCTTAATAATCTTCTTCGCTAGTTTGCGTAGACGAGGTACCCAGTACTTCTCTCGTACCCTTGCCATAGTAAGGCCAATTCCACCGTGTAGTGTTGCCACGTGCTCTCGTTGTACCAGTTTGGTAGTAAACAGGGCAGAGTCAGGCAAGTATATAGGGTACTCACCCAGAATTCGCCCTCTGCAGTCCCATACACCTTCGCAATTCAACTGCAGGTTAAGTTGTTCCTTGTCTTCTACAAATGTAGTCGTATTCATCCCTTGACGTTGCGTTCTCTTGACCCACCATAATTCTTGGTTTCTGACTTCTTCTGTGGTCAGGGTTCCCTCGGTCTTCTCGGAGGGGTGTCGAGAGTTATGCAGGAATCGCGAAATCCATGCAAAAATCCTCATGGCTTTGCGCAAGCTGAACTTGTCGAGGATGGTGTCGAAATCATCGTTTATCTCGACTCCGACCGCTAAAAGTTCACGTTGAACCTTCCTCTCTGCCTTGCTCTCTTCGCTTGGTTGCGTCACAATTTCGGCTGGCCATTTGGACGGGTCTGCCAACCACGAAGGTCCGTTCCACCACAGTTCTGCTCCTGCCACACTGCCCCCACGACTACCCAAGTCAGCTGGATTGTCGGATGTCGGGACGTGTCGCCACAGTGTGTTCGGGTGACTCTTGATTTTCCTTACTCTATTCGCCACGAATTGACGGTATTCACCCTGATCGTTAAGCCAATGTAACGCTACAGTGCTGTCCAACCAACACTGGATATTGTCGGCTAGGTTGAACCCTTCTAAGGCCTTGCGTACGTTCACCGATAAGTTGATCGCCATATGCCCTGCTACGAGTTCCAAACGTGGGATGGTTAACCTGATTTGGCAAGTCGAGACTTGGCTGCCACGATTCCTTGCGTCATACCTGATGTTTGCTTTACGACTGCGTATACGGCAGCGCTCACTCCACGACCGCTTGCATCCCCAAATGCACGTAGTTTCACCTCTTCAATTGGCTCTTGGTAACTTGTGATGCTGCGCGGGATGAACACGGTTTGTGGCAACTCTCGCTCCCACTTCGACCACCGGTTGGCCAGCAGGTCTGGCAAAGGAGTGTCCCACCTTGACTTCAGCTCACAGGCTTCACGATAGATTGTCTTCCCTGCTAACAGTACTGGTGATATGAGCCCCAGCGGATCGTATATCTTTGCCAGGTAAGCGAGGATTCCACGCCTTGTTAAGGTAGCAGTTTCACTCGGGAAGGTCACGTGCAAGGTGTCGGTTAGCTTGTCCCATTTAAGGCCCAGGATTTTGCACTCCCCATTGGCTGAGGGTACACCAAGCTGTTGTTTGGCAAACGAAGGCTCTCCACTTACACAATCGGTCTCAAGTCTTGGTATATTTGAATGCCACTTATGTAGCTTGAACTTTGCATCGCCAAATATTTCCACCGCGTTATTCTTCAGCTGCTTAGCTTCCACTTCGGTAGATCCTCCCGATATTAGGTCGTCGACATACAAGCTCTTACGGATTTCCATGACGCTCTTGGGATAGTGAGATTCCAAACTCTCTAGGTGTTGCTGTATCACCCCATTCAGTAAGAAAGGGGACGGTGCCAGACCAAATACTACCCTAGTGAATCGAAGCGTTTCTATCTCGGTTGCCTTTAAGTTTGTTATCCAGTGAAAGCGCAAAGCGTCTCGTTCAACTTCACGCACGCGTATTTGGAGGAACGCCTTCTGTAGATCGCCAGCGACGGCTACGGCATGAAAACGATTTCGAATGATGACGCTCCACAGCTGGTTATGTAAAGAGGGTCCCGTGTACAGACATTCATTGAGTGAAGGCGCGTTGTCGCACGCACGAGCTGATGCGTCATAGACGACTCTCAGCTTGGTTGATTCGGCATTCTCTCTAACTACTGCTCGATGAGGTAAGTAAAACTCTTTTCCTGTGACTTCTTCAGGTGCTCTCTCGACCACACCTTCCTTTAACTGTTCGCGAATCACAGCATCATATTCCGCTAACGTGTCAGATTTCCGCAATTTGCGCATCAGAGAATTTAGACGACGCAGACTTCCTTCACGGTTGCTCAGCAGAGGTGGGTGATTTCCCTTCCATGGAAGGGCCGTCTCGTACCACCCTTCTTCAGATCTTGTTAGCTGTTCCTTAAACTCTCCGAATACGTCATCTTGTTCTCCGGTTGTGTCTGAAAGACCAAGTACGTCAAGTGCACACAAGTTGTCGTAATCAGTTGTGGCGCTGACTGCTAAGCATCCAGGAGATATTTCTTGGTCTGCTCCTGGCGACATGATGGCCCAGCCAAACCTGGTGAATTCGGCCACAGGATCTCCTCTACGCCCAACGCGTAATCTTTCTCCAGTACGTATCTTGGCAAAGTCGTTGGCCCCTAGAATAATGTGAACCGGAAGTTGGTCCTTCTCGTCGTCGTCATCCATGGAGATCCCCCTGAGATGCGGATACTCGCTGAGAATTTCTTTATAACGAGGATTTTCCAAACTTAACAGTTCTCTCTTCTCGACCTTGGTAATGTTTACATCGAGTTTGAAGTTACCCGTGACGGAAGATACTTTGACCTCGTACAATTGCATCGTTCGCGTTGTAACACCAGTCAGCATGGCAATTTGTCTAAGTCCCGTGGACTTCGGTTTTGCGTTTATCAATTTGATGGCGGTGGAGGATGCGTAGGAATGACTTGCACCGCTGTCAAGTAACGCTCTAAATTTATACCCGTTTATCTTCACGACAACGACCGGATGCACCACTGTCGATTCTCCAACGTGATTTGCTGTCATTCCTGGTTCACGAGGTTTTACAATCTTGCCACATATGGAAGTATGGTGTTTTCCTTGGCAATTTTGGCATGTGTTCTTACTTTTGCAGTCCTCTGCTCTGTGCTTAGCGCCAGTGCAATTGAAGCACAAGCGTTTTTCAACGAGGATTTTCTTTCTATCCTCTGGTTTGGTGACCTTGTCGCAGTTAATTGCCTTGTGGTTTTCGCTCGCACAATATAAACAGCCCCGTATCGGTTGATTTCCGGTGTCATTTCCTCCGGAGAAAAACGATCTCGAATTTTCCTTGCGGCTATTGTTCCTCGGATTACGATTGTCTTGAATAGGATTGTTGATCGTCCATTTTTCTAACGCTTCTAAAAACGGCACGAAGGTCCATTTACTCCAGTCGTCATTAACCATTGCCAGCTCGTTCTTGATCACCTCTAGCTTGTCAAGTGTAAATCTTACCGCCGCATCCAGTTTGTTTAGACTCTGTAATGTCTGCAGAGATTCAACGTTAAACAGCAGTGTTTCGTAAAATTCGTGGATCTTTTTTACGTCTCTCTCTTTCACAACAGGCAGTTCGAGAATGTTCCGCACATAGGCGCTCACCACTTTGCTTGTATCTCCATAGCGCTTTGCGAGTAAATTTTTTGCCTTGTTATAGCCTGCTTCGGTGAATGGAAGTCCATCGATTAGATTACGCACTTTCATGTCGACCAGTTCCTTCAGGTATGAAAACTTTGTGAGCGCGGGTGCTGTTGACTTGTCTATTTGCGTTTCGAACTGTCCCCAGAATCGCAACCAGTCTTGGGATGTTCCATTGAACTTGGTGATTACGAGTTTCGGCATTTTTACAGCTCCACTATTGCCGCCTGATTGCGTGTCTAGTGTTGACGACTCGTGCTTTTGTTGTAGTTCGAGCCGTTTCCGCTCGAATTCTAGTTGTTCCGCGTGAGCCTTCTCGGTGGCTTCTTGTTTCATCTGGAGTTTCTCTTCTTCGAGTTCAAGCGCCTGTCTGTGTTCACGAAGTGCGGTGGCCTGTTTTAAGCTGCGATCGATGGTTTCGATTTGATTTGTCCACTCTTTGATACACTGGTCCGCCTTGTCGATAATTAGCTCTGTCTCGGCCGCCCATTTCTGAATATCGTCTTCTGTTTCTCCTTTTGTAAATTTCTTCTCCTCTATCGTTTCCTTGAGTGTATTTATCGCTTCGGTCAGGCCTTCCAGTGACGTCTTGTGTCGTTGTGCGGCCAGTCGGTCATTCTTTTCCAAGATTTCAGTCGTTTTGCCGATTCGAAAGTTGAGCGCCTTAAGTTTCGCGTTTAACTCTGTTAACAGTTTCTCCATCGAGTTTCTATTTTCGCTCCTACGATCCCGTCGGAGGTGCCACTGTGTCGAAAACGCAGTAGAATACGTTTCCTAAATGAATTCTCCGCTAAAGGTTCAATAACTTGCTCAACAATCGAATTACTTTCCCTTTATTCACCACTTACGGTTTCACTCTCGCAACTCACCACTGATATATGTGACAAGGTAAACTTACAAACAAACATGTGATCAAATTACTTAATATAGCTAATCACTAACGTGTTATCGTACAATTTCCGACAATATTACGACAGTAACAAATCTCACATTCGAATGTTTCATTTCCTGGACATCGTTAGGATTTGTTAGTAGTTTTAAACACATTGAATAAACTTTGTTGTTGCCATTGTATTCGAACACCACAAATAACAGGTTAGGTCTACGTTATGGCGCCGCACATACAACGTATAGTAGAACCTCGCTTACTAGAACTCCCCGCTAATTCGAACTAAATCTCATTTCCCCTGGATTTTGACTCATTTTTACAGGTAATTTACTCCGCTTAACTCGAACTCCTCGCTAACTCGAACAAATTTCATTTTCCCTTGGTCAAATTTATCCGGTTAACTCAAACTCTAGACGAGTTTTTTTCGAGACATAAATCGGCAAAACCCACAATGTGACAACGTAGCACAATTTGACAAGTCGGAAGCCTGGATTTCTATTCCGACAACAACAATTCAATCGGCAGTAGATAAGGTACAAACAGAAATGGAAACGGATGAATAATTTAAACATTAATAAGATATAAAAGTGATCTTAGTTTCATTGTTTATATAAAACACTTTTTTTCTTTACGTGCGAAGTAAACTTCGTGCAAACATTGTGATAGGTACTTTTAAATAACTTAGTTAACTGTAGTCAAAGGGGCCGTTCACACTGAGATCGATCTAACTTGAATCGATCTGAGACCGATCTGAGATCGATCTCAGTTCGCTTCGTGAAGGCGTTCACACTTGAAATGGACTCGTTTGGATCGATCTCAGTTCGCATTCAAGCGTTCACACTCAGATCGCTTTTAAGCTAGATCGATCTGAGATCGATCTAACCAGCTAGTGGGAACGGGCCCAAAGATACTATAGGCCAAACTTTGTAAAGTGTTTAAATTGCACTTTCGTGGCTCAGATGTGGTAAATAATAAACTTTACTTTATTAGACATGTTTCAGCAAAGTATTCTCGTGTTTTTGAAATTTACATTATTACTTTAAATAATGACTTTACTTTATTAATTATTAACATAGGAGACGAAATATAACACCAACTCCACTTAACTCGAACCCCCGCTAACTCGAACAATTAATTATTCGCTTTCAATGTGAGTTCGAGTTAGCGAGGTTCTACTGTATTTCCCTTTCGGAGCTATGTTTCTGCTGTCCTTGAGGTTATTTTCGAGTAATACGTAAACGTAAGTAAGCAGCTATTCGCCTTACCACGTTTCTTGAATCCAAATAAATGAACTGATTTCCTGGTCGACGGTGAGTATCGCTTGCAGATACTACTTTATTGCTCGCTGGTCTCCTACGCTTCTTTCCAAATGGTCAATGCCAGCTGTGTACGTATGGATCATGTGTATGCTCTCGCACTCATCGCAGAGCGACGCGTTGGGTGAGGGAGTGGAGAGAGTTTGTTGGCAGTGGTGTAGTCCTGGAACTTTAACAAGGGGGGCTCACGAACACAATGTCCTGAACATCAGGGGAGGCCCAAAAAAAAATAATAAACTTGAAAAATCCTAATTTTTTTATTTTTGGTAGCAGTAATTCTGTAATTAAAATTTAACAGTGTTTCTGTGTTTGTAAAAGTAAAATATTAGGAATACAATCGCTACGATCAGTACTTGGGCGGCACATGTTATAGCCGACTAGAAATTACTGAAATCATTGTTGGAAATGACTGAATATCTTTACATAAATTTCACAGAACATTCAAACATGATTAAAGTTACACAATCTGTAAAAAAATATAAAGGGGGGCTCAGCACCCCCAAATTCCCATGGAATTTTAATAAGGGGGGCTAAGCCCCCCTCCAATTGTACAATTCATGGGTGGTGCCTGACGGGGCTACAGCAGCCATCGGGAAACCTTAGCCCCCCAGTCGGGGAAAATTAACAATTTGTCGGGGGATCGTTAATGACGGTAACACATTTAGGTTTTGTTCGAACTATGTAACTGATTTGGCCAACAACAGACTCTTCTCTTCATGTCAAGAGACTGGTCTTCAGAAGGTCGCGGGTTTAATCCCTGTCTAGGGTTCATAAATCGTTTTTCTGAGGATAGAGCTTGACGAAAGTTTATCTATCATTCAAATATATATTGGGTTTTTTATTATCTTCGAAAAATCAAAACCCATGGATAAACCGCTGTACTTCTTACTGCAAGTTTTCGACCTCGAAAATTCAACAAAATTCTAGCCTAATAATGATCCACATCAAATTTTAGATCAAATTAGTTGAGTAGTTTTGTAATATTATTTGATTGATCTTTTCAAAAAGGGAAGGTACTGTAACCTTTTATTCGCATAATTTCGACAGAATTTTGCTGTGAAAATTCATTAAATGTTTAATAAAATGAGTTGTTCTCAAAAATTGTCAGATATTGATGCCGTTTTTCCACATGATTTGCACGAAATTTTGAGATTAGGATCGATTAGTTTGTACGTAAAAGTCAGTACGTTATTAAATTACTTAAGCGGTTTTGCAGAATTATTTGATTGACTTTTCTCAAAAACTGTCAGCTACTGCAACCCTATTTTAGTTTTTATGTTTAATTTTGCGCCCTCAAAAATTCAACCAAAATTTTGAGCTATCGAGTCAACAGGCAGCAGTGCTCATTTTATGCATCTTACGAACACGAGAGATTCATGTGACAATTTAATACTTTATAATCGTGAGAATGTGCGGTGTTTGGATACAATTTTAGATTAATCCTCAGCGTAACATGAAGAGAACATTTCAGCTCAAGTCAGCGGACATTTTCGAGCTGACTTTGCTGTGAAGTTTACTTATAAAATTTTCTTTTCAATGTCACCCCGAGGATGATTCCGAAACCTATTTAAAAGAGCCATGTAATTATTGGACTACACGTGCGATATATATTTTCAGACTTTTCGATAATCTGGGTCAATAGATTGGGTAGTTTTTACTATCAAATTGGATTCTAATCGTAGTTAAAAGTACTTTACATGTTTTGGACAACCAGTGCATCAGTGCGTTTACTTAAGTAACAATTTCAAGAGGTACAAGAATAGAACAATTCCAAAAACAACAACTTCTGATCTAAAGATGAGTTACAGAAGAAGACGAGAAAGTGTTAGATAGTTAAACTGCTAAGTTCTTTGACGTCAGCAGTATTTAGTTTTCTGTGTGAACAGGATGAACTACTGCCGATAAATGTAATTTGAGAACACCATAAGTGTGATGTGTGTGGCGGCGCATGAGATAGGATTTGATTATGAATATAGTTGCGACTAGAGTGAGTAAAAGAGCGAAGTCAGATACGAGAAAGATTTGACACAAACTGTAGAATACGATAATAAAAGTTTGGAGCAAACTGTTGCATATTGTTTTGGTATTCTTACATTGGCAACAAAGAACCTGTAAAGCACGAGGTAACAAAAGCTGTTCAGGTTGCAACTTATATCATGGGTTTACAACATTGATGCTACTATTCGCAGTTGTTTTCTTCTTGTACCTCTGGGAATGTTTAATTGACAAGGGGAAAATTCGCCCTATTCACGACTAAAAATAGTCAGTTCTAGTTATGACGCATCAAAAACGGCACAATACAAAGCGATTGCATGACGAAATAACATTGATTTTAAGGAGGAAGGCATACCTCGTTTTGCTATTGTATGTTTTGTAACCTAAATGTTTGTCTAGATAAAAACACAACCTCGGGAAACTGTTCCCTGGCAAATTCCTGAGGGTGTCAAGATAAGTCGGCCCAGGTTATTTACACAGATTCCGTGCCATTCTCTCACGAGTAGAAATACCGACTATAGCTGGGATTATTGGTGCTTCAGATCTGAATTCCACAACGAGATCTTTACAGCCGTAAAAATACGGGTACTAAATAACTGGTAGCCATCGTCATTTCTCATCGTTTGCTTTACATCCTCATGGACTGCAACGACAAATGAATTTTTGATAATATGGTCTTTTTCGATAGAGAAGTAAGCCACTCAGTAGATAAATGCAGGGTACTCCTTCCTAAAAATCTTTTCAGGTGAAAAGATATCCGATAAAAGGCACTGAGAAAGAAAAGTTCCTGGCCTAAAATGAACTCACCAACTTCTCATGTCGATTGCGAGATATTTCTAAGACCTTGTGATTAGCAGGACGACGGTCAGGAGATTCTTTGTCAGCAGGAAGTGACGTAAGTATAGAAGTCTTCTGTGCATGCGTATGGTATGAAAATAGCGTTTCTCGTTGTCGGAGTAGAACTCGTTTCATTACGAGAACTTGAACTTGCGGTCAAACCTGCTGCTCAGAAAGACCAATTATTGACCCAGCTTTGGTGAAAGTGACAAAGGAAGTTACGTAATCAAGTGATGGAAGCTAAGTAATACAAGTCTTCTGGGCATGCGTATGGCGTGAAAACAACGTATGCCTTTGTCTAGTCAGAACTGAACTCGTCACCAAATCAGTAGTTAAAAAATATCAAATACCGACCCAGCTCTATGAGAGGATTTACCAAATTGTTCAATTGTTCTAACTCTCGTCATCAGTCGACATATCACTTTCATTCTGTTCTTTCTCCAACATGGCGGAAAGATCATCTCTCTCTATTTTTCTGAGAAGTTTAATCAGTTTGCTGACACCATGTCCATCTTTGGTTCTCCAGTTTAGTAAGATCTCGTCAATGGGATTGCTAGGATTGCATCTTTCAAACTTCCTCAGTTCGTCTGCTGTGTATTTCATTCTGGCAGCCAATGCTATGTAATCTCTACCGCTGACTTTTTCATTTAGTTCGTCACAAAGGTTTTTATAAACCACCGGGCTGAGCTCACCAATTTTTTCCCACTCTGAACGAAAAGAGAGAGGAATTTAAAACAACTAGCATTTAGATTCGCACTTAATGTCTGTCGTAGCTATAATGCCTGATTTCGGAAGCAGATTGGCAGAATAAAGTGTACAGGAGGCGGTCGCTTGATTTTAGTCACAGGACATATTGCACCAGAAATTGCGGGAACCACTGAGTATTTTGATAAAATACACAACAACGGTAATTCCGAAAATCGATAGCATATTTAATTTATTCTACGTTTCGTCTAGGCTTTAGTCATCTTCAGGAATGTTGCTGGCTAACAGGTAGGGTCTACTTATATACAAATGACAATCACGTGACAAACATTAATAGAAAATGATGAGTTCTCGGGATGCTTTAGTCCCGTGGTTGAGCTGCGGTTTCAGGCGGCGGATTGACCCCACCTGTTAGCCAGCACCATTCCTGAAGATGACTAAAGCCTAGTCGAAACGTAGAATAAATATGTTATCGATTTTCGGAGTTACCGTTGTTGTGTATTTTCCGTATTGCACCATCGCTGTCATTTTTATGAGGAAACATATTTCTTCATCATGCTTAGGTCAATATCATATCGAAAACAAAAAATACACTGTAATTCTTTAAATTCAATGGATACCAATTTTGATATGATGTATCTCACACAAGAAATATTTGACCTGATATTAAGGAAAGTTCGTAAAATGTTCAAAGGTTGGTAACTGCCCTGACTGATTGCAAAGAATTCTAACGTTCCGACCAAAGGCCGTTCGTCAGAGAGTAAAACATGCTCGAAGCAAAAGGCCTTTGCTCGAGACGTTCAAATTCTTTGCGATCATTCACCGCAGTTAACAACCTTTACTTACGTCATTTAATACTGACTACCAGGGCTCGAAATAAACAGTATTCCGTTAACCAATAGTTGGCAATTTTCGTTGAATGGCTACTAAAAAATCTGTTTAAGTAACCCATCATGGTAAGTAAAAATTCTGTTCGTGGTAATTTCGACCCAAGAAAACCTTGTGTGAAAGGATATGATTAAATCTCAGCCAATGATGATGATCGCCTTTTCTGCTTTGACATTGACTGCTTTTCTACCGATAAGTAATCAGGTATTTAAATAAAAAAAAAACAAACTACATAACAAGCAGTAAATTGGGAATCCGTCTA
The DNA here is from genome assembly GCA_030142905.1 of Heliopora coerulea. NCBI lineage: Eukaryota > Metazoa > Cnidaria > Anthozoa > Scleralcyonacea > Helioporidae > Heliopora > Heliopora coerulea. The sequence continues at coordinate 75,505 of JASJOG010000225.1, forward strand.
CAATAGTAAACATTGTAAATTAGTTAGTAAAATTTCTTTCTACAAACCCGAGCAGTTAATTATTCCAAAAATTAAATTCAAGCCCTGGTTTACGTAGTATCATATTTTCATACCGAGAAGTTCGTCGAAAAATTAGGCAACAGTCGACATTTTTAAGACAACATCGAGATGTTTTGATACCAGATCAAACAGTGCTTTCGAGTGCACGATAAGGTATCTCAAACGAATCTGCATTTCAGAAGAAAATCCAGTTGAAATTTGAAATTTTATGGTAAGATTGTATCTCCAAATCACCGTCGACTTTCTAGGTACTTTTTCTCAAGAATTATTAATGATTTTGCGATGGTGGATGTGCAGTACCTAAGGTTATGACGTAAGCCTTTGTAAGATATTTTTCACTTACATTTTAAAATTACATTGTCGGGTATTTCCTGTAATGGAGTCTGTAACATCGATTATGTCAAGTAATGAAATTCAATGTCATGGTAAAGTACCAATATAAATATAAAACATACGATAAACAAAAGCAAAAAGTTGTCGGTATTGAGTTTGGAAAAAGACCGAAATAGTACCGTGATCATTTTCGTCTTATTTCTTTTTACCTTAATTGAATATTGTATTCACTAGATGAGATCTTCTGAGTACCTTTCACACTCTATTTCTATGTATTTATATGGTTATTATAACACAACGCTACAATGTTTTGACTTGAACAATACTCACTTCTTCCTCCGTTAGAACTAGTTTTTCCCAATTTAAACTTTTTTTTATCCGGTGGTTGGACTAGAGAATAAAACAAACATGAACAATGCGATAACGTATTTTTAACTCCAAAATTTTTCATTCTGGAAAGAAGTGGCGGTTTTATAGGGGGAACCTGGGGGGGAGGGGGCCATGTCCCATCAATTCAAACAGCGTAAGTGCCACGCTGACGCTCGTTAATATATAATCTGTAGGGTATATTTTTTTTTGGTCCCCATGCCTCCTCTAATTTTACATGGTCTCTATGAGTTCCCATATCATCTGTCATGCTCCTAGCTTGCTCATGCGTAACAATAATTATTGGATTCGGCTTACGCATGATATCAAGAATTATCCAGACCTCGGTCAATGTTATCAGTCTTCGGCTTTGGCAGATAACATTGACCTCAGCCTGGATAATTCTTGATATCATACGTAAGCCGAATCCAATAATTGTTGTATTGTACATTCAAAACAGTAATAGACGCAAGAAAAGATTTGCAGTAAAAAGACCAGGGCGATTAACTTCCCAAACTGCTACAGGCTATATTTGCAGTTTCGTAATTTTCGCGGTCTTGAGGCGGTTACGTCATCAGAATCTAAAATTTTTTTTTTCACAGCTCCGTCGAATATTTGGCGGAAATAGTGTCACGGTTTGCCAATGTCGACCAGTAAGAAACAAGATTGAAGTTTGAATGCATAATAATAATGCTTAACCAATGGAGGTGCAACTGGGAGGGCTGGGGAGTAATTCACATATCGTCTGTTATACTTCAAGCTTGCGCATGCGTTACAGTAATGCTCAACCACTGAACTATACTACAACTGGAAGTCTAACTGCCAATGAACTAGTGAAGCCCAGTTGAACTCTAAAAAGATTGGAACGATACCTCGCTGTATCAGGCCTCACGACTGAATAAAGCCGACATGGGAGCACCCATGTAGATCAAAAATACGCGTGGCAAAAAGTTATATTGAATCTTTACTTTTCATTGACAGTTAACGCTAACAAATATGCAGTCCCACCGACATTGTCCTCTAATTATTAAGGATAAAAAAGAAAATTGCCAAAAAAATACGAAATTTAGGTTACGTTTTTCGCAGTTGGTCGCATATTTTATCGCGTAGGGGACTGGGGTGATCTGTTAATTGACCGACATGGCAGCTTCCATGTTGGCTTCAAAACACAGTTACCAGGTATCGTTCCAATCCTTTTAGAAATCAATGGTGAAGCCAAAAACGGCGGACATGGAGAACTTGGACTCCAGTCTTAGTCCCTCGAGGTCAATCTTGAATCCAGAATGCCATACTTCAAAAGTTGATTACTCTATCATGAAATTTGTATATTACAGTAGCTTTTTCTTACCTATGAAGAAACAAAGTCTTGTTTTCTTGTTCATGGGCCCGAATTTTCTCTTTACTTGCACAGTCGTACACAACACCATAAAATGGCGTTTTTACACCGCACAAACCTTAAAGCTACATAATTTATCGTTGTTTTCTTTCAACGATCGACATTAGGTTTGTTATTTAATCTTAATACTCCTGGGAAACGCGTTTTAAAGTCGATGTCATGTCAGAGGGACTGAAGCAAAATTTCGGAGAGGGTGCGCGAACTAAACAACTCAAACAGTCGAAAAAGGACTAAGGACGACAACAAAATCGACCGCCTGGGAGACTGAAACTAACGTTCAAATTCCACCATGTCTGCCATTTTTGGCTTCGCCCTTCGGTTCAGTGATTGACTGAAGTCAGCCTTCCAGTTGTACAGTACAGTTCAGTCAGTGAATTCAATTTCCATATCTGGAATGCTAACTCCCAGTCATTTGCACCGGCAAAAAGTGTAGCCAATATGGTCGCCCATGGAGAGACACTTGTACGTCAGTTCCAGTCCTTTGCATGACTTTAATCTTCAGTTTTTGTTTGGTTCGTCTTCGAAAACATTCACAATCGTGGAAAATGTGTTTAGACAAAATACTACTGGACCAATTTTACATAATCGAGTATTTAAAAGGATTCATTATTGCCGCGTGACCTAAGAAGTGTACTAAAATGTCTAAAGATGGTAAACTAACGGTAAAAAAAGGACTTGCACTTAGTACAGGGTGTATCAAAAAAAAGTAGACAATTTTGAAATGTCTAGAAAACTATAAATTTATCAAAATATCTCATGGATTTGTGTTAGTAAAGGTACTTTAGCATCTTCAGGTCAATCTAACACTAAAAACAAACTGAAAATTTAACCGCGAAAAAAGGGAGAGCGGTTTGTGGAAGCCTAATTTTGAATGGCTTGTGCGAACATGAATGAGGGGTTTAATATCCAATTTGAATTAATGGGCTGAAAGTATGGGTAATTTTTTACAAAGTATCAAAATTTCAGAAAATTTGATGAACATTAAGTCAGCAGCGCATCTGCGTAAACTTGGACTTTTTTTCTGTTTAACTCGCAGCTCGGGTAACTTTTTTCATGCACGAATGATTTCATGCGTGAGTGATTGCTCGGATGACTAAGCTAAGAGTGGATACTCTTTTTTCATTCTTTTGTTTAATAAAAGGCTATGTTAATTACGCCTGGGGGGATGCAAGAGGAATGTCCGGTTTAGGAATGGTGAATCAAATTCATTTGCTAGCTTGTTTTTCATATCAAACATTTGAAAAATGGTAAGACCGCAGTACACTCCACAGCGGAGAGCTTTTTTGGTGACAGAATACCACTGTAATAACAGGAACGTGACGAGAGTGCTGGAAAGGTTTCGAGAACAGTATCCTGATGTGCGTTGTCCATCTCGAGCTGCAGTTTACAAGAATGTGGCTAAGTACAGTGCCAATGGGACAAGTTGCAACCTCAACCGGGGAAGATCAGGACGTCTGAGAACAGCAAGGACTCAAGAAAACATCGAAGCCGTACGAAATGAGATCGAAAATCAGCGGCCAGGTGAGGAGAGAATAAGCGCTCGGCGGAATGGTCTTGATTTATCATCTGCGACCTTTAATCGTATCACACGGTTGGACTTACGATTTCACCAATTCCAAATGATACTGCGCCATCAATTGCTTGCAGGTGATTACCAACGGCGAGGACGGTTTTGCCAGGGCCTTCTGAACTGACCAGCGCGATTTCTTGAAAACGTACTTATTGGAGACGAAGCAGGATTTGCCCTTAATGCCTCTGTCAACACCCATAACATCCGAGAGTACTGTCCCCGTGGTCAACAACCCATAGACTTTGAGTATCAGCGACATGATGACCGTCACAAGGTAACTGTATGGGTTGGGTTGATTGGCAATGGAACTATCATTGGTCCTTTCTTCTTTCGGCAGAACATAGAGGGCGATAACTACCTGCAAATGATAAATGAGCAAGTGGTTCCTGAATTGAGGGAAATATGCCGTTTCGCTCCGAACGAAAATGGCCGGTTTCAGCGGCTTTGGTGGATACAAGACGGAGCACCATTTCACAGGAGACGAATTGTTTCTGAGTGTTTGGAACAATTGTTTGGAAACCGAGTTATTGCTTTAAATCGTCCCGTAGGATGGCCACCGAGATCTCCAGATTTGACTCTATTGGATTTTTTCCTTTGGGGTTACCTAAAGTCTAAGGTTTATGCCACTCCACCAGCAAACCTGGACAAGATTGATGCGAGAATTCAACACGGAATGGATACTCTGAAACAGGACAGGCAAATGATTCGTCGTGTCGTTTTTAGCATGAGAAGGAGGGGAAGACTTTGCGTGGAAAGAAACGGCGGACATGTTGAGGACTGAAGATAACTTTTGTAAATTCCGCTCTTGTTTGCTTTTGTATGCTTTAACGTTTTTGTGTAACAAATAATTTTTTATGCAAGTTTCTAAATGTAATTCATTTTTGACAACACCATTGTTAGCTTAATCATCCGAGCAATCACTCACGCATGAAATCATTCGTGCATGAAAAAAGTTACCCGAGCTGCGAGTTAAACAGAAAAAAAGTCCAAGTTTACGCAGATGCGCTGCTGACTTAATGTTCATCAAATTTTCTGAAATTTTGATACTTTGTAAAAAGTTACCCATACTTTCAGCCCATTAATTCAAATTGGATTTTAAACCCCTCATTCATGTTTGCACAAGCCATTCAAAATTAGGCTTCCACAAACCGCTCTCCCTTTTTTCGCGGTTAAATTTTCAGTTTGTTTTTAGTGTTAGATTGACCTGAAGATGCTAAAGTACCTTTACTAACACAAATCCATGAGATATTTTGATAAATTTATAGTTTTCTAGACATTTCAAAATTCTCTACTTTTTTTTTATACACCCTGTAGTTTCTTCAAGTAACTTTTCGAGACCGTTTTATCAGGTTTCTCGTATGTTTGGTAATTTATTTTCGTGAAAATATATAACCTGTAACTCGTTTTGACTTTGTCGAAATATATTTAACATTCTTAAACTAATTTCTGTATTTTGAAATCATGTTTTGCGTGTATTTCCAAAGAAAACTCGTCAAAAAATGTATAAAGTCACATGGGAGACTAAAACTGACGCACAAGCCCGCGTAGGGACTGAAACTGACGTCCAAAATTGGCCTCCATGGGCGGCCATCTTGGCTTCGCTTTTCATTGGCCAGTTAGCATTCCAGATATGGAAATTGAGTTCACTGAGTTCAGTGCGCTAAACCAATAGCGGTGCCACGCGGGAGAACTGGGGAGAACTTGAGGAACGTTTATATATCATCTGTCATAACTCCTAGTTTGCACAAGTGCAATGTTTACCAATGCAATTTATAAGAAAAAATAATAGAAAAATATTGCAGACGTAGTTTATGAGAATTTATATTTATAAACTTATAACAAATTTATAAACTTATTATGAACTTAGGATGTAATGTTTAAAAAACGAGCACGTACTTCGCGTTTTTTGAACGACTTAAAAAACGAAATGTTTTATACTCTAATTTCTTACGTAAGTTCGGCAATTTCTGTTTTCTACGGCTAAAAATATAGAAGAGAAATTCAGGATAAAGTCACACGTGTCTTCATTACATATAGAAACACGACACGGTTATGATTTTCTTTTTTATTTTCCTCATGAATTCTTAATGAGTTTTAAAATTATATTTTTAAACTTACATATATCCAATTACTCAAGAGTCATTTGGTAGAATACTTTTTTTAAGGTAAAAATGTATAAATTACCCTTGTAAAATAAAGTTGATTATTATTATTAGTATTATTAGTATTATTAAATAAAACGTGGAACGCTAAAGAACCAGTACCTGCTTTGGGATCTTCATCAAGAATTCCTATGCAATCCCAGCGCCCCATGGGCACCAATATTTCACGTAGTTTGGGTATTGTTGCTTCCGGTCTTCGACCCCACCAACTCAGCACGCTATGTGTTGGCTGTTTGCCTTGGGAGACTAAGTCGAGATCAATTATTGACATTCCCACTTCCGCTGCAAGAGTCTTAAAATTACCACTAACGTCCACGTTCCTTACATCCAGCAGTCTGCATATCTTCTGTTGGGTTAACAGTTTCAGCTCTCTGATCGACGGTCCATCCTCAGTATTACTCATGGCTGTTGAATTGAAAGAATATATTAAATAAGAAGGGAGAAGAAAGATGCAAGGAAAGAGCAAAGAAAGGGGGTTTGAAGGTGGGTAGGTAAGAAGGAAGGAAGATAGAAAAGAAAAAGGAAGGGAGGGAGGGAAGAAAGGAAGGAAGGAGGAAGGATAGGGAGAGAGAAAGGAAAGGAAGGAAAGAAAGGGGGAAAGAAGGTAGGTAGGAATGAATGAAGGAAGAAAGGATAGAAAAAAGGAAGGAAAGAAGAAAGAAAGGAAAAAAGGAAGGATGGAAGGAAGGAAGTAAAGAAGAAACGAAGAAAGGAAAGGCAGAAGGAAAGAAAGGACAAAGGAAGGAAGGAGGGGCGGAGTGAATGACGGGTGGAAGGAAAGAAAGAATGAAGGAAGGATAGAAGGAAGGAAGAAAGAAACGAACGAACGGAAGAAGGAATCAAAGAAGGAAGGAAGGAAGGAAGGAAGGAAGGAGGGGTGGGGTGAAAGATGGGTGGAAGGAAAGAAGGAAAGAAGGAAGGAAGGAAGGAAGGAAAGAAAGAAAGAAGGAAGGAATGAATGAAGGAAGGAAGCAAGCAAGCAAGGAATGAAGGAAGCAAGGAACGAAGGAAGCAAGGAACGAAGGAAGCAAGGAACGAAGGAAGCAAGGAACGAATGGAGGAAAGTAGGAATGAAGGAAGGAAGGAAGGAAGGAAGGAAGGAGGGGTGGGGTGAATGATGGGTGGAAGGAAAGAAGGAAGGAAGGAAGGAAGGAAGGAAGGAAAGAAAGAAAGAAGGAAGGAATGAATGAAGGAAGGAAGGAAGCAAGCAAGGAATGAAGGAAGTAAGGAACGAAGGAAGCAAGGAACGAAGGAAGCAAGGAACGAATGGAGGAAAGTAGGAAGGAAGGAAGGAAGGAAGGAAGAAAGGAAGGAATGAATAAATGAATGAATGAATGAAGGAGAGAATGAAGGGTGGTCAGATTGATGGATGGGAGGACAGAACTTGTAAGGAAGTACCAATTAAATGCCATAAAACAACAGATTCTGATGTTCTTTAAGCTGAGGCTTATATTAAGAAGGGAGATTAAATTAGCTCTGAAGATTGTTTGAGACTTACTCAGTTTTCCATAGGGAGATTTGAAAACTACACACAAAATTAAACTATTAACTATGAAATCTGTATCTTTCCCAGAAAAACTCAAAATGATTGTTGTTCACTTAAATGTTTAGACTGTTCATAAACCAACAGCAAGGTTGATAAATCATGAGTAGCAAGTATTGGATCTTGTTTTCAACATCCAGGTCAAAACAAATGACTTTTAAACCATGTTGTTCCATTAACTGTATGCAGATATCAAAAACTGTCTTATGTGCAAAAGAAAAAAAATTAAGAGTTTTGGTGAACTTGCTAATGAAAGGGTAGTAAAATTTCTGTAAAATTTGAAGCAAAATTTGTAATCACTATTGTGTAGGTCCGTATGATTTGGTTTTGAGTCAATCTCAAAATGATAAAAGATTTTAAAAGTCAGGATATTGAAACACTTGACGTATAATAAAGACGATGTATGTAAATAGGAGAGCTCAAGAGTATCCTTTGCATGCAACTTATGAATGTATGCTAAGTTCAAATTTGACTGTTATGGACATGCTTCACTGACAGAGATGTTGCTTTGGTCATAAGACATGACATATATCATGCCAGATATTGTGGTGAGACAGATATTTGCCAGTTTTAGCAAGCTATAGTGACATAGTATTTATTAGACTTTGTGGAAAATGACCACTGGATTGGCAAATTTATTAATCTTAATTAATTTTTATTAACCCATTAAGGGGCAAGGGTACACTAAATACTTTTACTCTGGCTAATGCCAGACAATTTTACTCATCAAGGGGATGAGCCTTGCCTCTGAATTAGTTAATAGCCATCTCCTTAATCCATTAAGGGGCAAGGGTATACCATACCATTCTACTCTCACTGGCTAATGCTTGATGATTTTATTCATCACAAGAATGAGCCTGAAAGAGTTAATGTTAAAAATGCTGTATAAATCCTTTTAATTTTTTGGAATAATGAGGTTTAGAGACAGTCCCTCATACTACACCTTTTGCTGTTCATTACCAGAAAATACAAAATCATTAATGCCAACCTCAAACTCATTAACATAAAAATACATTCACTTTATTCAATTGACACTCATTAGCGTCGATACGCAATTATTTGCATCAAAGGGCATTCTATAGTGCCAACAGATGGCCATCAACATCATTCTACTATACATTTGGGATAATGAAATTTCAATTATGCAAGAGAAATATCTTGGCATAATTGAAATTTTATTATCCCAAATGTATAGTGGAATAGTGTTAATGGTCATCTGTTGGCACTATAGAATGCCCTTTGATGCAAGTGGTTGCATATCTGTGCCAATGAATATCAATTGAATAAAATAAATGTATTTTTACATTAATGAGTTTGAAGTTGACATTAATGATAGTATATTTTCTGGTAATGAACAGCAAAAGGTGTACTTCTAAAGTTCTAAAAGACAATAACTGGAAATTTTGAAGACAAAATTTATGAAAAAAGCTCACGTCATTTACAGGTAAACTATCTTGTTAGAGATCAACAAGATTTGTACATGGGCAAATTTTAAAAATCCATTACAAGGGAGAAATGAAGGTTATAAATTGATCTTCAAACCTTTGGCCAAAAAATATTGGACAATCTGAATGTTTTGTTTAAAACACTATCCATGTCTTCTTGGTATTTGCATAGTTGTGAACCAAAAAATTAATATAATTAATACAGTACTGCTCAGAGATAACCTAACAATAACCGCGTGCAAGACGCGGTCATTTTGCGGCTCGGCTGCGGTCACCTTGCGGTTCACCTGCGGTCACTTTGCGGCTCGGCTGCGGTCATCTTGCGGCTCGGCTGCGGTTGCCTTTGCGGTCAATCAAAACCGCGTCTCACGAGACGCAGAAGTCGGGACTCGATCGGTGACATACGCTATTTTCCGAAGTCATGAGTCATCTACGGTAACTTTAAACGTAGTGACTACGGTAACTGTGTTCTGTGTTGCAAATGGGAAAAGTTTCGGAATTCGCTAGGAATCGAATTGTTTCTCTGAAGTCTTTTGGTACATCGATCACTAAGATTAGGAGTATTCTCGATGAAGAAGGAATAAAAACATCACGACCAGCTATAAGCCTGTTCCTTTCACGGTATGGACGAAGTGGCAGTTTAGCTGATGTCAAACGTAGCGGAAGAAAGCAGATCTTAAGTTGCCGTGAAAGAGATTTTTTCGATGATAAAATGAAAAATAACGACGAGTTGACATCGTCCGAATTAAAACACCTTCTGAGCGAGAAGATAGGTGTAAATGTCTCAAGTTCCACCGTTCGACGTGTTAGACAAAACTTGGGGTGGAGGCGTGAGAAGGCAACATATTGCCAGCTCATTCGGGAACCCAACAAGATAAAACGGCTGTCCTTTTGCTTGATTTCCTTACTTTAAGTCGTATTTTACGATGGTTGACCATCCATGCGGTATAGAACAAAGACTGATTTATCGCTTGCTTGGGTTAAAAAACGAATGAGTCATGTCATATCGACTATTTTGAAATCCCACTGAGGTTAATTAACATACATGCAAATATTGCTCGCTGAGAAGCGGCTGCTGACCAAAAGCTCACTTCTGGTTATTTCTTAATCTTTTTCCTATTTAAACGTCGAATGATATAGCTGATTCTGTCTTTAAGTGTACTTTGAAGTAGTTTGCTACGTGTTGTTGACTATGGTTTGGAATCTCGTCTTGGTAATACGTATGACAAATTGAGTTTCACCGTTAATACCTGACTACCCTGAGATTTTAAGGTTATCTGGACTAAAATTCTTTCTTTTAAACGTTACATAGAATGTTTCTGTACTGCAAACGAGTCAGTCATGCCTTTAAAACTATTTTGAGATTCCGCCAAGGGAATCATTGTCAAGCTGCAGAATAGTTTATGAATCACTAAACGTCGTATAGCGACTCATTACGAGATTCAGCGATGGCTGTGCGTTCCACCCGCCCGCAGATGCAGGAGAGACGCACATTGGACGCAGTACGGACGCAAACCGCACGCAGTGAAAATAAAATTTCTCTTCCTAACTGTAATGACATCAACCACTGCAACCACTAACAACAAATGAAGCCTAGCAATGACTCTGTTTCACTGCATATTCTTCTTTTAATCGAAATTGGTCAACACAAAAATCAGCTATTAAATAAATGAACCATTACAATCTCAGGAGACCTTTGAGTTCCTCATTGATTTCATGCCGTTTGAGTCAATAAGCAGTTCCCTCCTGGTAAGCTTTAGGAGGCTAGTCACGCTTCGCGGACTTACAGTTCCAAATTCAGCGACGAAATCAAATAAAGAACTGTTTCTCTAATAAAAACAAACGTCCACACATACCTCTATGAAAAACACTTCAACAATCGATGGAAATTCAAGGCGTAATTCCAAACAGACGCAAGCACGTTCCACAGCGATGTCTCTCCCTACCAATTAAAGATGGATTACTTCATTTTCAACGGCAGCAAAATCTGATGTTGGATAGTTAGGAAGCTAACCTAACCTCTCCAAGTGTGTACACAGCATTTAATTTTGATATTAATTCAACGAGATTCCTCTAAAACTGCCTAAGAAAATCCAGTTGTACAAACCACACTACCACGTCGGAGAATGTTGGAAGAATGGAGTTGCAAATCACTCAATCTTCGACTTCCGCCGAGGCTTTTCCTATCGCCCCCCCCCCCCCCCCACCCATCCCCTCTTGATTTGAAAAAGTAAAGTGGTAGTTTTTCTGCGTTTCAAGTTCGGCTTCTGGATCATGAAACATTTTTTAACTATTCGTTTTTCAGAATTTTTCTCGGTGTGCAAGGAAATAATGGAAGTTTCTTGGAGTTTTCTTACACTCAAGGAAGATTTTATACATATAGGAGAGCCGAAGAGATGAACCTTAGCGATATTCATCTACACGATCGGGGAAATTACCAACTTCAAGGAGTGTGAAGTAGATGAACGATCTTCAAGCTCGATACTCAGAAAATGATATCTGAGCCCCAGACGGGGATCGAACCCGCAACCTGATGATGATCAGAAGGTTGCGGGTTCGATCCCCGTCTGGGGCTCAGATATCATTTTCTGAGTATCGAGCTTGAAGATCGTTCATCTACTTCAATATACCCAAGCTCTCATGTTTCCTAAAACATCAAACTGCTTCAATCATTATCAATATATAGTGGCTTCCGCTTAGGTCGCACATATATATATCGAATTTGTAACTTAGCTCGCCATCTGAGTCTCGGTAGCTCAATGGTTAGAGCGTCTAACCGGTCATCAGAAGGTTGCGGGTTTGATCCATCATTTTCTGAGTATCGAGCTTGAAGATCGTTCATCTACTTCAATATATCCAAGCTCTCATGTTTCCTAAAACATCAAACTGCTTCAAGGAGTGTGAGCAACTCAGGCACTGAGTGAACCCCAGTCGCAGAGTAATCGGGTGGATTAATCCTCAGCCTCTCAAGATGTCCTCCGAGATGAATGACAAATGTAGTCAGTGATGTTAGGGTCGCAATTAGGGTTACGATTTAGGTTTAGGATTAAAATTAACGTTTCAATTCGAGTTAGGATTAGATTTAGGATTAGGGTTAAGATTAGGATTAGAGTTAGGGTTAGATTAGGATAGGGTTAGGATTAGTATTGGGAATTGGTTAAGATTAGAGTTAGGATTAGAGCTATGATTACAATTAGGATCAGAGTTAGGACAACAGCACGGGGGGCGCCAGAAAACCTCCAGGGAACGTCCCCGACAGGGCAGCTAAACCAGATGGTCCAGGACCACGCTTCCTTTATAATTACCTTATTTGAAAGTCGAAATATTGCAACAACCGACTAGAAACAGTTTACTTTTAGATTTGACAAAAAGAGAAGAGTCCATTATCTTTCTTGGCTAAATCAATAACAAGTAATCATAGTTTGTACAATATATAAATGTGTTATCATAAGTAAAAATTCCCACACGTATTGTTAATTTTTCCCCCGAATGGGGGGGGCTAAGGTTGTTCGACGGGGTTCTGTAGCCCTCTTTTCCTCCCCCTGGCACCACCCCTGGACAATAGTTAGAATAAGGGTTGGGATCGAGGGCGTGGCCAGAAATTTTATTAAGGCAGGGCGTTGTCATCATTTTTTACTGATGTGCCGGATGTACATCATCGAACATCGAAGGAGGACGCTTTAGCGGGCCAGGGGGCCTTCCATTTAGTACCTACACAAGAGAAATGAAGATTTTTGGTGCCGTCTCTTGGCACTTACAGAAGACTCCAGCCCAACATATCTTTAATATTAAGTATAAACCTATTGTATATTCTAACGTATAGTAAGAACTAAGATGTTTGTCTCCGCCCCCCTACGAGGTTTTTTATTCATATCATTTACCCCCCTGAAAAACACATTCGAGTTTCTGTTGGATTATTACAAAAATCGGTTTCCCTCATTGAAAACATTCGACCTAAGTAAGGAGTAGTCTGTAATGTCCGGATTCTAGTGCATTTTCTGAATTTTAATGAGCTTCCGAAAATTGATGACGTCATCACCAATTTTGTAATGATGACGTCATCACCTGTCAATCAAAATTGTTGTGTGACCACGCCCATTTCCCAAATCTGGTTCAAACCGGATTCTCGAAATCAGTCAATTTTGTCACATTCTCGAAATCAGTCAATTTTGTCACATTCTCGAAATCAGTCAATTTTGTCACATTCTCGAAATCGGTCAAATTTGTCGCATTTTAGAAATTGATCAAATTAATTATAATTTCGAAATTAACCAAATTCATAATTTCGAAATTTATTGGAATTATTTTATGGTTTAAAACCAAATATATTTTCATAAGTACCTATCATTTCATTCATGTAATGACCAAATGCAAGTGTATCTATTTTATTTTCAAGTATTATTCTTTTATCATCTTTTGTTGACAATGCAATTTTTTCAACACTCTCAGTATACAATTCATGATTTCGGTGTCTTATTAAATTCATTTTTCTTATTTGTTCTTCTTCAGTAAATAAACAATCTTTATAATTTTGAAACGTTATATCTTTTTCAATAACATTTTTCTTAACACCTTTACATCTTTTTGACTCTTTTTCATCTTCACACATTTTATAAGAATATAATTTTGCTCTCAACCCCACAAATTCTTCAATTTGTTTTCCACCACACTCATCTTTCATCATTCCAATTACTTTTTTGTTTAATCCAGTTTTTATCCCACTTTTATGTTCTTTTGGATAATTACTTGTGTCAAACATCTTTTCAACATCTGGTGAAATATCTTTATAAAAATCTTCGGTTTTAATCTCATACATTAAAATATCAGTGTCGGTAAATAATAATGATACATTTTCACCATACTTTTTCTTAATATAATTATAATGAAAATCATACATTAAAGTCTTTGATAAATCCAATATGCTCATTCCTAAATATATTGGTTTATCTAACTTAATTTTACTCTTATGCATATGCACCGCAATTAGATTTTCAGAAAATATTGTTCTTTTAGTAAAATTACTTTTTGAAAATAATTTTAATGCTTTTTCTTCTCTATTTACCAATTGAATATCAACTCTGTTTCTAACATTTTCCATTGTTTTTCCAAACACAGAATTATTCATTAACTTGAAAAAATCTTTTTCAAAATCATTTTTTGCGCTTGTTCTCAGTTTTGTATTTAAATCAATATATTTTTTCATAAAATCTTCTTCATGAAATTTAATACCTTTATGAATTAGTTTAATTTTTAATCCTAATTTTTCATACAATTTTAAGTTTTCGCAATGTAAAACATATTTTTCTTTATTATTCAAATTTGGAATTAATTTTTCAACATTACCAATCTTTAATCTTTCTGGTGCTAACGGATATTCATTGTGTAAATCATGTAAATCTTCTGGATATTCCAAATCAACTTCTAATATACAATTATATTTTTTCCAATTTTCCAATTCTTTGTTTACCATCCATTTGAAATGACTCACAGGAAGTTTTTTGCTCATTGCCCAACCATATAAATTATTTGCGTCCAAATAAGAAAGATAAATATTATCTTCTTCAGGATTATATTTGTTTTCCATATATTTATTATTAGCTTTTGCGTGTCTTTTTGTGATTGTTGAAATTCCGCCTCTTATTCCATTTTCTACCATAAGATACATTTGAGGATCAGATAATAATTCCAATTCAATTTTTGTAATTTTTAACATTGCATCCCATGCTAATCCAGGTGAAGTAAAGTACCATGCTGGATCTAATTTATAATTTTGTTTACAAACTTTTCTAAAATTTTCAAAAACATCAGCTAATAAAATTACATCAGTTTTCAAATATAAATCATGATATTCTCTCATATTTTTAATATTAAATTTATTCCAAACATTTTTCGCATGTTTATAATCTTCTTCACTTATATTTTCATCATTTAATTTAGAATAAAATTCTTTGATGTCAGGTAGTTTTTCTTCTTTTAATTTTTCAATATTATCAAACCAATCATATGGAAAAACACCTTTTCTAGTTAATAATTCTCTTTGTTCTTCATTTTTATAAAATTTCTTCAAAATACTCATTTCATTTTTATCTAAATTATTAACTAAATTTGATAAACTACTTTGCATAAACTTAAAACTGTCAATAAATCTAATTTGTTTTTTAACATTAATCAATTCTTTAATTTTATACTTTGGGTTTTCACTGGTTGATGGTAATTCTTCACACTCAATAATATTTTCTTTGCATTTACTTTGAAGTTGTTTTTCTGTAATTATTTTTATAGATTCAAACTTATCAACAATAATTTCTTTTGTAAATGAAATATATTTCTCTTCAGTGTTGGGTATACAATTAATTTCACCTTCTGAAACACCTAGATTTTTTATAAACAAATGACTATCATAATTTTGCAAATTATGAAATATAACTGGAATAAATTTTGGTTTTTTCATTTGTGTATTACAACTAATACATGCAGCACCTCGATATTTTCCAGTAAAATGACAATGATCTCTAACTTTGTCTGTGAAATTGGATCTTTTCGGTTCTTTTTCTTTTTAATTTTCTTTTCCTTTTTCTCTGTCTTCAAAATATTTTTTAAATTCTTCTGCACTAATTTTATTGTTCATAAATAATTTATCCATCTTTTCAAATTCATCGCATTCATCGCATTCATCGCATTCGCCACATTCATTATTTTTTTCAGATTTTTCTTCTGCTTTTCCAAATACACACCCGCACGCATAACATTTCTCAGCTCTTCTAAAATATGTTTTATCCTTTTCACTTAATATTATCTTTTTTGGAAATTTAAATTGCTCATGTATTTTTTTAATATTATTTTCTAAACTTTCTACAAATTTTAAAGAAATATCTTCACCAGCTTTTTTGGTATATTTTAATAATTTTGATCTAAATAAATTATCATCAAAACATTTTATTAAATAACAATATCCAGACGGTTCATGTTTTTGAAATTGTTTTGTACGCGGAGTGCGGTCACCTACCGGTTCGCCAATATTTTTATCCTCGCATTTTAAATTACATTCAAAATCTGCATAAATTACAAATGGAATATCATGCATTTTTTGATAATTTTTAAAATATAATTTTTCTCCTTTATTTGGATAAACAGTTTTTCCGCATTCATATTTTGAACAATATTCTAAATGATTTTTAAGAGTTTGTTCAGTTCTAAAATTTTGTAAACAATAATTACAAACAAGTATTTTTTCTTTACTTTTATTGACTTGGTTTGAAAATAATCTACTCATATTTTTAATTAAACAATAATGTTTGTCTCCATTTTCATTCGTTATTAACAATATATTTACATGATTGTTAAGATTGGGTGAGTTTAATTTACTTACTCTCAAAGGAAAAATTTCATGATCTTTATTACCAAATCTTTTTTCTTCATTATATCCAAATAAATTAATTGCAATGTTATTATTTTTTTCAAATTTATCAATATCAGAAAATCCACATGGAAAAATTAATATCTTTAACATTAAAACTTTCAGCTTTCTTTTTTAGAATTTTTGTAATTCTTCCAGCATCTTTCAAATTAGGAGTGGTTTTTAAAATTTCACTTATTACAACACACCACAATAAACACTTTTGATCCTCATTTTGTGGATTGATAATTGCTTTTTTATTTTTTAAAAACTCTGGAGTAGGAATATAAGATGATGCAAGTAATCTTTTAATTTCATTAATATTAAGAATTATTTTCAAACCTTTGTGAAATTTCCACAAGCTTGAATTTTTTAAAAATTCTTCAAAACTCAAAATAATTTTTTGAGTCATTTTTTCGTATATTTCATCAAAATTACTTCCATCAAAAATTTCTTCATAATAACTATGAAAATGAGCATTGTCTGTGGTTTGTTCTCCTGTTGCTGGATTTGTTTTTTTCATCAAACACACAAGAGTTATTTGTTGTTTTGTGCTTGGATATTTTTTGAATTTTTTAATTACCAATGGTTTTATTTTTTTCAAGAGACTCAAAGGATCATATAAAGATAATCCTACTTCTTTCAGATCAATTTCATATCTTTTTGTTACTTTCAAAGCTTCTTTATCCAATTTAAATTTTGCAGCTGGGGTGGAAACTTTACCTTGTATTTTGTTAAATATATCTAAAACATTATCTTTCAGATGATTATACCAATTTGTTATTTTTTCTTTGTTATTCCTCAAGGGGTTGTATTTATCAAATAAATTAAGTACTTTTTCTTTAGTCTTGTTAAATAAATCATTTACTTTTTCTTTTGAGCTTTCAACCAAATTATTAATTTTTAAATATTTTTTTGGTTTTAATAAAGGAGTATTAATATTTGGAACATCTTCGTCCAATAAACTTCTCGTTGTATTCATTCTTTATTTATATAATTATTTTTTTTTTAAAGTCAAAAAAATAATTAAAAAAACAATTTTTTTTCATGATTGGTCACGTGATTAAATTTAAAAAAAATAACTGATTACTCAATTTTAGTAAATGATGAAGTTTAATTAAAATTAAAATTAAAATTTAAATTAAAAAAATATTAAATGATGAAGAGAATTTTTTTGATGGTATTTCGCCGAACCCATCGGGTCCGTCAGTTGTTTGTGTCAAAATAATTATATAATTTGTATAAATTTGTTCATTTGTTTCAAAATCAACATCAAAATCGTTAAAAATACAAAATTTTTCATGATAATTTATAGAAAATTCATGATGTGGAAGCAATTCTCCATCACCTGAAATTTCACCAATTGCATCAGCAAAAATATAATATAACTGTTCTTCATCATAAATTTCACTATTATAATAAATAAATTTTTCAATAAATCCTTCAGAGTTAACTTGATCGTTTGTGTTCATTGTTTTTTATTATATAATAATTTTCCTTTAAACAAAAAAGTTTAAAAAAAATCAATTTTTTAATTATTATAAAAAACCAAAAATTCTTGTCCATTAATTTTCAAATCTTTTTTCTTATTAATTCTATATTTTAT
Organism: Heliopora coerulea; assembly: GCA_030142905.1. NCBI lineage: Eukaryota > Metazoa > Cnidaria > Anthozoa > Scleralcyonacea > Helioporidae > Heliopora > Heliopora coerulea. Next base: position 93,382 of record JASJOG010000225.1, read on the forward strand.
ACTTTCTACATTCATATTAAAATTTTTTACAGCAGATCCAAGACTTTTAAAATTTAAGATTTCGCCTGTTACCCTGTTTATAACTATTACTGGGATTGGTTTTTTCATTTTTTCTCTACAATATTTTTCATACTTTTCATTAGGTTTGCTAATTTCCAATCTCAGCATTTCTTCAAGTTGATTTTTTGTGTATCTTTTATAATATTTTATTTTTCTTTCTCTTGCAATATTCCACAATTGTTTAAATGTTTTTTGTTGGTAATGGTCTTCCATTTATTTATATAATTCTTTTATTTAAAGAAAAATTTTTAAATAAATTTATAACCTACATAACCACCTGAAAGTCCAACTATAAAAAAAGTAACATTTTGATATTCTTTCATTTCATCAGAAGGTACATAATAATCTTTTAATTTTTGTGGTTCCCTGTCATTTTCTTCATTTTCTTCATTTTCAAGAGATTTTAAACGATTATTAATTTCAGCAAGATTTTTCAAAGACATGTTTGTCTCATTTATATCAGCATTTGCATCAGATAATTGCTGTCTTAATTTTTCAATTTCTTCTTTTCTTTTTACTTGCTCCTCATACCATTTTTCCTTTGCTTCACTAAGTTTTTCCATTGCTTCATTATGTCTTTTTATCTCTTTTTCATATCCAGAATGATTTAATTTTGAAAATAAAAATCCAGCACCTGCAAAAGCAACTGCATTAAATAATCCGCCAATTACTGTTTCCATTTATTTTTATGTTTTTTTATTTTTCCCTTCTGTCTAAGATTTGAAAGGATCAGAAGGAATCCACTTTTTGTCTTGAGCATATTTAACTGCAAGTGATGATAATCCAACAGCTGCTGCAAGTTTTAAAGTAGGAACTAAACTAGATGGAGTTGATAAACCATCACTAATTACTTTTCTTGATATCATTCCAACTCCAACAGCGCCCAATGTAATTATTGTAGAATCATATAATTCATTCATAACTTCTTTTCTATTCATTTCTCCCATTTATTTATATACATAAAAATTTTTTAAAACTTACAGGTTTTCAATAGAACACCTTGATGGTTCACCCTGCAATTGTGGGTTTTTAATTTTGTCTTCATTCTTTCTTACTAACTTGTAAGCTTCGCTGTCTTTTTCTTCTCTTTGTTGCTTGACCTGCGGTTGCTCGCTTTGTTCGCTTTCTCTTTTGTCTTTTTTATATGCAAAGTATAATCCTCCCAGCGCAGCAACAACTCCTACAACCCCAATCAAATACCCCAAAGTGGAAGGTTCAACGCCAAAGGTGTAATTATTTTCTTCATTTTCTTCGCTTTGTTGTTTAGAATTTTCTTTGCTTCATTGTCTTGCTTTTCTTTCTTTTGCTTCTCTTGAAATTTTTGCTAATCTTTTTCCCAATTCTACTTTTCTTGGGTCTTTTGCTTTAACAGATTTTTCAACTTTTGTTACTTTATTTTCTTCACTCATTTATTTATTCAAAATTTATTTAAAATTTATTTAAAATTTATTTACATCGAGCGAAGCTCTCAGCAGCAAAGCTGCAAGTTATTTTTAAATAAAGTCAAGTAAAAGTCAAGTAAATTTTAAATAACATTTGTGGTTATTCAAAATTTATTCAAAGTTATTTAAAAGTTATTTAAAATTTATTCAAACAGCGAAGCTGAGTGCAAGCGTTATTTATGAATAAAATTAAATAAAAGTCAAGTAAATTTTAAATAACATTTGTGGTTATTCAAAATTTATTCAAACAGCGGAGCTGAGCGCAAGCATTATTACAAGTCTATTTAAAAGTTATTTAAAATTTATTTAGCTATACATTTTAATATTTCATCTTCGTCAAAATCAACACCATATTTTTTACAAAGAAGATAATGGTTTAAAACAATTTCTGGATATTTCATTTTTCTTATTGAAACATATACATATAATATTTCTCCATTCATTTTTCCGTGGTCTTTATTTTTTGATCCAAGATAAATTTTCATATTTGGAGTGTGATACTTTCTAGCATTTGTATAGAAAGAAACAATTTCTTTTCCATTCACATAAAGTTTTCCTTTTTTACCTCCGCTGAGATTACCTTGATCCCAATGAACAGAAAGACATATTAATTTGTTTATTTGAGTTGCATTTGCTTTCAATTGCCATCTGTTATTTGGAACCGCAGTTTGACTTGAATTCATTATATATAATAATGAATTACGATAAGAAATACTAAAATCAAAAGGAGTTGGTTGACTTGTTGTTTCATTATCTATGATTTTAAACAACGATACCTCATTGTTAGACGAATTTAATGATTTTAAACCATATACAAAGTAAAAATTCAAGTATTGGTAGCTTAAAATATTTTCTTCACAAGCTAAATGTAAATTGTTACTGTTTGATCCAAGACCAGTGTGGTATTGAACACAATAAAAATTATTATTAATTGTGGATTTTTTGAAAAATGGTTGTTTGTTTGTATCATCTTGTTTGAAATTCCAATCTTTTTTTCTTGACAAATTCAAAAGTTTTTCAACCTTTTTATTGCTCCCAGTATATTCTATATAATTATCATCATCTTTCACATCAAAAATTCCTTCATCATCCATTTGTAAATTATAAATATTTGCAACAGTATTTGCTAATGAAAAATTTGCCACACGGTCGTTGACGTATTTTATAGTCACAACATGATGATCAGAAGATGGGGTATAATTTACTGCATGAATAATATGATGATTTCCCATATCCAAATCTCCAGTCATTGTTCCGCCTGTTTTTGATAATTTTTTGTTTAACTGCATGTCAACATATTTTTTTCTCGTCAAATGTGTTTGAAGTGTGGGATTTGTTGAAGAAATAATTTTATTATTTCCAATTGTTATATCACCAGTCATTGTTCCTCCTGATAAAGGTAATCTGGTGTTATCTCTATCATCCATATATTTTTTTCTTGAAAGAGCATCTTTATAGTCTGGATCTTTTGAGGTTAAAACTTGATAAGTATCTGTGTAAATATCTCTTTTAATTTTACTTTCAACACCCAACCATGTGACTTTTTCCATTTTCAAAAAGTTTCCGTCCACATATGATTTTGTTGTGAGATCATTGTTATTTGAAGGTGTTGCACTTGATAAGACTTTATTTGGTCCCATATTCAAGTTTCCAGTCATTGTTCCACCTGTCAAAGATAATTTTCTAGAATCTTGGTCATCCACATATTTTTTACGGGAAAGGTCTTTATCACCTGTGGGATCTGAAGTTGTTTCAATTTTATTATTTCCCATTACAATATTTCCAGACATTGTGCCTCCTGTTTTTGATAGTAAATTTGTCCCTGTATTATTTATTATTAAATTATCCACATATTTTTTTCTTGTCAAATGCGCATTTTCCATTGGATCAACTGATGTTATTATATGATTTGATCCCATATTAATATCTCCTTTCATTTCACCACCTGCAGTGGGAAGTTTTCCTGTTTTGTCACCATGGTCAGATTTATGTTTGCTTTCATATCCATAAAATAAACTCATTTATTTTATAATAATTTCCAATAAAACATTTCCAATTGAACCACCACGCTTCGCGACAACTTCGTTGTTTCCCTCCACTTTGAATATTAATTCATTATAAATTCCATTTGATAATTTTATTCCTCCTCCCGGTCCTGTTTCTTCAGGTGGATAAATTTTGGAAACACTTCCTTTTAGTGTTTGTTCTGTTGTTATTGGAACTTGAATAAGAATGTCGCTTCTTTTACCATTTACAAAATTTTTACTTTTATCAATCATATTACAACTTATGTTTACATATTTCAAATTATTGTTGATATTTACTTCATTGTCACTTTCAGTTAATGTATTTGCTTGTATTACTTTATTCTCTGGAAATCCTATGATTGATCCAAATGTATTCAAATTTAATTCTTTATCTGATTTTATTGTACATTTCCCACTATAATCCACTTGTTCCAATTCTATTTTTCCAACATTTTCAAATTCTGTTTTTAAAATATTAAAGGTATAATACCCATCTTTGAATCCAATTTTTGTATTATTATAGGTATAATGATGAATATTTGCATCCAAATTATTATAATTCCAAAAAATACTTATAGATTTTACAAACATCTCTGAACAACTGTTTAATATGATTGGTTCGTCTAATGAAATTATTTTTTCTGAGTTTTCATCTTTTGTGATGAAGATTTTTAAAGATATTGTCATTTATTTTATAATAAATATTTTGATTCAAAAACTGTAAGTTCCGCTACGTGGTTTGTTGATCGCAGCTTTGCTGAAGCTTTGCTTCTGAGGACTTCGTCCGATGCTCAGAGCGCTTCGCGCGATCAGAGCACGTACCGTGCAATTAAAATCCCACCAACTATTGCAAAAGATAAAATCCATAAATTTTCACTTGATGTTTTTTGTGGAATAATTTTTGAAGATTGCTTGAGTTTACCTGAAAGGTCTGAAATGTCTTTTAATGTATTATTTTTCAAATCTTTTTTGGATTCATTTTTCAAATCTTTTTTGGATTCATTTTTCTTTATTTCATTTTTCTTTATTTCATTTTTCTTTATTTCATTTTTCTTTATTTCATTTTTCTTTATTTCATTTTTCTTTATTTCATTTTTCTTTATTTCATTTTTCTTTATTTCATTTTTCTTTATTTCATTTTTCTTTATTTCATTTTTCTTTATTTCATTTTTCTTTATTTCATTTTTCTTTATTTCATTTTTCTTTATTTCATTTCCCTGTAATTTTGTTTCGCGGGTCTTTGACCCATAATAATTTAAATTTTCATTAATTCCAAAAACCATATTTTCATCAGAAACTTTTAATTTGTTATTATATCCTTCAATAGGATTTTTTAAAATTATTAAAGATGATGGAATCAACCATAACGTTGGACTTATAGCAGTATTTAAAACTACATTAGTTGACGAAATTGCTTGATTCATATTGTTTATCCATGTTGATGTATCATAATTCACAATGGAATCTTCAAAAATTTGTCTAAAAACTTTTTGTGTTTCCAATGCTGAAGCTCTATTTGAAACAATACTTTGTCTAGTTCTAGCTTGCGAACCAAGAATTGCATAAAGATATGCTTCAATACTTTGATTTAACAATTCTGTTCCATTTTTTATTAACCCATTTGATATTCTAGGTATAAATTTTTTATAATCATTTTGAGTATCTCTAATTTGTCCAGGGCCGTGTTGATATCCTCTCCATGATGTAGTCATATCAATTGCATGAGAATCACCAATGTGTCTTTTTTTTCCTGAAATTTCCTGCCATGTCCATTTTGGATAGTGATCTTTTAAAAATCCAGCATTAAATTTATCAAAGATTTTATCATCACCGTTTTTCAATTGGTGCATAATTCTTCTGACTGTAAAATATAGATGAAATCTCATAAATGATGTAATTTGTTTTGGAACATTCCCTCCGGTCAGCACTCCGCTGTCAGCTGAAAATAATAAATGTTGGATTGAAATTCCACATCCATAAGTTGCAATCCATGTTCCTATAATGCTTTGAAAATATGATTCATTTAGAGACCATTTTACATTATCATCTGTAGTTATGTTCAATCCAGGTAAATTACTTTGAAAATAATCTGTATTGTTTACATAAATCCTAAACTGGTTAATAGGATAACTTAAAACATATTGTGTAGGAAAATTATCCCAATAATAAGATTTTCCAGAATAACCAACATGTCTTTTACCTTTTGGTAATTCTTGCAAAGTCCCTCCAAGTTTCCAAATTTTTGGAAAGTTTGGTTTTGGTTTGTTAATATAAAGATACTTTGTCATATTTGAATCATTTTTGAAAGTGTCTGAATTTATGTCTGTTGAAATATATTTATTGTTTTTGAAATATGTTATTGTTTTTTCCCAACTTCCGTCTTTATTAATATCATGCTCGAAGGTAAACCTTCGCATGTCTGCATATGGATATTTTTTCAAAAAATATTGTTTAAACTTTTTATCCAAAATTTTTCTTTCATTAACCACAAAATCATATTCACTTCCATAATATTTTCTTTCTGCTTTTTCAACTGAATCACTAACGTTCATTATTTATTTTAATAAAAATAAATGAATCAAGACACAGCGAAGCTTAGTCACAATGAAATCGTTATTGAACAAGAGTTAAGAGATATTTATTACAACCCAGAAACAGGTTATCAATCTGCAGAAAGACTTTATCAAAAAGCAAAAGAAAAGGGGTTAAAAGTCAGTAGAAAAATTGTGCAAGACTGGTTAAAAACACAAGATACTTTTACAAGATACAAACCGGTTGTTAAAAGACATAAATTTCAAAAAACATTTGTTAAAGACTTGGGTGATCAAATACAAATGGACTTGATTGATATGAAAAAATATCAAAAATATAATGATGGATATTATTGGATACTTACTGCTGTTGAAATTCTAAGTCGATATGCATTCTCTATTCCTGTCTACAGAAAAGATACTTTTAACATGACGAAAGCTGTTGGAAAATTACTTAGAAAATTCAAAAAATGATTTGGTAAATATCCAAATGTAGCTCAATTTGATGAAGGAAAAGAATTTTATAATGTTGGTGTAAGGTGGTTATTGAAGGAACATAATGTTGAATATTTTTCTACAAAATCTGTTAAAAAAGCAGCTATAGTTGAAAGATTTAACAGAACTCTAAAAACATCCATGTGGAAATATTTCTATAGTAAGGAAACTTATAATTGGATTAACATTTTGAGTAACCTTGTAGATAATTATAATAATACTAAACACAGCAGTATATTAATGAAACCTGCTGACGTGAACAAGTCTAACAAAGACCAAGTGTGGATTACACTATATGGTTACCCATTAGGGGATTTACCTTTACCTAAATTCAGAATTGGTGATACTGTTAGGATTTCTAAATATAAGAATATCTTTACAAAAGGTTATGAAGCTAATTTTACAGAAGAAATTTTTAAAATTGTAAAAATATTTAGAGGTGATCCAAACATGAATGAAGTGAAAGATTTAGAGGGAGAACCAATCATTGGGAAATTTTATGAACAGGAATTATCTGCTGTGAATGATGTGAGTGGTCTGTATAAAGTAGAGAAAATATTAAAAAGAAAAAAAGTCAAAGGTAAAAATATGGTGTTGGTAAAGTGGTTAGGTTATGATAATAAACATAACTCTTGGATACCAGAAGAAAATATTCAAAACATATAAAATAAATGGATGAAGGTTTTGATGATATAGAAATGAGAAATAGAAACATAGAAGAAGAAGAAGAGGAAGACCGTGAGGACCGTGAGGACGAAGACCGTGAGGACGAAACAAGTTTTGGGGGAGATGATAATAATAGAAGTATAAATATAATAAACACAGAAAATCCAAAAAGCAAATTTAATAGGGTTGAAACGTTATCAAAATTAAAAAAAGTTGCTGGAAATATGAAAAGATGAATAACTACAGATACAAAAAAAGATTTTCGAGAAATATTTAAAATTCGTCTTGAAAAGAAAAACGGACCAAATAATAGTATATTGTTAGACAAAACAGAATTTGTTTTTGATGAAAAAAATAAAAATTATTCTATTATATTCAGAGGAAAAAAAATTGGTAATGTCAATGATAACAATGAACCAGTGTTATTTACAAGAAAAAATAAGAAATATGTTGATGAATTTAATGATTATATGAAAAAAGCAAAAAAAGAATATGAAAAAACTCCAAGGGCGGTAATAGAAAAAAGAATCAGTGACCTTGGCGATTATGGTGACCTTGAAAATGAATTTATTAATTCTATCACTGATGATTCTATTTTAGAAATTCAAACTAAAATTGATAATATAATTAGTGAAAATAACTTTAAAAAATTTATTGATAATAATCAGGACCCAAGACGAACATTATTTGAAAGAGATGATTTAAGAGAATTCAGAGGTTTATTATATTTGGAGGATATTGACTCCACGCTATCAGAAAATGAAAAAAAAGAAGTTATACGTGGAAAAATTGATGGATTTGATAGAGAGCATCAACATTGGAAAAATAAAGCTGATTTAGAAACAGCTGAACCCCAAAAAAGTATATATAAAAGTTTTTCAGAAATTGCAAAACTTCAAGCAGATAAAATGAGACTTGAAAATAATGAAAGACCAATTAGTGAAGAAGGAATACAGATTTTAAATGAAAATGCTGAAGAATCTGATCTTGGAAGATTAGAAAGATTTAAAAAATGGTCAAAAGAAAATCTCGCAGGTTTATCAGCAGTAGCAATTTCTGTAGCAGGTATAATTACAACAATAGTTATAGGAGCAAGAAACGCATTAAAAAAAGGTGCAAGTGCAGTTGGAAAATTAGGAAAAGCAATTGCAAATATAGGTAAAAATTTTGGCGCAGTCATTTCAGCAGTTTTAAATTTAATTTCTCAAATATTATCATGGGGTGCAAAAGGTATTGCTTTTCTAGCTAAAAATTTATGGATATTAGTTATTGCAATTACTTACTTTTTATATGAAGAATATAAGAATAGAAAAAATAGAAAAAATAAATAAAATTTTTTAATTTTTTATATAATAAAAAATGAACAGAGTAGACGAATTATATCCAGGATATAAAAGATCAAAAATGAGCGAAATTAAAGGAAACAGAACAAGGCATGTTGTAACTTTGAATCCGAATAAAGTAAATCCTGAAGAAGAACTTTATATAAATATTCCAAAATTAAATCCTAATTTGTGTCTTGTTCCTGATTCATTAAGATTATTATTTAATTTCAAAAATGCAAATACAAAATCATGGTTTTTAAATAACTTATCAAAATTGTTAAAGAAAAGATTAGTTGTTAAATTTGCGGGAGAAATTGTTTACGATAATAGTGGAGAATCACTTTTGGAAATTTACAAAGATCTGTGGAAAACTGAATCCGAAAGAGCAGATATGATTGAATATGGAATCGCGAGAGAGAATCTTAGAAAATTAATTTCAAAAGATGACTCTGGAGCAACAAGTGGTAATTCAGAAAAAGTTTCTGATAAATTAATGTATGATATTTATGGGTCAAAACAGTGTTTAAAATTAGAAAAAATACTTTCAGATCATGGGTTATATGTTCCTTATGGGATGATTAACAACTTTCAATATATTTTAACTTTTCCAAAAGCTAGTGAAATTATGGTAGCACAAAGCGGTCAAAGTGTTGGCGGATATACATTGGAAAATTTAGAATTAGAGTATGAAACAATTGAAAATCAAGATTTAGCAATTGATGTTTTAACAAAATACACCACAGGAAGATCATTATCATATAATTATGTAACTTTGATGAAAACAGTAGAATGGGATAAAGATGCAACTTTACATAATGAAACCATAAATATCCCGCGGAAAAGTATGAAAGCAGTTGTTCTGTTATTCAGAAATAAAACTATCACAGATAGTGAACAATTTGTTTATCCAAATATAACAGACGTCAAAATTAGTGTTGAAGGAGTTCCAAATAGTATATATTCTCAAGGTTTACCGAAAAGAAGATTTTTTGAAGAAGCATTTAGAATATTTCGCTGCAGATATTATGACTGTGATGCAGACATGGATATTGAAAAATTTTACAAAGATTCATTTGCATTATGTGTGGATTTAAGAACATTAGATGATAACTTTGTTTATGGAACTGGCAAAAAATTAGTAAATACACAGTCTGGATTATTGTTAGAAATTGAAAAAACTGCTATTCCTGCAAATGTAATGTGTTATATATTTGTGATAAGTGATGCATTGTTAAACATTGTAAATAAAGATTTAGCTTCAATCCAATTTTAAAAACAAGATAAATAAAAAATGAATGACAGCAAAGCTGAACACGATCGACCGGAGGTCTCAGCACCGAAGGTGCAAGTGGGTAACAAAAAACCATTTAATATGATAATTGTTGGAATGACTGCTTGTGGAAAAACAAAATATCTTTTAGATTTTATAGAAAATAAATATAAAAATTATTTTGATTATATTTTTTTAATTTGTCCGACATTTGAATGGAATAAAACTTATGAAAATTGGAAATATGATAAAGATGAAGATTTTATTGCTATTCCTTGTGATCAAGATAATGTTGAAGATTGGTTAAAATTTATAGTTGACTTTTCAAAAGGAAGTAAAAGTTTAATCATATTGGATGATTGTGCAAGTGGTAAAAATGTTAAAAATAGAACAAGTGAGTTGGTTAAATTAGGATTTAGTGCTAGACATTATAATCTTTCTGTTGTAGTTATAACGCAGCAGTTGACATCTATTGCTAAACCATTTAGAGAAAATATTTCAAAATTAGTCACATTTTATAATCCAAATAAAAAAGATATGACAACAATAATTCAAGAATATTTAGGTGTGGATGACCGCAAAGAATTGGAAAAAATTTTAGAAACGTTAAAAACAAAAAAATATTCAAGATTAGAAATTAATTTAATTTTTCCATTTGGCTATAAAATAAATGAGTGAAAATAGTGATCATATAGAAATCCCGCAAATGGAATCAAATACATCCGCAAGTAATCAACGTGATCAGTCGGATGATCAAGAAAGTAAAACGCAAGATACCAAAAAAGAAGTAATGAAAAAACGAGAAGAATTGATAAAATTGTCTGAAGATGGGGAAATTAGTCAATCAGTACAAAATTTGAAAAAATCAAGTGATAAGGTTATGTTAAAAATTTATGCTAAATATGAAGTAAAACAAGCGGAAAAAGCAAATGCATTTTTAACAGATTTACTAATTAGTAAATTTGCAGATTTATTAGGAGGGCTAGAAGCAATTGAAAGCAGTGAAGAATTGGAAAAAGAACTTGTGAAAGATAAATTATTAAAAAGAGATGTAAAATCTGTAGTTGAAAAATTAAGTCCATATTTACCATATCTTGGAATATTATCTGGTGGAGTTACAGTTGGAAAACATGTTATTAAAAAACATAAAAAAGATGGAAGCGAAACGAACCACCAACAAACTGAATAATTTTATAATATATTTTATTATAAAATTAATTATTCTGAAGATGAAGGATTACCAATTGTGTCTTTTCTGGTTATTTTACTCATAAGCGTATTTATTATTTTATCTTTTTCTTTTGATATATTGTTTGTTGATTCTTCATTTTCTAAAGATTTTAACAATTTTAAATGATTATTATTTTCTGAAAACTGAATTTCATGTATATTATTTTTCCCAAATGTCATTCCAGCTTCAAAATCTTTCATTCCAACATCAACATGAGCACCTATTCTAAAACCGCTTTTTTTAATTTTTCTAAAATTTATTGGTGGATAACCGTGAAGATTTAAATCTAACTTTGTGTCTGACTTCGTTTCTTTTCCTGAATCCTTATTGGAATTATTTTTATTATTTGCTTTTGATGATACACAATTTCCCATTTTTTATTTATTATTTTTTTATTCTTGATAATAACTAATTTTTTCACACAAAAGTTTCACAAATGTGAAGTTAAAATGTGAAACTTTTCACACAAAAGTTTCACAAATGTGAAGTTAAAATGTGTAACTTTTCACACAAAAGTTTCACAAATGTGAAGCTAAAATGTGTAACTTTTCACACAAAAGTTTCACAAATGTGAAGTTAAAATGTGAAACTTTTCACACAAAAGTTTCACAAATGTGAAGTTAAAATGTGAAACTTTTCACACAAAAGTTTCACAAATGTGAAGTTAAAATGTGAAACTTTTCACACAAAAGTTTCACAAATGTGAAGTTAAAATGTGAAGTTTTTGATTGGTTAAACTAAACTTTGGAATGTTTGGAATGTTTGGAATGTAAAGGGAAACCCCAAAGACACTTTGAAACAGCTTTGTTGCTAAAGTTTTGACCAATTTCGAAAATGTGACAAATTTGACCGATTTCGAGAATGTGACAAAATTGACTGATTTCGAGAATGTGACAAAATTGACTGATTTCGGGAATCCGGTTTGAACCAGATTTGGGAAATGGGCGTGGTCACACAACAATTTTGATTGACAGGTGATGACGTCATCATTACAAAATTGGTGATGACGTCATCAATTTTCGGAAGCTCATTAAAATTCAGAAAATGCGCTAGAATCCGGACATTACAGACTACTGTAAGGTAGACCCAGTATTATGAAATTCCTATTTTCTGATGAGCCATGTTTCTGGTCTACAATCTGTGTTCCCAGCATATCGACCACCTGTAACAGGATATGCTAAATATGAACCTGAACCGGAGCAGTTGCCATGGTAAGAAAGCGAAATAACCCAAAGATGCTTTTTTCTTCACCGAGGTAAACTTAAAGACAATATCATCACGAATGTGCTGATCAATAACGCTTTCTTTTTCTACAGGAATTTAAAACTAACTATATCTTTCATTGAAGGAATGACGAACATTCGTCAAAGCTCTATTCTCAGCAAAACGATTTCTGAGCTCCAGACGGGGATCAAACCCTCAGCCTTGTGACGACCGGTGAGACGCTCTAAAATTTACTTACCAAGACTCAGATGGTGAGCTAAGGTGCAAGTTCGAGATATGTGAGACTAAGCTGATGCCACTATATGTCAATGATGATATTGATGAAATTTATATTTTTAGAAGTGAGAGCTAGGACATATTTTTAATTAGAGATGAACGATCGTCAAGCTCTATCCTCAGAAAATCGATTTCTGAGCCCCATAAGGGCATCGAACCCGCAACCTTCTGATGACCGGTGAGATGCTCCAGCCCTTGAGCTGCCAAGAATCAAATGGAGAGCTAATGTGCAAATCTGACATATGGGCGATCTGTATCTTTCACTGCTTTAACTATTTTTGTCCCATATAGGTCTTTTATTTGTTTACTTCGGCCCAAACCAAGACGATTTTACGCAACGTAGGGAGGCATCAGGACATGAAGGAGTTAAGCCTATTTCCATTCTTTGCGATACAAATAAGGTCATTTGTTATTTTACTCTGGCTAACGCTTGACAATTTTACTTGCTAGGAGATGTCTGACCAGGATTGAGTTGATATTGTGAACGCAATAATATCATTGCTTAAATTGAGTATGTAAAGCTTAGAAAAGGTCTCTTAGAGCAAAAGTAGCAGAAGCAGGGGGGGACAGTGCAGCCAATCGCTCCCTCAAAACTTAAACAGTGGGAGCATAGCCCCCACGAATGGTGACAATATCCCTAACCACAACGGTACGAAGCAAGGCCTTCACTGTTCTCTCTGTAAGCCGTGTAAAGCATTTCAATGCAATTTGAGCTGTTTTGACCAGCGGCAAAGCTGCCGAAGGCCTGAGTAACGTTCGACTAATAACATGAAAATGAAATGCTGTAAATTTTTAGAGTTGTTTCGCGCAAGACTCTCACTGTGGCATAGACAAGAAAACTAACGTTGTGTTCGTAAAAAAAAAAGAATAAAAAATTAACAGAAATTTAGAAATGTGAAAATTCCATAAAAAGGACTAAAGCAACAGCACGTCTCAGAATTTGGTGCTTTTTAGACTATGATCCCAGAGTCCTTTATCAATTCTTGAAAATTTGGACCTCACCCCCGCGAAACTCAAACTGTTCCGCTGCCATTGTCTTAGAGTGTAGGGAAGCGAATTGGCTGCAAATTTGTCTTAAAAATTAGTGGAAAGGAATTGTGAATAACATTTGAAGTAAACGTTTTGAATGGTCTGGACAAGGGGACAGAGAGCTGGAAGGATTGCACCAACACTGCACTATTATAAAAATGTTTTGTATCTTCGAGTTCACTTCTTCGATTCATCTTCATGCGCGTTTAAATCATGTAGGATAAACTGAAAAAGATAATAAACACCATAATGGCGGCAGTTCAATCATAGCAACAGAAACATCACCATCAACATGACCATAATAACAACAGCAACAGTAACAACAACGACAGCAACAGCACTATCATCATCAACAAAACTAAAAATGACAATCAAAGCAACAACAAACAGAAATAACAAAAAATGCTCTGTGAAAACCATACCCTGTGCGACGACGTAATCTCGGACCAAGAGCATCACGCGGTAGACATGCAGAATGACAGACAAATTGATCTCTCTACCCCTATTGTGCATACCCTTACAGTAGCCTACAATAACAGTAGCAACTGGAGTAGCAACTGCAGTACCTAACTGCAGCTGATGAAATGGCAGCAGTGGTGATAACAGCAGCAACAAGAGATATAGGAGTAACAACAACGTAAACAGCAATAAAAACAACAACAATGGTAACAATAACAACAACAATAACAGCAACAACAACTACAACTACAACAGCAGCAACATCAACAGCAACAACTACTACTACAACAACAACAATAACAACAACAACAGGAACAACAACAACAACAAAAACAATAACAACAACAGCAACAACAACTACAACTACAATAACAACGAAAATGAAAACAAAGAAAATTAACACCCTAAGAGACAGTATGATATTGAACGAACTGGCATAGCGAGGTTTTTCCCTTAAGGGGGGGACCCCGACCGCGATAGGCTAACAATTGACCACAAAGGGATGAAAAGCCAATTAATTGCTCCCCTCCCATCTTGGTCTTGGTCCATTTCTTCGCAATCCCAGACGACAATTTCCGTCAAAACTAATCGGTAAGTTGATCATTATTTTGCACATGTTTTTTTTTTAATAAAAAATGCCACTGTAGTGAAAGATAAAGTATCGGAATTCTTTAGATTGAGACATATTCATCTAGACAAAGTTTGACAAATCGGATATTACTGAGTTATTTTTTAGAAGGCAACCAATCTAATTTACGTTCTGTTCATTTCCTCCACTTGTTTACCACAGGCGCCATTCTTAACTGGGTCTCCGAAGGATATCTACATTATTAGAATTTGACTAAAATATCTTCCTAGGCTTGTTGTTTCTTGAAGCAGATGTCAAATTGGGATTGTACCTATCCCGACGGCATATCGGTCAGGATTCGGGATTTTCAAGCAAAATTGGGATAATCCCGACGACATCAAGATGGTTGGACGGTCTGAATAAGTAATAAAAGGCGCTTGAATCTAACATATGAGTAAATTTCTTGTGTGATGTAACACGTGAGGGGGAGACACAAAGATGCCGTGGCTCCCATTTAAATAAGATAGATAATTAATTTGGTAAACTTTCATCTCAATTTTTTCTTAAAACATGGCATCCCTGGCCTTAACACGCTAGTTCAAACTAGGGCTCTTCTTTCACAAACTACTTTCTTAGACTAACCTTCACCAACTTGTTCACCGCCCAAAGCCTCGGGGTACAAATT
Source organism: Heliopora coerulea (assembly GCA_030142905.1). Taxonomy (NCBI): domain Eukaryota; kingdom Metazoa; phylum Cnidaria; class Anthozoa; order Scleralcyonacea; family Helioporidae; genus Heliopora; species Heliopora coerulea. The sequence goes on from JASJOG010000225.1 coordinate 108,670, forward strand.
TCTCACTTATTCTTTACGATCATAATTCTCAATAGTCTGTGACCCGCTAATAACAAGACCAACGTGAACGTTTGGTGTTTTTTCTTCTATAGGACCTTTCCAACCAACTTTTCCAAAATCAAACAGTTTCTGAAGCCTTCCGTCGCACTCAAACAGCGGACCACGGGAATATATTTGTCCATTTTTGTTAATCTTGGCTGGACCATAAAGTCCCATTTTAGCTGAAACTAGAACATCTCCCAACTCTAATTTTTCCCTATCCATACCAAAACATACACCAATCGAGAGGATAACTCTTGAGTTAAATCGTTTAATAGCAGCAAGACATGTGGCCAGCGGTCCTGCTACACTAACAGCCCCTGATGATGTTTTCAACAGAGCTACATCGTTCAGACCTATTTTCCCTAAATAAATCGGTCACATATGTAAGCATTGTTGCTGCTATTACCAATAATTGGCAATAAAAACACTTTAATTCAAAAATTGTCAAGTTGTTACTTGGTAATTATCTCTAATCCTTTACAATTATGGAAATTATTGATTATAAACATCAACGTAACTACATTGCATACCAACATAACTAAATTGATATATAAAGGTATTTAAAAAAGAATACATATTAAAATATAGATAGATAAGAAAAGAAGCATCTGCCGTGTTTATTTTGACTTTGATTGGGCACGGCATGTGTGTGCACTAATGCACCGTAACTGGACAGTTGTTTGAAGATATTTTGTTTATTTCGTCCCAAGTCATAGGCAAAACCAAAGATAAATACTGCAAATTTTCTTCCCTCTTAAAGAAGGCTCAGCTAGATGCCGAGGGCTTACAAGACAAGCTCGATCTCTGGACATTAGGATCGTCTAGAAAATCTTCTTTCTAGCTTTTTTAGCCACAAAATTGTCGATTAAGTCTTCGAAGTCTAGGCATCTTTGCCATGCGATGCTCTATGGATGCTCTATATGGTATCATCAGGTTGGCCATCCTCTCTTGTGTCATCGTCGATCCCAGCCTATTTTTTATCAGAGCAAGTTTGCTGAAGGAACGTTCCCGTGATACCCCCGATACAGGAATATCCAGGAAAATACGAAGGCAAATGCAAATCTGCGGATACAAGGACTAGATCTTCTTCTCAAAAATATAATTTAGTAAAGCTAATGCCTTGTTTCTCCTAGCTGTTATCCCATCTCCAAGACCACTGCCCACCTTTTTTCATGCTTTATGACCCTATCTAAATGTTCCTGTATTGTTGGGTTGTAAGAGCTAATGAGTTCTAGAATTCCAAGAAATAAACCGTTGCCCAAATCTACATCAGAACCCGAGTCTCTAAAGGGAAGATTTCTTTCAGCCAAGAACAGCATCACTTCAAGCAGACATCTCAAAATCTTTCTTCATTTCTGTTGCTCGGCAGAAAACACCTGTTGTTGAAGGCGGTCTATTCCACTCTTATTCTCCAAAGAAACGAGGAGGTCTCTCCACATGATATAATTACAGGCGTACATTACACTTCTCTCGTGGGTCTGTACTTTCTCATACAGTTTTCACCAGTTGTCTTTACAACCTAGTTCGGGATGACTGAAATCAGATAGTGCCAAAGAGGGGGGTTTAGTGTTGAAAAGGCAACACGAGAAGCAGTAAAGACTCGATGCCATTTTGCTCCATACCAGCCAGTTAACTGTTTCACCATTGGGCATTCTCTTGGAAATATGCTCAATGGAAAAGATTTATTCTTGGTATCTTTTGGCAAGTTGTTAGGAATTGTCGGAGGTCCCATGAGAGCAATAGTATCTCTGTCTTTGTGAGAAAGCCTTTTTCACGTTGCGACATCATTACTCGGTGGTACTGGGGCGGGCTCAGTGATTTCATCAATAACGTCGGCAACTAATTTTTCTGATCATGTTGATTCGCTTGAAGTTGATGGACCCGATACTTTGATGGGTGTTTTCTCGTAATCCTTCATATCAGCTGCTGTTATTGTAGAATCTCGTAATCTGTCTTCGTTGGTTGGACTGACACCATGCTCCCATGACCGTTTCTCCTCCTGAATAGGCGAGTTATTTATTTCACAAGGGATTTCTTCAGACTCTTCATCATTTGAAACATCCTGTGTTTCTTCTTCTAAATTCCTCGTGGACGTTGCTATTTCTCCAAATTCACCCCAGTTAAGTTGATCTAATATCCGTCTTCCTTTTGCTTCATTCTGTAACCGTGCCTCCATTTGCTTCCTTTTGGCACAACCGGATAGATACCTTCTCTTCATTCAGACTGCTGTTTCATTACTGCTTTTGCGACTCAGCGACTGTAATGCAACTGTGACCGTCAGACTTATGCAATGAGTGAAACCACCAGAAGCGTAACACGATATCAGTGTTACGCTTCTGTTGAAAGTGTTGAAAGTGTTGAAAGTTAGTAAACAGTCATGCAACCAAATTTTCCATCACATCATGTCATCATGGATTCATAGTATCAAAGATTTATTGGGCTGAAATCTTAATCGAAGAATAAATATCAGAGCCCAACTCCAAATTCTATTGTAAAGCCATCTCATAAGAAAACGGAACAAACAAACACACTTTGATGTTTCGTTTCAGAGTGATTATACACGCTTTCCGGAGTCCTGCGCTTTCTGGGGCCCTTTGCTTTCCGGAGCCCCACGCATTCTGGAACCCCACACTTTTGGGGGCTTCACGCTTCCCAGGGCACCCTGCGCTTTGTGGGGCCCCGCTTTTTCCGCGGCCCCCGCGCATTCCAACGTCTCGCGCTTTGTGGGGCCCTTGCGCCGCCTACAATCCCTCAAAGGAAGAAAAAAAAAAAATAAAAAAAATGTGAGTAACTATTTCGGGGGCCCATCTCCAGATGGGGGCCCGGGGAAACTTGCCCCCCCTGCCCCCCTCTCGGCGGCCCTGTTCCCATCTAATCTGTACTTATGGTTTTTAATAAGTCCTTTGAGATTTCTGGTGGTTAATCAAAAACATAAAGGTTTATAACTAAACTTTTTAGACAACCATTATTGAAAGTGGAAAACTTAAGTTTCTGGAGTTCCTGCATCATGATCTTGTGCCAAACCAAATTATTTCGTTAAAGTACTTGGTTGACATCGAGTGCAAAGCATTAATTCTTATCCTATTACGGAATAGACGAACGGTAGGAACATACTGTATAACAGGGACCTTAAGGTGCATATTTGACATAATTTTCGCCACGTTGATGATACTTTCAAAAAAGAATCTCAAAAATACGTGTCCAACAACATCACATAGTCACTTGGGTTAATCAAAACCAGTCTAAAGTTTAAATATCGACTCTAGAATAAGTGGCTGCGTGGCTCTCAAATAGAGGCCGAAAAATGATATGCTAAACGCCCACTTTTAGTAGAAGGATGTAAGGTGGGACTGAGGAGACTGCTGCCAATAAAAATATGATGTGAATTGAAGATGCGAAAACCTTAAATTGATTAAGATAAAAACTTAGAGAAAACTACCGACGTCATAAAATGCATCTATAATGACATGCATCGGTAATAAAATATAAACGATTAAAAGTCAACCCCTTCAGGGCATACAGGAGTTTTAAATTCCATACCTCTACATAAAACGCCACGTTTATGCCAATCCTACACCCAACCTAGCCCTCTACATAAGGGCCTTCCCCCTACGAATCATTGGGGCTCACACACTACAACGTCTTGGGGCCCACCGGGGAGTGTCCCGGTGTCCCGGTGGTCTACGCCCCCACTGACTGAAATACTTAATCTCTCCACTTGATATGCGAATGAATGAATGAAAAACCTTTATTTCGTCAGGGCAATCTTTTTAGTGCTACAGTAAGCACTGTTATCAACAGGAGCCCTGCTATACTGAGTGATATTGCCGAAAACGCCAGTTGCTTGAAATGTGTTATAATCAACAATCATGACACTTCACCATAATTCGTTGAGCGTGACAATCTTTGTGATGCTACAACACTCGAGACATGATACAGTGGTGGTTCGCTCAAAACAGCTTTACTTCATCATTGTTGGTATAATTATAGTTATACCCACTTTCATATGTAACTCAGCGTGTGATAAAATGTCTCTGGCTTGTTATTGCAAGCTGCCTCGTCGAGTTACCACAAAACGTAAGGGTAAATTCGACGCTGTATGCGACAAACTGTTTCATCAACGTTTTATGATGTGCGAAGGAACGGTGGCAGGAAAAGTCAAGCTATTCAGCAGGCTTCCAACTGTAGAACAGAAGAACGTTTAGCCTCCCTGATGATTTCATTCCTACTTCTTCAGTCAGTAAGTGAATTTTATCATAAATTACACTTGGTATTATCTTACTGAAAGGGGAAGCCAGGGTCCCTTGGGATCCACCCTTGATCCGCCACTGGAAACATCCAACACTGATGTAGCCACGAAAGAAAAGAAGGTATTGGTGTTATGAAATCGTCACAAATCGTTACATTAATACAATATACACTGTGAACATCATTTCTTAAACATCTTTCCCTAAAAACTGACCAATTGTTTTACTTTTTTAAAAATGATTGGCCCTGGCCAGCCTTAGCAGGAGAAAAGGGAATCGAGCGTCTCTTCACCCCTCTCTTGTACAACACTGGAAAAAAAAACCATCCTAAAAAATCAGTCCAATCTAAATCATGGAACCAAAACAGCGACACAAAATACAAATGAATAAAATGAGTTATAAAGGCGAGTGGAAGTAAATGAGCATAACCATTAAACAAAGCGACAATCCAGCAAGCACAGACCAGATGCGCCAGTTGCAGGATATGCTAATAAGATAAGGCTAAATTATAGATTTATGTCAAGTATTTTCCAAATATTCAACAATATCATCTCTACCAAGCTTGGACAGCATTTTAATTAGTTTTCCCACATTATTTCCAGCTTTGGTTCCCCAATCGTTGAGAAGAGCCCGTGATGGATTCTTTTCTGAATTAAAATTGTCCACCTCCATTTTCATGTATCCCATTTCACCAGCCAAGGCTCGATAATCTTTGCCAGAAATGGAAACATTTAATGCCTGACAGAGTCGATCAAAAGTATTAGCCCTAAGTTCATCCAGTTTCATTGTGATCCTCGTAGCTCCTGGAAAAATAAATGTAATAAAGAATTGAACTCAGAATTTCATCCCAAAAACAAACAAAAAAAATCTCTCTCATACAACAGGGTTGCTGCCAACAATTGAATTATAGGATTTCTCTACGTTATCTCGTCGATTAAGATATAAGTATATTATTAACATGCGATTTTCGTGCTAAGGCAGCACGCGGGCTTCGAAGTGACCGAGGACAAAGAACGGAATTAGATGCCCAGTCACGTCACTGCAATCTTCACACATTAAGAGAAAAACCTCGGCCATGACTGGCAAGATCCACCAACTCTGTTGCTGTTCCTTTGTTAAATTTCTTAGACCAGAAATTTTATTATGTGTAGGAAATCAGTGCTCGACCTTAACTTTTTCACTGACTAGTCCCTGGGCTGGTGACGTTTAAAATTTACTAGCCAAAGGGCATCACTTGGTAGCCAAGCCCTGAATTATGTTAGTATGATATCAATTGATGTTTTATTAATTTTTGTATTTTGTTTAATTAACTTTGTTTGCAAGCAAATATAAAACGTTACAATGTTGTTATAGCTTTTTGCATCTATATGTTTGATTTATTGGTGAGATTTAAACAATCATATGTAGCTTGTCTTTAGCCTGTTGATTGTCCGCGAGCGATTACGGAAAAAGAAGATATTCAGTGAGGAGTTTAATGTAAAACTACATGCTGACTGATAGTGGTAAAATAAAATAAAATACAAGTTTAACCAAATAAATAAACTATCATGATTGGTAGGATAACAGTTTATTGATCGAATAAACTGCCTTAACTGTTCATCAATGGAATCTTGATATTTATTTCTTTACCGATCTTTCCAAAACCTCTTCTAATAGGACTAGCCCCGTGACTAGAAGTTATCAAATTTTAGTACGTTCAAACTCAAAATTTTCTAGTCCTGAACTAGTGGACTACCGCTAAGGTGAAGCACTGGAATTGTATGCGGGACTATGGGAACTCCATCCTCTCACTGAGCGACTAGGAAGATGTTTCGACTTTATTTCCCTCGAGAGTCTGATTTGACAATCTTTTTGAAGTAAGGTAGAAATATCATTGCAATTATTCCTGCGTCTTGTTTTATGCTCAAATCTTGGGTTTTCAAGATGTTGGTATTTTTTGGTATTTGTTTTATCCCTTACTAAATAAATAGATTGCATTTCGAGAGGTCAAAGGCGAGTTTATGAATGGATGCATAGTTAAAAAAACTATTTCAAAAACTTGTTCACATTTAATAGGTATATTCTCCAGTTGGTTGTACTAGTGTGAACAAGTTAAAGTGTCTTGGCTTTTTATGATGAATCTTACTAGGACGAACGTTTTCCACAAAGAATACTAGCAAATATGAAATTTTATAAAAATATGTTGTCCTAATCAACATCAAGCTTTGTTATTTTGATAGCTGTTTTCTGCACTTTTCAATCAACCGAGGTTCATAAATACAAAGAAAGATTAACAACGGTAGAAAAGTAACCCCCAAGCGACTTCCATTTTCTTCAGTTTCATTATAATTGGTAGAACAATCGTTTTTAATGCTCGTGACTTTTCAAGTCTAGAAATTCTCACCCTTTGCGTGAATTTTTACCCTTGATAAAAAACTGCTGTTCGAGTACGAAACACTCTTCGAAAAAAAGCAACAGACGTAAAAAAAAACAAAGTTGTTTATTTTTCTTACTGCGTTTAGGTTCATCTTGGGCATGCAAGCGCTTTTTGGTTCCACAACCTGTTGGATAAAGAGAAGAAAACCAACCAATCTTCGTTTTGTGATGAATTTTAGAGTAAGTATGTGCCCATTATAAAATACGATATATGGCTATAATGTAGCAAAATGAAACTTTATCAAGAGGGTTTACATTTCGTCGCGTTGCGCAGCATCATCAGAGTGAAGACAAAATGAAAGTTTATGATGAATATACAAAGGTAAAGGTAAACCGTCTTTATTTATACTGGATAATCCTACCAGCTATCTAAGCTGTTCTTCCTTGAGGTCCACTAAGGTCCACCCCTCATGGATCCAGTGTTACTGCAGGAGGAAACCGGAATACTTTCGGTATTTACTTTACCCGTTGTTAAATAAATTACATTTCTGTTAGTTCTAAGGTGAGTTTATTAAAGGGGTACTCCACTCAAAATACAAGTTGGGCTCATATGAAAGATCTTGCCAACATTAGACCATCGGCAAAATTTTTCTGGTTTATTTCATTTAGTTCAAGAGATATTGCACGCCGAATTTCGAAATTTTGTCAAATTCCCAAGCAGACGCTGATTGTCAGCGGAGTACCAAATATGACGTCACTGAGTGCTTCTTGCTCGATTACCAATGTTGTTTTGAAGTAAATTACAAATGAGTTTTGTCGGAGAGAGTTCTTCTGAGGAAGGTTGTTCTAGTTCAAGCCATTCGAACTCCTCAAATATGGATGTAGACGATTTCCTGGAAGATAACCCTAACCTGGATGGTGTTCAAGGTTATCAATTTCAAGCTGGACGAAATTCATGCACTGGGGAATCGAGCGAATCTGATTACGGCGATGTGGATGAGTCGGTCAACATTGAACCAAGTTCTGTAGCTCGACTGGATAGCTTGGACTGGTAAGTTTTAATTGAACTTCTCGTTACTTCTTTAAGTAATGGTATTGTACAAGGAAGACATGACTTCTGTAATCTTTTCTTGCCGATACCACCAGAATATTTCGAACCAGTTTCACAGGGATTCGAAACATTTCCATGGCCACTCGAAGCAAAACAACAGCTCCCTTCATTTTCAGGTGTACGTGTAAAAACTGCCAAATAATGGACAGAAAAGAGGAATGCATTTGCTGTCAGGAAATTCAAGTGGTGCTAGATAAGAATCTGGGGTGTTGTTGGGAAAGAGATACGAGTCAACCTGCCATCTTGCGCTGTCAGTTGCATACGATCCCATTTCCCTTTACCCGGTGAAGAAGACTTTGTATGGGCTCGTACGCAACTGACAGCGCAAGATAGCGGATTGACTCATATCTCTTTCCCAACAACACCCCAACACCAACGAACTAACTGTCTATAAGCCATGTGTCTTTGGATTTTATGTTCTGGTGCCTCAACTGCCTTTGACCCATACTGTTGTTTGTACTGAAACCAGGCAGCCTGCAAGCTCCAACGATTAGCGCTTTTGCGGTCTCTCAACTTCATACACCTCCTCGTTCTTATCTAGCACCACTTGAATTTCGTGACAGAAAATGCATTCCTCTTTTCTGTCCATTACTTGGCAGTTTTTGCACGTACACCTGAAAATGAAGGGAGCTGTTGTTTTGCTTCGAGTGGCCAAGGGAATGTTTCGAATCCCTGTGAAACTGGTTCGAAATATTCTGGTGATATCGGCAAGAAAAGTTTACAGAAATCATGTCTTCCTTATACAATACCATTACTTAAAGAAGTAACGAGAAGTTCAATTAAAACTTACCAGTCCAAGCTATCCAGTCGAGCTACAGAACTTGGTTCAATGTTGACCGACTCATCCACATCGCCGTAATCAGATTCGCTCGATTCCCCAGTGCATGAATTTCGTCTAGCTTGAAATTGATAACCTTGAACACCATCCAGGTTAGGGTTATCTTCCAGGAAATCGTCTACATCCATATTTGAGGAGTTCGAATGGCTTGAACTAGAACAACCTTCCTCAGAAGAACTCTCTCCGACAAAACTCATTTGTAATTTACTTCAAAACAACATTGGTAATCGAGCAAGAAGCACTCAGTGACGTCATATTTGGTATTCCGCTGACAATCAGCGTCTGCTTGGGAATTTGACAAAATTTCGAAATTCGGCGTGCAATATCTCCTTAACCAAGTGGAATTAACCAGAAAAATTTTGCCGATGGCCTAATGTTGGTAAGATCTTTCATATGACCCCAACATGTATTTTGAGTGGAGTACCTCTTTAATGAATGCATGATTAGGAAAACTATTTCAAAAACTTTTTGATATTCAGTCGGTATATATATTCCGCATTTGATTGTCCGTATTTGATCACGTACAAGGGCCTTCACACCGTAAGTAAGTGACACAAACGTTTTGTATGAAGAATTATTTTACAAACAAATGGGAAATTTTATGTAAAATTGTCATCCTAATTAGCATGAAACTTCGTTATTTGGTAAGCTTTTCAGTTCGCTTTTCAACCAAATGCGTCTATAAAAACAAATAGATTAACCAATAACCGTAGAAAAGAAATCTCCAAGCGGCCCCAATTATTTCAATTTCATTTAGATCGCTCTGAGGATAGTTTTTGAAGCACAAAGTTTGATAAAGTGCTGCAGTTTCTGTTTTAAGCACTTCTAAAAAAATTAACAAAAGTATACATATAAAGAGAATTACTTACTTTTGTCATTACGGCTCGATTTATCATCTGAATACGAACGCTTTCTGGTACCATTGCCTGGTAAATAAAGAAAAGAAAAACAATTCTTTGTTTGATAATCTCAGAATTGGTACGCACCCAGCATAAAACACAAAACAAAGCTATAATAGAGCAAAAAAACCTTTTTATCATCATCAAAGTAAAGGTGTAACGACAGTACTGTGTACTGAATATGCAGACAGTTTAAAACGACCTCGTCACTTAAAGGTAGCAGGGGTCAGGGTCACAGAGAAGGACATGTGGAAGGGAAAAACGGGCCATGCAAGGGATTTCTTGCGCCTGCGGTACCTCTCAGCGGTCCTCTTCGAAATATACAAGCAGGTCTCAGAGTTTCCGCAAGGGCTTTCCACACAGGGGAAGATCATTTAGTAGGCGCGTCATGACTCGGAATTGTGATTCAGTTTTTCATACATGTATTATTCGGTCTATGCTTGAGCGGACGTACTGCTTTAGAAACGCCGTTGCCCGAAATAGCAAGTAATCTGTTCTTGATGTAAACGACAACAACATTACTCGTATAATTGAAGGGCTAGGTGCAAAGGTGAGGATCAAATGCGGTGTAATGGACAAACGTTAATGCAATACAAAATAATGACTAGCTTGATGGTTAGTGCCGTAGATACCTTTCGTAAAGGATATTTTAAAGATAAACCCTACCTACTACCCTTACGAAAACCTCAGTGTTTATCACTAAGTAAGGAATGCTGTGATCCTTCTATTGCATCTTAGATGGTGACTTGGGTTATTAGGCTTGATCTACTCGGAATGACTGTCACATACAATTGTTCTGAAGTATATCATTTAGGCACCAGATTCTTACAGACCGTACTGCAACATTCGTGAGCAAATAGCAGGAATTACATTTTGAAGAGTTAAACGCTTTCATCAAACTGAACAACTTTTGTTGCAATTGAGTCAATTTGATGGGAGTTAACAACAGTTGAGTCCCAAATGATGATCCCGGACGGCCAGTCGTTATCATTCTCACCCTCGTCTTACACTCGACTCCAACGTGGCCAATTATTAAACCGACCACGGCTCTCAAAAAAAACAGAGAAAAGTCATTGATCATGACAGGTTTTCCACGAGGATTTCCTCTCCGTTCAAAAGTTGTTTGGAACAATCAATTTTTCACATTCCTATTTGAGCAGAAACCCTATGAACCCAGAATGATGATGTTATAGTCAGGAGGTGAGAAAACCGCCTCCTGGATTTCTACTTTTAAAATTGACCACCGTTCAGATTTTAGGCTGAATCCGTCCAGCATATACAGAAAGCGAGCTGTTCATGCATTTTTGTTTCACAAGTGGATACGTCAAACAAGTTTCTACGCGAAAAGATCGTCTCATACGCGTTAAAATGAGGGCTGTATTCAAGGTATTAACTAAGAGACAATAGGATCTCTTCTTTTTTTTTTATTCTTGATTACATTGAAACTCAAAATGACGTTACTGTCGCACAACCTGCTTGCGATAGAAGATTGCGCTCGTGCTGGCCCGTTGATTCAAGACAACTTGGGACTGTATACTTTTCAAATGCGTTTATTACTGCGATCTAACGTACTCGTTTCCGACTAACTCTTTCTACAATTACAGCTTGTACTTATAATAGAACATGGGAAGACATTCGCTACCTTTGACATATTTCCTGTAAGTAATTCTCTATTTTTGACGTATTCCCTGTACATAATTCTCTATTTTTGACGTATTTCCTGTACGTAATTCTCTATTTTTGACGTATTTCCTGTTCTAATCACAAGTATAACTAATTAATTGACATTTTAGAACACACTTCCCACCTTGGCTAGCGCAGTTAGTCAATTACAAATTGATCATTCTCCTTGTTTTCCACCTTGAATCTAACGCCGCTGCTCTTTTTGGTCTCACCGTTTTCATATTATTTTGATCACTCGTCTCGTTCGCATCTTCTTTGATTTTGTTTTCTCTTTTAACCTCAACTGGGTACAGTTTTTGAACTGGGCGACTTAAATACACAACTTTTCCATTTCGAACCACTCTAACCTTTGCTCCACGCGCTTGCCCATCCCTGCCTGAAATTACCTCAGTCACTTCAGCCATCTTCCAATTGCCTCGCTTAACATTATCTTCATAAACGACAACCTCATCTCCCTTCTCCACGCCATTAGTGGGCTTCTCTAGCTTTCCTCGATGGAATTCTCTCAAATCAACCAAATACTCCTTCCACCACCTATTCCAAAAGTGCTGCTTTTTCTTTGCCAGATACCTAAATCGCCTGCCGCAGTTCGTCTCATCCTCGCTTTTACCATCAACATCATTGTCTGGCATTGACTTCGGCCGTCTACCAAACATTAGATGTGATGGCGTCAGTACCTCACAACCCACCTCATTATACTCATAGGTTAGTGGTCTTGAGTTTAATATTCCCTCAATTTCCACTACAGTCGTCAACAACTCATCGAAATTTAACCTCGCGTGTCCGAGGACTTTTCTTAAACATCTTTTCACACAACGAACCATCCTCTCAAAAAAGCCACCCCATGATGATGCTCTTTCTAAATTAAACCTCCACTCGATTCTGTTCCCTTCAAGATACTCTCGTACCGTTTCGCTGCCGTAGAGCTTCTTTAAGGCTTAAGCAGTCGCCTTAAACGTCTTAGCGTTGTCCGAGATCATCAAAGACGGAGTACTGCGCCGTGCTGAACATCTACGCAGACAACCCAAAAACTCTGCAGCCGAAAGGCTCCTGACCAGATCCAAATGAAGGGCCCTGATCACACAGCACGAGAACAAGGCGATGTAGACCTTTGCTGTACCACCACCTCCCTCTTTCACGAACAGCGGGCCCGCAAAGTCTATACCTGTCTTAACAAACACTACCGCTTCTTTCACTCGAAAGCCTGGTATTTCTGCCTGCTTTGGTGCCTGATAATGCATCCCCTCTAACTTCTTACACACCGTGCATTTACTTATCACTGCCTTTACTCTTTGTCTGCCTTTAGGTATCCAATATCTCGATCTCACTTCGGCTAGGGTGGCCCTCAACCCACCGTGGTGCACTCTGTCATGACATTTCCTAATTATGAATTCTGTCAATCTATTATCCTTGGGCAAAATGATCGGGTACTTCATATCTTCAGCTAAATCTGACTCTGCTAATCTTCCCTTGCACTTCAATACTCCACCTTCCTCAAAAAGTTGAAATCGTTTTTCTAACTGCTGAAAATTTTCCTGTTATCTCATTTCTCCCTGGACTGCTTTTATCCAGGCCCTCTCAGCATTTAACAACTCTTCTCTGCTTAACCTCTCTGTCTGTCTTTCGGCACCTTCTACACTAGCCTTCAAATTCCGTACAAACCGACTAACCCACGCAGTTATTCTCAGTACTCTCTCTAGGACGCTATATTTCTCGATGCTCACAATGTTACTAACTGCCAAAACTTCCTTCACGCTAACCACCATCACTACTGACTTCTTTTCTTCTTTCTTACTTTCTTCCGTTGCTATAACTTCATAATTTGGCCAAGCTTCGTCTACACTACCCAGCCATTCTCGGCAGGCCCACCAAAGTGGATTCATTTTCAATTTCGATGGAAGAACTTCCCTGGATCCTAAGTCTGCCGGGTAGTCTAATCCCTGACAATGTCCCCAGTCCTTTTTGCTTGACAATTTCAAAATTTCGTTAACCCTGTGGCGCACAAATTGCTTCCACTCCCCCTGATTACGAATCCAACAGATCGCAGTTTTGCTGTCTAGCCAAAACCTAGTTTTAACTCACTCGACCTATGTTTTCAAAGCATTCCTGACAGAATTCATTAACCGCGCTAACATCACAGCCGACATTAGCTCTAGGCGCGGAATGCTAAGTGCCTTAAGTGCTTCAATTCGAGCCTTTGCCGTCAACAGTCAAACGTGGACCCCCGATGCGTTCGATATACAAAATAAACAACTGCGCAATAAGCAACGTTGCCACGCCTGGGGTTTTTACGCCAGATCTGGGGTTTTTTACTTTAACCTGGGGTTCTAGGGTTTTTGTCATAAAATCTAGGGTTTTTATATAAGATCATAATTTTTTATGATTTTACGAATCAGGTATAATTTCGGGGCACTTGGTGTCCAACGTGTGTATTTATCATCACACTAAAAAATTACGATTTGATTATATAAAGTATACCAAAAAATTACTGCTGGTTTTGCGTGCCGCAGATGCACGCAATGCCGATATGTCAATCATCTTACTTTTTCACGTGTTTTTAATAATGCCATCCGAAAAAAATAAAAGCTACTCTACAGGGGAAGCCCTGCTTGGCCCTTCAACAAAAAAAGGAAAAACGTAGTACAAGCAAACTTTCTGTGATGCATGGCTACAAGATCCAGAATTAAAAGACTGGCTTGCAAAAGACCCAACAAATAAATCTGGTGCATTTGGTTCTGTGTGTGAATGGAAGTTAAAGGATGCAAATAAGACAGATTTAATGAGACATAAAGCCACGAGAAAGCATGTCAATACATTCAAAGCAAAACAAAACACACTGCAAGTCAGTTCTTTTTTTAACGAACCAGCAAAATCGAATACCAACGAAATGACCGCAAGAGCCAAAGTCCTGCTAGCTGGGTTTATGGCCGAGCATAGAATGCCTTTCCTTTAAGCTGATCACTTGAGTGAATTGATGAAAAAAATGTTTCCAGATAGCAAGATTGCGCAGAAAATCAAGATCAAGAAGACGAAAGCATCATATGTGATGCAAGAGGGAATCACTTGGGAAGAGGTTGAGTCAGTATCTTCAATTTGCAGGGGCAATAAGTTCTCTATCATTATAGATGGATCCACCGACATTTCCGTCTTCCAAATTCTTGCCATCGTGGTATGATTTTACCATAATTGGAAAGTAACAGACGCCTTACTAGCGGCGATTGAAGTTGAAGATAGCTCTGCTGAAAGTATGTACGCTACTGTCAAGGGCCTCCTTCAAGAAAAATCAATCCCTCTGAAGAATATTGTCGGGTTTGGAAGCGATAATTGCTCAGTAATGATGGGGGAAACTACAGGATTTCAAACTCGTCTGAAAGCAGGTGTCCCTGGTGTTTTTGTCCCTGGATGTGTTTGCCACTCCTTCGCCTTGTGCGCAAACCACGCAAGTAAGCATCTCCCTTCTTGGCTGGAATCGTTTGTTAAAGATGTGTGCTGCTACTTTGCTAGAAGCAGCAAAAGACAGCTCCAATTCCGCCTAATCCAGAAAGTCTTAGATGCACCACGTCATAGAGTTCTCAAACTTTCGCAGACTCGATGACTGCCCCGTGGTCAAGTCATTGCCAGAATTCTGGAGCAATGGGAGGCATTGGCACTCGTCTTTCAGTCTGAGTCCCCATCCGATTGTGTCGACGGAGCTGCCAAGATCTATCAAACGATGAGAACAGCGGGAACAAAGCACATGCTTTTGTTTCTCAATTACATTTTGACAAAGGTTGACAAATTGAATATTGAATTTCAATCTACGCATTTCAAATTGCATACCTTGTACAGTACCATCTCGGATGAGTACAGGAGCATTTTGACCATGTTTATTCAAGATAACGTGATCAAAACCAGGCCAGTGAGCGAGATCGATCCTAACAAAGCAGAGCTCTACAAGCCCATTAAGGAATTGCACCTTGGAGGAAGGTGTTTGGCAATGTGCGCGAGAGAGCCTTTGGCTGACTAAGAACAACGTTTCAGGCAAGACTGCCGTACTTTTCTTATTCAATTATGCAATGAAATGAAGAAGAGGTTCACCTTACAAAGTGATTGTGTTCTTGCTATGTTGTCAGCTCTCGATCCAAAAGAGGCGTTGTCAACTGACAGATCATTACCCTCGATTATCCCACTAGCAATGCATTTCCCATCTTTGGCATCCGAAGAAAACCTAGATGAGCTTGATGACCAATGGCGAGACATACTGTATGCCAAGGCTTCTTTCAAGAACATGAGTGATTCCTCTACAGAATTTTGGGATGAACTGCGGGCTGTTAAAGATGGCAACAACTTAACAAAGTTTGAGCTTCTTGGCACCTTTTTGTGCAACCTTTTGGTCTTGCCGCATTCATCTGCTTGTGTCGAGAGGGTATTCTCGCAAGTCAACATGATCAAGACCCCAGCAACAAATAGGCTCCACGCTGCAACTTTGGCCAACAGACTGTTGGCTAAGCAAGCTATTGCTCGTGAGGGAACAGTGTGCCACACATGGGAGACATCGAAGAAACTTATCGAAGATGTACGATGTCGATATTTTCGACGACGATATCTTGGGAAACTGGGTGCACAGAAGAAGGAAGATGTCATTCATGTATATGACGTTAATGTTATGCCAGATGAATACGACGACATTTGATTTAATACATTACAAATTCTTCATAAATGTTTGCTTTAGAGTTCTTTTTCATGTTTTGTGCTCTTTACTATAATATATTTTCATAAGTTCTATTCATTTTTATGAAAGTTTCAATTTTCAAATACTGAAATCAGCAAAGTAAATGTATTAAAATAATTGTTCGCCCCAGTCCCCAACTGTTCCACACCCACAGTTTCCGATCTGGGGTTTTTCTTTCAATTCTGGGGTTTTTCTCCGAGGTGATCTGGGGATTTTCTCAATTAGCTGGTGGCAACGCTGGCAATAAGCCTTTTCACTAGCGTCACCGAACCCGTGTAATTTGCACGACAGTACTTCTTTGCAAAGACAGTCATAAACACATCGATCTAAAACGATAGATCTCACTTCCTTCATGTCCCTGCCCCATTCACTACATCTCTTTGCGTTATCGCCGGCCAACTCTTCATCCCATTCAACATTCTTAACACACAACTCTTGAAATAAGACCTTCATGATGACAACCACCAGACTAATTATGCCTAAAGGATCAAATAACCCAGCCAAAATACTTAACAAGTTCCGTTTTGTCAAGGGTAACCGCTCTGCTTTTTCTGCCAATTTCGACAAGTCAAACATTATCGTGTCGTTATTGCAATCCCAGTTTAAACCTAAAACTTTTTCGTAGTAACTTTCTTTCCCTCCTAAACTAGACTTTGCGTAAGTCTCAACATCGTCTAACCTGGTAATGTTCGCTGTGGTTTCTTTCTCACCTTCGCTATCCTGTATTCGCTGTCTCAAACCTGGGTCATTGGTCAACCACTTCCTCAACCTAAAACCACCGCTAGCCATTCTGATCTTAGCTTTCTCATACAAATTAACTAGCTCTTCTGTTGTTTCACCTCCAGACACAAGATCATCTACGTAAAAACTGTGCAACATCTTCCTGACAAACTCTGAATCAACATCGTTAAACTTCTCTATGTTTATGAAGTTCTGAAGGAGTCCCAAAACTCAGTCCACTTGTGGATCTTCCCATTGAACGTCTTCTTTTCCAGCTTCGGCAGTCTCACGCGCGCTGAAGAATTTTTCTTCAATAGAGAGACTACCTCTGTTCCTGGGTGGGATTCTTGATGCTTTGGCCGCGCCAACACTTCGTCTATGGCTGCGATGCCTCCATAGATTTCAATCTTGACATTGGGGGCCTCCTCATTTTCTCGATCTATATCCTCGTCTTCTTCTACAGACTCGAGAATCTGTTCGCCCAGTCGAGATATCGTTTCAATCTTCTCGGCGAGTGTGAGCTTCAATTGGTTAAGAGCGGTCGGGTTGTTAGCCAAGAGGTCTTCAGTCAGTTCTTTCACTCTCGCGAGTTGTTTTGTGACATACGCTCGATGCCCACTTGAAGTCAAGTGGATTTCAATGGCATCAAATAAGATTAATTTCTGTAATACATTATAATTATGTGTTGTAATTCATGGCGTTTTTTGCTGTGTTCTGTATTTTTCGGCGTTGATAAAAGCTTCAGCTCGAAGTTTGGTTGGAAATAAGGGACGTTTTGCAGTGAAATTTGAGATTGACCACCTTCGCTTCGTCATTTATCCTGGCTCACAACATAGACCCCTCGTGTGCATGGGTGTCTTGAAGCAAAGAAGAAACTACAAGAAGCTTGATGATTTGAATGATAAACTTCTGCGTCAATATCACGAAAAGGCAGGAGCAAAGAGACTTGCAGTTAAAACCAGTGACTGACTCAACACCCTCTCTAGTACATTTTCAACCAACCTTGACTCCGACTCCAGTCGGCAAAAACTCTAACATGGAACAAATAAAATTCCACCTCCCAAGACTAGCATTGCGTCCGTTAAAGTTAGGTGGAAAATCAAAACAGTGAACCGCACTTTGCCTGACGATCTATGATCAATTAGGAAAACGTTGTGTGGACGAACATACACACAAAATGCTCCCGCCACTTGGCGTTCTAAAAAGGTCAGAGAACAGTTCGTCTATTTCTTTTTGAAAGAAATCAATTGAGGGTGCTCTGACATGTGCTCCAAGACAAATGCTTGTATTTTATAGAAAACCAGCAAAAACGTCTTTGATAACTTTTCGTTAACAGAACTTGTTAACCATTTGAAAGACAAACAAGTCGCACAGGATCTTTAAAACTTTCACCACCTAGCTGCGGATCGATGACAAACGGTTTGTTTAGAAAACTTACTGAGACTGCTGGAAGCTAATTCCTCATCATTAACATTATTTGAAATAAATTAACAATCAACCAATGACGTAGGATTACAACTTTCCGTAAAAAATCCAAGTGAGTACCACAAGCTTTTGGTATCCAATGCCAAAGCCAAAGGGGGAGCCAATCATCCTTACTTGCAGCCACTGGGCTGAATTACGAAGGACGCAGATCAACGTAGTTGAGTCGAAGGTATATTAAAGGCGCCGCAGGCAGCCACCATTCGACCTATACTTGTCCACGGAGCACAGCTATGATGTAAGGGTTGATTTTTATTGAGGGGGAAAACCGGAGTACCCGGAGGAAAACCCTCGAAGCACAGCAGACACCAACTACAACTCTATTCACATGAGACCCTAGCGAGTCAACACGTGGTTACCATTAGAGGTAACCCATCCAAGTTGTAACCACGGTCGATCGGGCTTAAGTTGGAGCCCCAGCGGTGAGAAGCAACGCGCTAACCGCATTCGCCATTAAGTACGAATAGGGGTCAAAATGACTTGGCAAAAACGGAAGAACCAGTGCGTGAACAAAGGAAAAACAAAAAAAAAACAACAAAGAACAAAAGCAACAAAATTCAGGAGTTAAAGAGTTAACAGGAACTGCACAAGCGTCTACACCGCAGGCTAGACCCATATCCGCATTTCAATCCTACCTACATTTAAGCAAATGGAATCATAGTTTTAATCAACCAAACGTGAGCTTATTTAACTCTAATAGTGGGTACAGCTCTGTTAAAGTTTTTTTAACAAAGCTGTCATTTGGTAACTTATTTGTTATGCTTGGCTAACCCCAGACGAGTTTGCTGGTCGACGAGAGGCGTCTTTGAAGCAGCTTAGGAGTGTCCAGCTTAATTTGCCGGAATATTGTACCGCTTGAAAAATTTCCCGAATTTAATTTGACACGTATTCAGGCCATGTAAGACGAAGCCTCACCTCGTCGATTCAAATTCGTAAATTAAATGGTGAACCAGTAACCAAAACGGATTTTGGCCTACCTGACCAAATCAAATTTTGGGCGAAATTTCATGCTCTAGATATTTTTACCCTTGCAATTTCTGGAGGCCGGGACTCCTCTATAACCCTCTGATAAATTACGCCCCTGCCTCGAGGTGCAGCCAGTACAGGATTAAAAAATTATGTGCCTTAAGCCTTAACCATGTGCATTTGGCGTTCCGAAACTTATTTCTTTTACTCTGGGTGATGTTATATGATGAAGATATTCAAGAAGAGATCACCTACAGATCTGACAGGAGTTCCTTGCCATTCTACTTGTCTAAATATCTTCAGTATTAAGTGAAATACAGAAGAGCAGTAAACACGGTTCTCTGTCATTTCGAAACTTCTTTTAAAACAAACTATCGTAATTTTCATTTCATGTTTACACCCATTTTTGGAGTTTCCAGAGTAAAGAATAACATAAACAAATTTTCAATACAAAAGAACTAACTAAAGCAAGCGATGTTCAATGTATAAGATTTAAAAATCTAACAAAAGTGAATTGAGCAAACTTGTGGTTTATCTATGAAGACTAGGAGAAATTTGACATTTTTCATTCACGATGAAATTCTCTAAACCAGGGTTTGACTTATCTTTTGTTAAAAGAACGTTACAGTTTTACAAAATTTCAAACCCAACACAGGGTGCTTAAGCGGGAGTTTAGCCTATAGTCCCTACAACTATGAAAACAGATTGTTTTGCCATTCTTAAAAAAATGTCTATTCAATATATTATTATCATATCTTAGAAAAGTGGCTGTTTTTCGGTATTTATGGCTGTATTCTTTTTCTGTATATAGGCTATTAGCTTAAAAAAATTTATTCTGCTGGTGGTTCTTTCGGTTACTGCTTTGTTGTCTCGATTTGTCACTTTATTAGTTATTTGTAAACATGCTACCAACTCAGAAGTTTTGTTGGAGGCTTTTTGAATTGAATGACAATGTACAGCATGAATTTCGTCACTTAGTTGAACAAATTTAACATTTGATTGTCCTTTGTTCGTTCTTTTGTACTGTTGTACTTTGTACTGTCTAAGCCTTTTGTACTGTCTAAGGTTCTTGGAACTGTGTTTTTATACGATACGAAACGCAGACGAAACGTAGACAAAAGAGCAATTGAATGGCATTGCTACAGGGTGTCTCAAAAAAACCGAAAACTATTGAAATCACTTATTGTTAAAATTTGAATGCCCCACGAAAAAGCTGAACGTAGTGATGCTTAAAATATTGACAAGGTGCATGTATTAAAATTTAGGTAAGAAAATCGCCTTGTAAAGTGCGCGATTTTTTGCCCGTGGGAATTTAAAGCAAATTATAAAATTCTAACAGAGAAAAACTTTGTGAAGATGATAAAATTCAAATTAGTACTGTCATCACTTCGAAAGAAAATGGTACAACTGACCACAGAACAAAGAGTTTTTATTGTGATAAATTATACGCGTACCCAAAGTACCACAGAAGTGCGAAACGCTTTTCAACAAAGGTTTCCAGATCGAAATCCACCTGCGCCAAGCACAATTTTGAGCAACGTCAGAAAGTATTTAAACGCAGGTACGAGTTTAAACATTAATAAAGGGCATTCTGGTAGAAGAACAACTATTCGAACTGCGCAAAATATTAACGCTGTAAGAGATCTGTTCCAGCAAAATCCTCACGTGAGTGCTCGTCGCAACCCCATTCCGATTTCCAGAACAAGCTTTAACTGGATAACAAAGATTGAAATTAAATGGCACCCATATCGAATGCATGTGCGGCATGAGTTGTTAGCAGGCGACTTTGGACGTCGATTGCACTTCTCCAGATGGTTCAACGAACGCTGTCGTCGGGTAAACGTTTTGGATAGCTTGGTGATTGGAGACGAAGCATTGTTTGTGATGAACGGCGAAGTCAATACACAAAATGTACGGCAATATGCACCTAAAGGACACTCGCCTGCATTTAATTTTGAAAGGAACGATTCTCGCGTACATTTGACGGTTTGGGCAGCACTTTACGGTAATAGTTTACTACCGTCTTCCAGGACTCATAAAATATCTCAGTGGATACCCCAACTGATTTTCAATCAACAGTTAGGTGACAATCAAGATTTCATGACCGCAGTGGATTCGAGTTGAAAAGGGGACTTCGTAAAAAGGTGTGCCGCATGTTCTCCCAGAAAACCTTAGAAATATAAAAGTCCCCTTGCGGCCATCTTAACATTTTAATGATATTATGCTAATTTATCTCCTTATTTTATTGCGGTAAGGTCTATCTAGTAACCTATGAGTTTCCCCTGGTGATATAACCAAAACACTTCGTGAACTATACATTTAAAAACTTACAATGATATTCCAAATGTTCTTATTTTTTTCATTTATCGCAATGTACGAAACCTGGAACTTTGTGTAATTTGATTGATTAATGTATAAACATATAAACGCAAAACGAGATTTTTTCCCCACAGTCATCTTGTTCACTGTCGGACTCACGATATCGAGATTACTATCCAAGCCTTCTCAGGCCTTTGGTTCTGGTGTGGAGGATGAATACATTAGGAGAGCACACGCCTTGCGGAATACAGTGTGTTTTTGGTTACCTCTCCTGATTTGATCCAACTCGTTTGCTTACCACTATTTAGCTTATATAAAGTTGTCACAAAGGCACAATTCTTGCATTAGTTTGGGAGGTAATATTACAATGCCTTCCGAAACGACTCAGAGCAACTCGTCCGCATTAAAACGAACTATCATATACGACAGTTGTGCCAAGCAAACGGGCATTAAGACTTTTTTTGTGATGATTTATAGAGCATTCGTTATGTAGGATGTATTTTCTTACCTGAGGTAACAGAGGTAGGTCCATCTGGGCCATCCAAACTGTTTGGTTTTTGTGCTGTAATTACCATAAAAAGCTATTCAATCCCAGTGAATTGTGTTAGTTTGCCAATTCTTATTTCATCCCACCTAGTTTCTTGCTACTCATTTTTCATAATGGCAGTCACCCACTAACCAACATGACAAAGTGTACCAATTTGTATTTTCAAGCAATTACTAATCCTATCAACCTTATTCTTTCAAAATTTTGAATAAAGGAAAATTTCAAGGAATTTCAATTACAGTGTAAGAAGATCATTGCTTCGCTATTTAACATGGAAATCTTCAGCAAACAAAGTTCCAGTTTCAGTCCCAATAGACAATTGCAAAGTTCACAATGTAGCTGGTTTTCAGATTAAAAGCAGTATCAAAACAAGAGAAAACTATGAGAAACACCTTTAAACTGTTACACATACACCATTCATTTCTCCGAAGCGTCGAAACCGGAAACTTTAGATAATTATGATGGTTTTGGTGGCATTAGTATTATTTGCTTGGCCTTAATTCATCATCTGTTGCATATGGACTCGTAAACAATTCAAACAAACTATATAATCTCTGCCCAAGAGTTCCGTTTATAGCTTTCTCCTGGTCACAGTCTCAGGTATATCCATCCGCATTTCAATGCCCCAAAAATTGGATTATAAATTAATTTTGAAAAAATTCAATTTGTATTTTCCTTATCTTGTTCAATGAGGTTTAGTCTAAGCATAAAAGGTTTTAAAACTTAAAGCTTTTTTAGCAAACGTAATATAAAGATAAGAGCCCAGCTCAGAATTCTTAAACGTATCGCCATAGTAAAGGAAGTCGAAAAGTTTTAAAACATGTTTACTAACGTTTCGCTGCGGCATGCAATATCTTCAGAGCATAGATTTACAAAGGTGAGAAAAAACTATATAGGTATGTAATTATATGAAGTATGTAATTATAGATCCATATACATAGGTTTTTCTCAACTTTGTAAATCTATACTATGAAGATGTTGCACGCCGCAACGAATCGTTAGTAAACATGTTATCAAACTTTTCGACTTACCTCTTTTACTATAGTGATACATTTCATAATTCTGAGCTGGGCTCTTTTTATTACATTGCGACTGCTCTTTCCATCCGGAAAATCAAATGCCAAGATTATCACTTTCTTTGCAAAATTCACAAAATATTTCTTTTCAGTAAACTATCAATATTGAAGTACATTACTGATGTTTTCAAACAAATATTGAAATATATTTGTGATATCACATGTAGTACACATTTTCTCACCTGTGCTAGCTGATGTTGAACTTCCATCTCTTTGTTCACCATTTTCTTCACGCATACAGACATAAACATGACTGATGACCTCATTTTGTTTCTCTATCACAGTATGCAAAAAATTATCTATTTTTCATTGATTTTAAAGTGTCAAAGTGACGAAACAATAGTCTGCTCAATTTTGATCATATTTGAAACACCTTTGAAACGATAAAGAATGGTGTTTTTAGTTCTCATCTCATCTCGCTCCAGAGTCAGAGATAATTACATTTTTCAATTATGCATATCGCCTACGTTATGAAGTCATTAACTCAAGAAAATAAGGGGAGTCTCTGAAAGTAAGCAGTAAAAACACCAAAACATTATATGTAATATTGAAAAACTGAGCGGGAGTGCTTTATTGGGATATAAAACACGAGGCGATAGCCGAGTGTTTTAGATCTGCGAGTTTTTTAGATGTCTCCTATTATGAACCTACTAATACGCTAATTCGCGAAGAAAATTTTGAAAACTTTTTTCTAAATCGAGAAAAATTAACTTCTTCACACATAAAGTCAAATGTTTCTTTATCACATATAAAGAGCCAACATGGTTATGATTTTCTTTTGTATTTTTTTCATGAATTTTTAATGAATTTTATGGAATGAGTCCATAAAATTTTATGGCTAGCAGTATGAGTCATGCCGCTAGCGAATTTGCGCATGCTCACTAGGCTCTATTGAGAACACTCTGGCATGGCTTAGATGTAGTTATATATAACTACAGACGGAACCGTTTCGACCTACTGGGCCACATCAGTGTAATGCTGACGAGCAGGATGGAGAAACCTATATTATATAGGCAACTCAAATGTTCCACACTTGTGGTACATCTAAGCCATGCCAGAGTGCTCTAACTAGAGACTAGTAAGCGTGCGCAAATTCGGTAACGGCATGACTTATCCTGTAGAGTGCTCAAGATGAACCAAGGGCAATAGAGCGATATCTGACTACAGACAGAACCGTTTCGGCCTACTGGGCCTCGACAGTGTAATGCTGACGACACACACACACACACACACACACACACACACACACACACACACACACACACATATATATATATATATATATATATATATATTGATTACTTATCAACAAAGTGCAAGGTCTGGACGGGAAAGTATTTGCCTAGGGTTTTCGTAGAGACCGAGCGATGAAGAAGCGAGGTCTGTACGGAAAAAGCCAAGGGCAAATACTTTCCTGTACAGACCCAACAAACGAGGTTAATAAGGAATTTATTATACGGCTTTTAGAAACTTTGTGTTCGTGAGTTAGTGGCTTAGGTTTACTTGCTTGATTTTACTTATTTCTTCGTGGCTTTTCTTATCTGTTCATCTAGTTTTCTGCTTAAAATTATGATTGAGAACATTTAACTTGTTTTTTCGTAGTTGGTCGATTATAAATTTTCTGTAAAACTTACCTGAATCTAACTTGTTTTCCTTCAAATCAACTCGGAAATTTTCCCGCCAAAACTAGCCGGTCTGTACGAAAAAGTGATTGCACGACTAGGCAGCCAATCAGCGTGCGTCATTTTGCGTACAGACCGGCTAGCGAGCTTAGCCATATAATATATATAAATATATATTAGGCGCCAGAAAGCAAAGGGCACACTTAAAGTGCTCTCCACAGCAAACTCGGGCCCAATGAACGCGAGCCCCCTTTAAAGCTCACGGCTCAAAAAACGCGGGGCCCCTTACAGTTTCAGCGTATGGCCCAAAACGTAGGCCCCAAAAAGTGCATGGCTCAACAAAAAACAAGGGGGCACTAAGATACAAGGACCATAAAAGGCTGGGTCCCTAAAGCCCTAAAAGCGCATGGCCAAAAAAATGCATATCCCATAGCTGTGTCAACTTTTCCTTTTTTCTTGTATATTATACAGTACATATAATGTGTACGGTAGCTTAAAAAATCGATAACAAAGTTAGATTATCAGGGTTCCTGATGATGACAAAAATCTAGTGGAAACTTCGAAACCATGCTTTCGATTTTGGGAATTAATTTGTTGAGTATTTTGCATCAAAATATTTAGTGGTTGCAACGTAGATACTGGTCACATTAATTATTGACGACATAATTTTCTTTTTTTAAATACACAGGTAACTGTTAGTTGTTAGAGAGGGACATAAAGGAAAAAAATGATCTTTTGTCTTTAAACTTTTTCGAAGAACGCCGTCTGAACTTGGGGGGACGTGGTCAATGGGCCCCGCGCAACGCTAATCCAGCCCTGCACTTCATTTTGTGATAAGGAAAGATTTCACTGTTTAGAAAACTCCCTTGCATGAATGTTTCTCCTCCGTCTCTAACCTTTCCATTCCTCATTCTTTATGTAATTTGGAATACAGTTGTAGACAGGGGTTTATCGCTTGTTATGAACTTCAATGTTTTGTTAAGCACCACACCGATGAGTGTCATTAACAGCCCAGGAAACTGCATCAAATCAAGGTTCCTGCCTAAACGTCGATTGATACATATATTATCAACTGAACGAAATTTACAGGGGTTTTGTTTGTTTTGTTTTGTTTAATTTTTTTCCGCAGAGGATTTTCTGTTATCTTGGCACAAACAAATCATAATTTCGTCATAATCTCCTTTTAAAAACAAAGCCAGTTGTTTTCAATACATGTGGTTGTTTGTTTACCATCACCATTTGAAACAGTCTTGTGGTCAACACTCAGTTCACTAATTGGAATACAAGTCCATGAAAGGTTAAGGTGTCCTCGGAAATTTTCATGAAGTGAGGTCGCCAAAATTCTTACAAGTTGAGGATTCGCAACCCTCTACTTTTTTAAACAACCTTTAAAGTTCTTAATTCAGTATAAATAAAGACAAATTCTTCGTCGAGAATTTTTTTTAAATTGCCATGAAATTACACATACTTTACCACACTAGTGTCATGGATGGCATTATTTAAGTGTTTATCATTCTAACTTATTAATTTATGCAAAGTGTTCTGTATATAACAGGTTTGGTATTATTCAAATAAAGCACTTCTTCACAAACCGAACACGAGGGTAATTTTTGAACTTTTTACATAGGGTCAGGTGTGAGATTTTTATTTTAAGGTGAATTAAATGGTCAACTCAGGTTTTCATAAGCCTGGACCACTACCTTTCAACGGAACATAAAGGAGAACTGGCGGAAATTAGTTCAAGAATATGATATATTCATAGCAGCAGCACACAGTAACAAAGCAAAGAAAGTACAAGTGTATATTCTCTTGAA
Organism: Heliopora coerulea; assembly: GCA_030142905.1. Lineage (NCBI taxonomy): Eukaryota > Metazoa > Cnidaria > Anthozoa > Scleralcyonacea > Helioporidae > Heliopora > Heliopora coerulea. The sequence continues at coordinate 135,102 of JASJOG010000225.1, forward strand.
TCTCCCTGGTGGTGAAGCGATTAAAAGAGAAAGACCCTTTACTTATGGTGAAGGAGAAAACAGAGAAGACCTCGAGTGTCTAAAAGTGAAATTTGCTGCAATATGTACACCATAGACAAATCTTACGATGGAGAGACACAGGTTTAACACTACAGTTCAAGACAAAGAGTCATTTTAAGCATTTCTAGCTGACCTGCGAAATAAAAGCGAGCACGTGTAGATTTGGCGGGCTGACAGACAAGACGATTCGAGGTCGACTGGTTTGTGGAATATCAAACAACACCGTTTGTAAATTACTCTTGCGGGAGGACGATTTAACGTTGGCAAAAGTGATACAGATTTGTCAGGCCGTTAACAAACTGTCAGAGCAAAGAAATAAAGAACTTCCAAATCAGTTAGTAGGAGGAACTAAAGTAGAGATACATAACTTGCGAAAGAAATGGCTGAGAAATTGCAACAGACAACAAGTAGTTCAAATGCAAGTGCACTGTAGATATTGCGGGAGAAAACATATTAAGCAACATTGCCCAGGTTATGGAAAGCAATGTAGAGATTGCGAAAAGATGATTCATTTTCAGAAAGTATTTAGTTCTTCAGTTTTGGGCAAAGAAAACCCGCTAATAAAGTTGACGATTAGTATTTTAGTCATAATCAAGAAAACATTACTAGTGAAGGTCAACAGAAATTTGTTATCGAGTCAGTCTAGCGTAGCAAAGTAGTAGATTTGAAAGAAGTATTTTCTACCGTTCAGATCAATGGTAAAGACGTTAAGCTTAAAGTAGATACCAGTGCGCGCTGTAATGTTATGCCTTTCAACATTTCCAACCAAGTTAGGGCCACCGAAACGAGTAATAACAGTTGTCCTGCCCAATTAGTAAGCCACAGCGGAGATGCTATTCAGACTTTAGCAGGGACGGTATTAAAATGTCGTCACCGAGGGAAAATCCATAATTTGAAATTTTACATCATTCAGAAAGCAGCTTAGCCCTTAATTACACTTCAAGATAGCCTTGTTCAGAATATTAAATCCCAGTATAAAGTTTTAAAAAGATTCATAATAACGGAGACATTAATGAAAACAGAAATTAATTTTACTGACGTTTCGTCGCTAGTCTTGCGACATCTTCAGAGTGAGGAATATATAAACATAGGTGTTTGGAATATATGCTAACTATTAAGAATGGCAGGAAGTAATTAGGTGTAAGAAAGGATTAACATGTTAATGAGATGGACAATGAGATAATGAGTAGATAGTGAGTTAGTAAGAGGATACCGTAAATGATCGATTAAGCGCCGCGGCGCTTATGTACATTTTCCAATTAAAGATGCGGCGTTTATTCGAGAGGGGCTCTTATTTCAAAGACGGGTAAAACACTTAGAGGAATATTAGAGAATAAAGGACTCACGTACTAGGTATGCTCAATTTATTATATAGAAATCAAGTAATACAAACCATAAGATGAACAGAACACAATTTCTTAGTCACTTTATAAATGTAGTGCAGTTTCAATAAATGTCAATGTCCTCATTAGCTTCGTCATCACTGTCTATGATTTGGTTAGGGTCATTGGTATCTTCGACATCGGATTCTATTATCATGAATGGATCCTCATCAGGTTGTAACAAAATTGATACCTGAGCCTTAAGCATTTCTCTACCCGTAGAACAAGGCTGTCTATCTCGAAAGCAAACGATCTTGTGGTCATCCGACCCATCGATTGGCAAGTTGAGTCCACAACATGGAAACTATTTTTAAATCAACTCGGTTGGAATGTCTGCCCACGACTGCAAGATCCACTAAATCACAGTTCGACGAGGAGGTGATTTCAAATTTCCAGCAGTAGTTTCGCTGTGGATGCCAACTTTACCGATCCACTCGTCATATTTTTCTGTACAAGAAAGGATTTGGAAGCAATTCGAAATTTGTATAGACCCGAAAGATCTTAACGAAGCAATACAGAGAGAGCACTATCCAATGAGAACTGTTGAAAAGGTGGTAGCTCGAACTCAAATTATAATTATTTCGCAACGCTTGATGCCTCAAATGGCTTTTGGCAAATCGCATTTGACCACGAATTGGTATTGAAGACCACATTAAACATAACATATGGACGATACTACTTTCAAAGGTTACCGTTTGGAGTCCAGTCTGCTGCTGAGGTGTTTCAGAAAGCCATGTGAGATTATAGTAGATGATATTCTCATCTGGGGAGCGAATGAAGAAGATCAAGATCAAAAGTTACGTCAAGTTTTGGAGCGAGCACGAGAAGTTAACCTCAAGCTAAAGTTAAGGACATCACAGTTTAAGACCAAAGGGTTGCGCTATGTGGGTCATCTCCGTACAGAGAAAGCGTTAAAACCAGACCCAGAAAAGGTTGGTGCCGTGATGGAAATGGCTACACTAGATGGACAAAATGCTGTCCTACGTTTCCTTGGTATTGTAACGTACTTGTCAAAATTTATCCCTAGTTTAATTGATCTATCAGCACCGTTGCGGGAGTCAATTCGAGCGGATGTGCCATGGCCTTGGTGTGATAAGAAACAACAAGCATTCGATCACATTAAAGTTATTATTACTATTGCTGAAATTCTACGATGTCCACAAGCAAGTTACATTGACTTGTGATGCCTCAAGTCATGGTCTGTGAGCTGCATGCGTGCAAGATGGAAATCCAGTTGCTTATGCATCTCGAGCTTTAACTGTGACCCAAGAACAATATGCACAAATAGAGAAGGAACTATTGGCAGTGGTTTTCGCATGTAACAAATTTCATGACTACGCCCTATGGTCAAAAAGTAACTGTAGAGACGGACCATTACCCCCAGAGACTCTTTTTAAGAGACCCCTTTCAACTGTACTCCAGCGTTTGTAGAAGATGATGATGAAACTTCAACGGTATGATTTATAGGTCATCTATAAAAAAGGGACAGAACTTTATATCGCTGACATATTGTCACGAGCCTATCTCGATGAAGGTCCTCGAGATGAGGAAGAGGAATATGAAGTTCTGCTGGTGACTTCGATTGCACCTGTAAGGATGGAACAACTGAAGAAAGAATGAAAAAGATTGGCCAGAGTCAGGAAAAGAAATTGACCCACATGCGAAGCAACATTTCATTTTCCGAAAACAGTTGATCGTGCAAGATGAAATCATGTTCAAAGGCGACAAGATCGTGGTGCCGTCTTCCTTGAGATCCGACTTCCTTAGACAGATCCATCAAGGACATCCTGGTATTGAAGCGACTAAGAACAGAGTTCGTGATCTCTTTTGCTGGCTTTCATTGTCGAGTGAGGTAGAGAACTTGGTGAATCAGTACTCAGTGTGCAACATGTATAAACGACATCAGCAAAAAGAGTACCTCGGCAGTCATGATGTGGCAGTCCGACCTTGGTCTATTCTTACATCTGATTTGTTCACGTGGAATGGAATAGATTACCTAATCACTGTAGATTGGTACTCTGGTTGGTTTGAGCATAATTCTTTAAATTCTGGTACGACATCGAAAGAGGTTATTCCGAAGCTTAAAGCAGATTTTTCCAGATTCGACGTATCTGATGAACTGAATACAGATAATGGTCCGCAATATTTGAGCTCAGAATTTATGAAGTTGTAGAAGGAATTGGGATTTGGGCATAAAACAAGCAGCCCGGGTTATCCACAGAGCAATGGTCTTACTGAGAGAGTTGTCCACTCTACCAAGGGAATGCTAGACTTGTGCAAATGTGATGGTACAGATCCATATGAGGCACTTCTCAATCTAAAGAATATACCTCTTGATCGAGTCCTTGGATCGCCAGCTCAACTTCTTCAAGCCAGGAGACTGAAATCTGAATTATCAACTGCTACACCACATCTTAATGCAACAGTGATTAATCCACAAATGGTAACTAGACAGCTAAATTTGAATAGATTACAGCAGAAGTATGATATATCGGGGGGCCGCTGGCAACCCTGCATTTTGGTGTAGAGGTGAGAGTGCAACTGCCTGTAGGGCATGCTAAATTGGGAGTTATTAAACAAACTCCAACCGCAGAACAGCGTCGATCCTATATAGTTACAGTTGGCAATAAAGATTATCGAAGGAATAGGAGAAACCTTTTAGTGTTAGAACCAACATGGGAAGCTGATAGCCAGATACTAGAGCAGGTTCAGAAGGTAGCAGAACTAGTGATAGGTACACCAACGCAAGCCATAAAACAGGCGGTGGTTGCAAGAAGTGGACAAGTCTCGAAGCCAGTTTCACGGTATCAAGCTTAAGATTATGAAAAATGTTGAAATATTACTAAATAATTTAACAGAACAGAATAGTTGATTGAAGAGACATTAGAACTGTTTTATATTTCTGTTAGAAGCACAATAATAAGAAAACAATGAAAAAGAGAAAAGTTTCTCTTAGATATTTAGAATTTTGCTGTCTAGCAGGTTTATTAACTGAAAAGGCGGGATGTCAAGGATGGCATTATTTAAGTGTTTATTATTCTAAGTTTTTAATTGATGCAAAGTGTTCTTTATAAGTAGGTTTGGTATTATTCAAATAAAGCACTTCTTCACAAACCGAGCACGAGGGTAATTTTCGAACATTTTTTACAACTAGTGCGTTGACTCTTATTTACGATAATGAACATTTGGGAGTCAGTGGTTTTACAGTTATCTCTATGTTGTTTGTTTCACTAGACAAGATTCATCATTACAAAAAGTTTCCAAATGTACCTTGAACTGACGCTTCACTCGTACTTGGTTCATCACCTTCTTGAGTCGCCTCGTTCGATGGTTGTTCTTCTATACCTCCATTTCCTAAAAATTTCAAATTCAACCTTTTGAATCGTTGTGATTTTCTATCGTTAATTTAGACTTTAACATTTTTTTCATGCAATTCGATATGAATAGGTTTGACGTCAAATTGGGGGAGTGAGGTATTCTGTTAGTTAGTAAAAGGGTCCGTAAACGTGGTGGGTAATGTAAGTGTAATAAAGTTGTTCAAGAACCCAGAAAAAGGCTAAAACTAGCAAAAAACAATTTCAAGAAATAAACTTATATGTTCTTTGTTGTTTCTGGGCTTCTTGAGCTGTGTAGTTTTTCAGGACTTTAACTTATTAGGTTTTGATGACGATGACAGACCATAAAATTGAAGTTGAAGTAGTCTAAGTTTTTGTCAATCGATTGTGGTCTAATATGTTCTCCAAGAAAAATCCTAGCATTTTACGGATAACCAGCAAAGAGGACATTGTTAACTTTTCGTTAACCGAACTTGATAACGAGTTAAAAGACAAACAAGTCGTACTGCATGTTGAGAACATTCACCATCTAGCTTCGCATCGGCGACAAACGTGGAAAATCCACGCCACTAGAACATGCTTTGCTTCCGATACGAAGACGCTTAACTCTTTAAGTACGAGTAGGGGTCAAAATGACCCAGCAAAAAACAAAAGAACCAGTGAGTGAACAACGGAAAAACAAAGAGAAAAAAGAACAAAAGGAACAAAGTTCAGGAGTTAAAGTGTTAACAGGAACTGTAAAAGCGTCTGCACCGTGGGCTAGACCTGTATCCGAATTTCAATCCTATCTGCATTCAAACAAAATGAATCATAGCTTCAATCAACCAAAACTGAGCTTATTTAACTCTTATAGTGGATACAGCTTTGTTAAATCTATCAACGAAGCTGTCATTTGTTAACTTATTTGTTTTCCTTGGCTAACCCCAGACGATTATACTCGTGGACGAGAGGCGTCATCGAAACAGATTGAGGGTGTCCAGCTTAATTTGCCGGAATATTGTATCCCTTCGAAAATTTCCCCAATTTAATTTGATACGTATTAACTCCATGTAAAATGAAGCCTTGCCTCGTCAGCCCTAATACGTAAATTAAAATATGAACCAGTAACCAAAACGGATTTTATCCTACTCGACCAAATCAAATATTGCCCGAAATTTGATGCTCCAGCTATATTTGTCCGTACAATCTTTGGAGAGCGGAACTCCCCTATAACCCTCGAGAGTCGGTCAGGATAGGATTAAAACCTTATGTGCGTTAAACCTTTACCAGGGGAATGTGGCATTTCCAAACTTATTTATTTTACCTTGGGTGATGCCAGAGATGATGCTATTCAAGGAGAGATCACTTACAGATCAGACAAGAGTTGCTTGCTATTCTACTGACCTAAATATCTTCAAAACTAAACGAGATACAGAAGAGGAGTAAACGTGGTTCTCTGTCACTTCGAAACTTCTTTAAAAACAAACTATCGTAATTTTTATTTCATGTTTTCACCCATTTTTGGAGTTTCCAGAGTAAAGAATGTCATAGACAAATTTTCAGTACAGAAGAACTAACTAAATCAAAACATGTTCAATGTAAAAGATTTAAACTTAACAAATGTGAATTGAATAAAGGATAACTCGTTACGTTTACCAGTGGTTAATCTCTGAAGACTCGGAAGAATTTGATATTTTACTTCAAGATGCTATTCCCTAATCCAGTGTTGAACTTATCCTTTGCTAAAAGAACTTTACAGTTTTACAAAATTTCAAACCTGACACAGTGTATTTAAGCGGAAGTTCAGGCTCTAGTCCCAGCAACTATGAAAATAGTTTGTTTTTTTTTTCTCATTCCTCAAAAAATATCTATTTAATATATTATTATAATATATTAGATATATGCCTACTTTTCTGTATTTATGGTTATATTCTTTTTCTTAATATTGGTTGATGGTTTACAAAAATTTATTCTTCTGGTGGTTCTTTCGGTTACTGTTTTGTTATTTTGATTTTGTCTACTTTATTAGTTATATGTGAACATGCTACCAACTCATTAATTTTGTTCGAGGCTTTTCAAATCGAATGACGAAGTTCAGCATGAATTTCGTCGCTTTGCTTAACAAATTTAAATTTGATTATGTATTTTGTTCGTTCTTAGCTTTTTGTACTATTTAAGATTCTCGGAACTGTGCTTTTATACTATACGATACGTTTCTATCAATCAGTAATTCGGCTTAGGAAAAACAATGCAGGTCCTTTTCTTATTGACAATAGTCCCCTCGCCCATTGCAATCAAATACCTTTTAGCGACATTTCTTTACTACATGTTTCCCACCTTATAAAGCATTCTATTGCGTATGGCAAATATTTTATCTGTTTTTGTGTATGAATATTTTGCACCTGGCCTCCAGATGTCGACTGGAGCCTCGGTAAATCGAATTTCAAAGAAATTCAGATTCGATTACTTTTTGAAAGACATCGCATTGCCAACCAGAGACATTTATAAAAGAAGAATAATCGACAAAATAGATAATGTTATCAGACAAATGAGATGCGAAAACCACTTCTTCGAGTACGGTAAAAGAAATAAGAATGAATTTGGAATAAAATCGAAGAAAGCCCCGCCACAGGTCAATTATCTGAAACCATTCGAAGATGATCTTATCCAAATGATCGAATATATACAATTTAAAAAAGTCGACCACCAATTCCAAGATTCTTTTACCAACGACTTAAAGAAAGTAACATAACTACTGGCAGAACGTTTTCATATTCGCAGACAAAACAAGAAGCACCTATGAAACCACTCCTGACACATAAAAACAAACCACTGTGAAATGACGTGACTAAAACCTGAAAATTAAGAGACGGCCAACTCGTAGCAGTCATCCACAACGAATATTATACAGTACATATAATGTGTACTGTAGCTTAAAAAATCGATAACAAAGTTAGATTATCAGGGTTCCTAATGATGAAAAAAATCTAGTGGAAACTTCGAAACCATGTTTTCGATTTTGGGAATTAATTTGTTGAGTATTTTGCATCAAAATATTTAGTGGTTGTAACGTAGATACTGGTCACATTAATTATTGACGACATAATTTTCTTTTTTTAAATACACAGGTAACTATTACTTGTTAGATAGGGACATAAAGCAAAAAAATGATCTTTTGTCTTTAAACTTTTTAGAAGAACGCCGTCTGAACTCGGTGGGACGTGGTCAATGGGCCCCGCGCAACGCTAATCCAGCCCTGCACTTCATTTTGTGATAAGGAAAGATTTCACTGTTTAGAAAACTCCCTTGCATGAATGTTTCTCCTCCGTCTCTAACCTTTCCATTCCTCATTCTTTATGTAATTTGGAATACAGTTGTAGATAGGGGTTTATCGCTTGTTATGAACTTCAATGTTTTGTTAAGCACCACACCGATGAGTGTCATTAACAGCCCAGGAAACTGCCTCAAATCAAGGTTCCTGCCTAAACGTCTATTGATACATATATTATCAACTGAACGAAATTTACAGGGGTTTTGTTTGTTTTGTTTTGTTTAATTTTTTTCTGCAGGGGATTTTCTGTTATCTTGGCACAAAAAAATCATAATTTCGTCATAATCTCCTTTTAAAAACAAAGCCAGTTGTTTTCAATATATGTGGTTGTTTGTTTACCATCACCATTTGAAACAGCCTTGTGGTCAACACTCAGTTCACTAATTGGAATACAAGTCTATGAAAGGTTAAGGTGTCCTCGGAAATTTTCATGAAGTGAGGTCTCCAAAATTCTTACAAGTTGAGGATTCGCAACCCTCTACTTTTTTAAACAACCTTTAAAGTTCTTAATTCAGTATAAATAAAGACAAATTCTTCGTCGAGAATTTTTTTTAAATTGCCATGAAATTACACTTACTTTACCACACTAGTGTCATGGATGGCATTATTTAAGTGTTTATCATTCTAACTTATTAATTTATGCAAAGTGTTCTGTATATAACAGGTTTGGTATTATTCAAATAAAGCACTTCTTCACAAACCGAACACGAGGGTAATTTTTGAACTTTTTACATAGGGTCAGGTGTGAGATTTTTATTTTAAGGTGAATTAAATGGTCAACTCAGGTTTTCATAAGCCTGGACCACTACCTTTCAACGGAACATAAAGGAGAACTGGCGGAAATTAGTTCAAGAATATGATATATTCATAGCAGCAGCACACAGTAACAAAGCAAAGAAAGTACAAGTGTATATTCTCTTGAATCTCCCTGGTGGTGAAGCGATTAAAAGAGAAAGACCCTTTACTTATGGTGAAGGAGAAAACAGAGAAGACCTCGAGTGTCTAAAAGTGAAATTTGCTGCAATATGTACACCATAGACAAATCTTACGATGGAGAGACACAGGTTTAACACTACAGTTCAAGACAAAGAGTCATTTTAAGCATTTCTAGCTGACCTGCGAAATAAAAGCGAGCACGTGTAGATTTGGCGGGCTGACAGACAAGACGATTCGAGGTCGACTGGTTTGTGGAATATCAAACAACACCGTTTGTAAATTACTCTTGCGGGAGGACGATTTAACGTTGGCAAAAGTGATACAGATTTGTCAGGCCGTTAACAAACTGTCAGAGCAAAGAAATAAAGAACTTCCAAATCAGTTAGTAGGAGGAACTAAAGTAGAGATACATAACTTGCGAAAGAAATGGCTGAGAAATTGCAACAGACAACAAGTAGTTCAAATGCAAGTGCACTGTAGATATTGCGGGAGAAAACATATTAAGCAACATTGCCCAGGTTATGGAAAGCAATGTAGAGATTGCGAAAAGATGATTCATTTTCAGAAAGTATTTAGTTCTTCAGTTTTGGGCAAAGAAAACCCGCTAATAAAGTTGACGATTAGTATTTTAGTCATAATCAAGAAAACATTACTAGTGAAGGTCAACAGAAATTTGTTATCGAGTCAGTCTAGCGTAGCAAAGTAGTAGATTTGAAAGAAGTATTTTCTACCGTTCAGATCAATGGTAAAGACGTTAAGCTTAAAGTAGATACCAGTGCGCGCTGTAATGTTATGCCTTTCAACATTTCCAAACAAGTTAGGGCCACCGAAACGAGTAATAACAGTTGTCCTGCCCAATTAGTAAGCCACAGCGGAGATGCTGTTCAGACTTTAGCAGGGACGGTATTAAACTGTCGTCACCGAGGGAAAATCCATAATTTGAAATTTTACATCATTCAGAAAGCAGCTTAGCCCTTAATTACACTTCAAGATAGCCTTGTTCAGAATATTAAATCCCAGTATAAAGTTTTAAAAAGATTCATAATAACGGAGACATTAATGAAAACAGAAATTAATTTTACTGACGTTTCGTCGCTAGTCTTGCGACATCTTCAGAGTGAGGAATATATAAACACAGGTGTTTGGAATATATGCTAACTACAGTCGCCGCCGCTGATATGCAAATCCTTTTTGCCAACTCAATTTTTGCCTATAAGCGGATTTTGCATATAAACGGATTCGTTCCCAGGACGCGCATCCAGCAAAATCATTAGCATAATAGAAAAATGACCAAAGATTAAATACCAAAACCAGAAAAAAATTGTATTTATTTGTTCTTAGGTTTGGAAATAACAATTAATGTTTGCTTTTTTGCAACATTTGAACACACATCGGTGGAAATACTTGAAAGAGAGTTGAATGATTTCCAGTCTTTGAAGCCGTGCAAACAAAGATAGTCCTTCATGTCGGCTAAATTAGAAATAAATTGAGCATGAGTTATTACGGGCTTTGGTTCAGACTCGTCGTCACTCTCCTGGATGCTTTGTAACTCGATTATTGAGTTCTCATCAATTGGTGGCGCTGTTTCGAGAAAGTTGTGTGCAGATATAATTTCATCGAAAGTTTGCTGATCCATACCACGTGGAGCCGCCAACAGTTGAGCCAACGGAATATCATCTTCCGCCCACGAATCTTCATCGCTATCATATTTGGACACAAAACCTGCATGGCGGAAACAGTTTGCGATTGTTTTTGTGGTTATCTCAGACCAGCAGGCGACAATCGTATTCATAGCATCCAGCAAATCGAACGTCTTAGAAAATTCGCTCGCATCTTCGTACACGGTAAAGTTTTGCAACCGCCCAAGCATCTTGGTTTGCTACTGTTTCCAATCATTGAAACATTGAAATACTTTCGAAAGGAAAGGAGGATTTGCAGCAATGCATTGAAAATTTTTCTTTGCATATAAGCGATTTTAGCGCGAAATTTTCAATTTTTCTTTTGCATATAACCGACTTTTGCATATAAGCGATTTGCATATAAGCGGATTAAAAAAAGTAATTTTCTTAAGGTTTGGTTTTGGATTTCCAAAATCTTTGCATATAAACGGCTTTTGCATATAAGCAACTTGCTTATAAGCGGCGGCGACTGTATTAAGAATGGCAGGAAGTAATTAGGTGTTAGAAAGGATTAACATGTTAATGAGATGGACAATGAGATAATGAGTAGATAGTGAGTTAGTAAGAGGATACCGTAAATGATCGATTAAGCGCCGCGGCGCTTATGTACATTTTCCAATTAAAGATGCGGCGTTTATTCGAGAGGGGCTCTTATTTCAAAGACGGGTAAAACACTTAGAGGAATATTAGAGAATAAAGGACTCACGTACTAGGTATGCTCAATTTATTATATAGAAATCAAGTAATACAAACCATAAGATGAACAGAACACAATTTCTTAGTCACTTTATAAATGTAGTGCAGTTTCAATAAATGTCAATGTCCTCATTAGCTTCGTCATCACTGTCTATGATTTGGTTAGGGTCATTGGTATCTTCGACATCGGATTCTATTATCATGAATGGATCCTCATCAGGTTGTAACAAAATTGATACCTGAGCCTTAAGCATTTCTCTACCCGTAGAACAAGGCTGTCTATCTCGAAAGCAAACGATCTTGTGGTCATCCGACCCATCGATTGGCAAGTTGAGTCCACAACATGGAAACTATTTTTAAATCAACTCGGTTGGAATGTCTGCCCACGACTGCAAGATCCACTAAATCACAGTTCGACGAGGAGGTGATTTCAAATTTCCAGCAGTAGTTTCGCTGTGGATGCCAACTTTACCGATCCACTCGTCATATTTTTCTGTACAAGAAAGGATTTGGAAGCAATTTGCATTTGTATAGACCCGAAAGATCTTAACGAAGCAATACAGAGAGAGCACTATCCAATGAGAACTGTTGAAAAGGTGGTAGCTCAAACGCAAATAATAAGTATTTCACAATGCTTGATGCCTCTAATGGCTTTTGGCAAATCGCATTTGACCACGAATTGGCATTGAAGACCACATTAAACATAACATATGGACGATACTACTTTCAAAGGTGTAGTGATAGTCACGTGACATCACTATCAAACTGTATTGTGCTATTTTGCGCAGCAACAGCAATTTACCTTTTTTGGAACTATTACAAACTTTATTTTTAGCTATTTTATTATAAACTTGTTAGGAAGTGGACTCGCCTAGATTATCTTTGCGCCGCAAAGGTGATTAAGTTTAAATTTCCGCTTGGCAGCCAACACCTATACATATTTATATCTTATTACCACTTTTAATCTAATGCGCTAACACACCCTAATTATCTTGACACTAATCTTAATTGCTTTTCCGCCTGGGCTATACTAGCTACGGTATAAAATAGCTTGTAAATATTTTTTAGCAGTCAGTTCTTCTCTACGCTCGTTGAAGTACAATAGAATGTTTGTAAAACTACGTGTTAGCGTCTGAGTAGCTTCACTCTACACAACGACCGAATACTCGCGCTAAATTGGTGACCCCGACGAGAAACTTCGACGCCGCCATGGAAAACCATCAGCAACAGCGTTCGCTCCCAACAGTTTCAACCTCCGACGCTGAAACCACAACAACACCGGTGTCCTCCATCAGCGTCAAATTACCACCGTACTGGCCAAGCGATCCTGCCCTGTGGTTCTCGCAAGTTGAAGCGCAATTCACAACTCGAGGCGTTACAGCAGAACTAACCAAATACGCCTACGTTGTTGGCTCCCTACAATCCGAAGTTGCCCAGGAGGTCCGAGACCTTCTCATCAACCGTCCCATTGAAGAACCTTACACAACACTAAAGGCGGCACTCATCAAACGAACCTCGGTCTCTGAACAACAACGTATCCACCAGCTATTGACCACCGAAGAGTTAGGCGACCGCAAACCGACACAATTCTTACGTCGAATGCAGCAATTGTTGGGTGATAAGACCCTTGAACCCACCATCATGAAACAATTGTTTCTCCAACGCCTTCCCACCAACATACAACTCATTTTAGCCCCAAATAAAGACACCATGGATATCGCGAGCTTGGCTAAGCTCGCAGACAACATTCTCGAGGTTGCTCCAACCCACACAACCCTTCCAGCGTTGGCTACCGTAGTTCCCCAGCCACAACCATCAACGTCAGCACAATCCACGGAATTGAGTGAACTACGTGAACTCGTCTCCCAGTTGACCACCACGATCAACACTTTCAGTCGCAAATTCACTCCTTCACGCACTAGCCATGATTCTAGGCGCCGCAGTCGGTCTCCCTCCCCAATTCCTGCCCACCGCAATGATTCCACCACGTCTCAACACCCTCGTTCTCCCGTATGTTGGTACCATACTAAGTTCGGTGCGTCTGCCAAAAAGTGTTCACCTCCTTGCTCTTACACTTCAAGATCGTCACCGTCAAACTACAGCGCCAGGCAATAGACGCGGCAGAGTCGCCTGGCGTTTCTCACCAAAGCCGCCTGTTTTATGTGACTGATGTCTCCACCAAGCAACAATTTCTCATCGACACAGGCGCGGAGGTCAGTGTCCTTCCACCACGAGCAACCGACCGGCCACACCGCCAAGGTTATGATCTTCAGGCAGCCAATTCTTCAACCATAGCTACCTACGGTACCAGATCATTAACCCTCAACCTCGGTCTTCGACGCTCATATCCCTGGATTTTCACCATCGCAGCCGTCAGTCACGCCATCATCGGTGCTGATTTCCTCCGCCATTTCAACCTTCTCGTAGACCTACGCACTCGAAGCCTCATTGACGCAGTAACCAACCTGCGAGTTAATGTTATTACTTCGTCAATACCAGCCCTCAGTCCTGTCTACGCGTCCTTCCCTTCAACTCCTTACACGACACTCCTCAGCGATTACCCCGACGTTACACGACCTACAACCAGACAAACCGCAGTGAAACATAATGTCACCCACCATATCCTCACACGTGGTCCACCGTGCTCTGCTAGACCACGCCGCCTTCCACCAGACCGACTCAAGATTGCCAAAGGTGAGTTCCAGCACATGTTGGACAAAGGTATCGTTCGACCATCAAGTAGTCCCTGGGCTTCTCCACTTCACATGGTCCCCAAGCCTCAACCTGGTGACTGGCGCCCATGTGGTGATTATCGTGCCCTCAATCGTGTCACCATACCTGACCAATACCCCGTTCCCCATATTCAAGATTTCTCCGCCAACCTCCACGGCAAAACCATCTTCTCTAAAATTGACCTGGTCCGCGCTTACCATCAAATCCCTATGGCTGACGACGACATCTGCAAAACCGCTATTACCACACCATTTGGACTTTTTGAATTCACCAAGATGCCCTTTGGTCTTCGCAACGCAGCCCAAACCTTTCAACGTTTTATGGACGAAGTCACTCGTGGTCTTGATTTTGTTTATGTCTATATCGATGACATTCTCATCGCTAGCACGAACGCCCTCGCACACGAAGTCCATCTACGATTACTTTTCGACCGTTTTCGCCAGTATGGTGTCGTTATCAACCCAGCTAAATCCGTGTTTGGTGTCTCGTCTCTCGAGTTTCTTGGTCACAATGTCAGTGCCAATGGTATTCAACCCCTCGACTCGAAAGTCCAAGCCATCCGTGACTTTCCGCTACCAACTTCCCTTACGAAGCTTCGCGAGTTCCTTGGCCTTGTGAATTTCTACCGTCGTTTCCTTCCCCGCTGTTCCCACATCGTTCAACCTCTGACTGACATGCTCGGTACTAATGGCTCCACCAAGAAGACACGCAACACCAAACTTGAATGGTCAGCACCTGCCACCGCTGCCTTTCAACTTATCAAGACCGCTCTTGCTGACTCAACCATGTTGTTTCATCCTAAGCCCGATGCTGAACTGTGTCTCATGACCGACGCTTCCGATGTTGCCGCGGGTGCAGCCCTACACCAAAAAGTCAACAATGTTTGGCAACCACTTGGTTTCTTCTCCAAACGCCTCCAACCAGCAGAAACTCGGTACAGCGCTTTTGGTCGTGAGCTCCTCGCTGTGTACCTTGCCATTCGCCACTTTCGCCACCACCTCGAAGGCCGTCAGTTCTTTGTTTTGACTGACCACAAACCTCTCACCTATGCCATGCATAATTCAAGCAACCGCCATTCACCTCGTGAAATCCGTCACTTGGATTTCATTTCACAGTTCACGACCGACCTCCGCCACGTCAGTGGAAATGCGAACTCCGTTGCCGACGCGTTGTCTCGCATTGCCACTTTAACTCCTTCTCCTTCCACCGTTGACCTGGTTGCCATGGCCACAGCTCAACGCCACGACGAAGAACTCAGACGGTTGCTCAACGACCCTTCCTCCTCAACACTTCAATTTCAAGATCACCCTTTCCCCACTTCACCCCGCACCATTACCTGCGACATTTCTACTGGTAAGCCCAGACCATTCGTCCCTAAGGCATTTCGCCGTTCCATTTTCACCTCCCTTCACAATCTTTCCCACCCGGGCATCAAAGCAACACAACGGCTGATCACTGCACGTTACGTTTGGCCCAGCATTAATCGTGATGTACGCCAATGGGCCAAAACATGTCTGCAATGTCAGCGATGCAAAATTCAACGTCACACCTGCGCTCCCCTTTCCAAGTTTGAGATCCCCTCCGCTCGGTTTTCTCACGTCCACATCGACCTAGTTGGTCCCTTACCTCCGTCCCATGGCTATTCCTATCTCCTAACCTGCATTGATCGATTCACTCGCTGGCCTGAAGCCATTCCTATCCCCAACATCACAGCCGAGACAGTCGCTAAAGCTTTTATTACCCATTGGATCTCCCGATTCGGTGTTCCACAATTGGTCACTACCGATCGTGGAAAGCAGTTCGAAAGCCACCTCTTTGCTTCCCTCACCAACTTCCTGGGTACAACCCGAATCCGCACTACCGCTTACCACCCGATTGCAAATGGCCTAGTCGAACGTTTCCATCGACAGCTCAAAACCTCCCTGAAAGCCACCGCAGACCCCTCACACTGGAGTGAACGCTTGCCCCTCGTACTCTTGGGTATCCGAACCGCCGTCAAAGCTGACCTTGGCCACAGCGTTTCTGAAAGAGTTTACGGCACAACCCTTTGTTTACCAGGAGAATTCTTTTCCTCACCCACCGCCAACCCGAATCTTGATCCTACTTCCTATGTTGACCGCCTCAAACGCACTCTATACGATCTCAAACCCCCACAAGACCGCCGGCAACGTCCCAACGCGCACGTTCCCCAAGCTCTTCATACGTGCACTCACGTGTTCATACGTCGTGACGCCGTACGCACGCCTCTACAACCTCCTTACGATGGCCCATTTAAAGTTATTTCGCGCTCCACGAAATCCTTTAAAGTCGACCTTGGTACGCGCACCGATACAGTTAGTATTGACCGACTGAAACCTGCACATCTCGATAAAGATACTACGTTGCCGCAACCTACGCCACCTGAGGAGCCTGCAGCTGAAACAACCGCAGAACCTCAAGTGCGTCGTACAAGATCTGGTCGACATGTTCATTTTCCAGAGCGTTACATGGCCATCGTTCATCGTTAATTATTAACTTCTGCACTGGAAGGGGGCTACTGTAGTGATAGTCACGTGACATCACTATCAAACTGTATTGTGCTATTTTGCGCAGCAACAGCAATTTACCTTTTTTGGAACTATTACAAACTTTATTTTTAGCTATTTTATTATAAACTTGTTAGGAAGTGGACTCGCCTAGATTATCTTTGCGCCGCAAAGGTGATTAAGTTTAAATTTCCGCTTGGCAGCCAACACCTATACATATTTATATCTTATTACCACTTTTAATCTAATGCGCTAACACACCCTAATTATCTTGACACTAATCTTAATTGCTTTTCCGCCTGGGCTATACTAGCTACGGTATAAAATAGCTTGTAAATATTTTTTAGCAGTCAGTTCTTCTCTACGCTCGTTGAAGTACAATAGAATGTTTGTAAAACTACGTGTTAGCGTCTGAGTAGCTTCACTCTACACAACGACCGAATACTCGCGCTAAAAAGGTTACCGTTTAGAGTCCAGTCTGCTGCTGAGGTGTTTCAGAAAGCCATGTGAGATTGTAGCAGATGATATTCTCATCTGGGGAGCGAATGAAGAAGACCAAGATCAAAAGTTACGTCAAGTTTTGGAGCGAGCACGAGAAGTTAACCTCAAGCTAAAGTTAAGGACATCGCAGTTTAAGACCAAAGGGTTGCGCTATGTGGGTCATCTCCGTACAGAGAAAGCGTTAAAACCAGACCCAGAAAAGGTTGGTGCCGTGATGGAAATGGCTACACTAGATGGACAAAATGCTGTCCTACGTTTCCTTGGTATTGTAACGTACTTGTCAAAATTTATCCCTAGTTTAATTGATCTATCAGCACCGTTGCGGGAGTCAATTCGAGCAGATGTGCCATGGCCTTGGTGTGATAAGAAAGAACAAGCATTCGATCACATTAAGGTTATTATTACTATTGCTCCAGCGCTGAAATTCTACGATGTCCACAAGCAAGTTACATTGACTTGTGATGCCTCAAGTCATGGTCTGTGAGCTGCATGCGTGCAAGATGGAAATCCAGTTGCTTATGCATCTCGAGCTTTAACTGTGACCAAAAAACAATATGCACAAATAGAGAAGGAACTATTGGCAGTGGTTTTCGCATGTAACAAATTTCATGACTACGCCTATGGTCAAAAAGTAACTGTAGAGACGGACCATTACCCCCCAGAGACTCTTTTTAAGAGACCCCTTTCAACTGTACTCCAGCGTTTGTAGAAAATGATGATGAAACTTCAACGGTATGATTTATAGGTCATCTATAAAAAAGGAACAGAACTTTATATCGCTGACATATTGTCACGAGCCTATCTCGATGAAGGTCCTCGAGATGAGGAAGAGGAATATGAAGTTCTGCTGGTGACTTCGATTGCACCTGTAAGGATGGAACAACTGAAGAAAGAATGAAAAAGATTGGCCAGAGTCAGGAAAAGAAATTGACCCACATGCGAAGCAACATTCATTTTCCGAAAACAGTTGATCGTGCAAGATGAAATCATGTTCAAAGGCGACAAGATCGTGGTGCCGTCTTCCTTGAGATCCGACTTCCTTAGACAGATCCATCAAGGACATCCTGGTATTGAAGCGACTAAGAACAGAGTTCGTGATCTCTTTTGCTGGCTTTCATTGTCGAGTGAGGTAGAGAACTTGGTGAATCAGTACTCAGTGTGCAACATGTATAAACGACATCAGCAAAAAGAGTACCTCGGCATGATGTAGCAGTCCGACCTTGGTCTATTCTTACATCTTATTTGTTCACGTGGAATGGAATAGATTACCTAATCACTGTAGATTGGTACTCTGGTTGGTTTGAGCATAATTCTTTAAATTCTGGTACGACATCGAAAGAGGTTATTCCGAAGCTTAAAGCAGATTTTTCCAGATTCGACGTATCTGATGAACTGAATACAGATAATGGTCCGCAATATTTGAGCTCAGAATTTATGAAGTTGTCGAAGGAATGGGGATTTGGGCATAAAACAAGCACCCCGGGTTATTCACAGAGCAATGGTCTTACTGAGAGAGTTGTCCACTCTACCAAGGGAATGCTGGACAAGTGCAAATGTGATGGTACAGATCCATATGTGGCACTTCTCAACCTAAAGAACATACCTCGTGATCGAGTCCTTGGATCGCCAGCTCAACTTCTTCAAGTTAGGAGACTGAAATCTAAATTATCAACTGCTACACCACATCTTAATGCAACAGTGATTAATCCACAAATGGTAACTAGACAGCTAAATTTGAATAGATTACAGCAGAAGTATGATATATCGGGGGGCCGCTGGCAACCCTGCATTTTGGTGTAGTGGTGAGAGTGCAACTGCCTGTAGGGCATGCTAAATTGGGAGTTATTAAACAAACTCCAACCGCAGAACAGCGTCGATCCTATATAGTTACAGTTGGCAATAAAGATTATCGAAGGAATAGAAGAAACCTTTTAGTGTTAGAACCAACATGGAAAGCTGATAGCCAGATACTAGAGCAGGTTCAGAAGGTAGCAGAACTAGTGATAGGTACACCAACGCAAGCCATAAAACAGGCGGTGGTTGCAAGAAGTGGACAAGTCTCGAAGCCAGTTTCACGGTATCAAGCTTAAGATTAGTAAAAATGTTGAAATATTACTAAATAATTTAATAGAACAGAATAGTTGATTGAAGAGACATTAGAACTGTTTTATATTTCTGTTAGAAGCACAATAATAAGAAAACAATGAAAAAGAGAAAAGTTTCTCTTAGATATTTAGAATTTTGCTGTCTAGCAGGTTTATTAACTGAAAAGGCGGGATGTCAAGGATGGCATTATTTAAGTGTTTATTATTCTAAGTTTTTAATTGATGCAAAGTGTTCTTTATAAATAGGTTTGGTATTATTCAAATAAAGCACTTCTTCACAAACCGAGCACGAGGGTAATTTTCGAACATTTTTTACAACTAGTGCGTTGACTCTTATTTACGATAATGAACATTTGGGAGTCAGTGGTTTTACAGTTATCTCTATGTTGTTTGTTTCACTAGACAAGATTCATCATTACAAAAAGTTTCCAAATGTACCTTGAACTGACGCTTCACTCGTACTTAGTTCGTCACCTTCATGAGTCGCCTCGTTCGATGTTTGTTCTCCTATACCTCCATTTCCTAAAAAATTTCAAATTCAACCTTTTGAATCGTTGTGATTTTCCGTCGTTATTTTAGACTTTAACATATTTTTCATGCAATTCGATATGAATAGGTTTGACGTCAAATTGGGGGAGTAAGGTATTCTGTTAGTTAGTAAAAGGGTCCGTAAACATGGTGGGTAATGTAATCGTAATAAAATTGTTCAAGTAGCCAGAAAAAAGGCTAAAACTAGCGAAAGAAAATTTTAAGAAATAAACTTATATGGAAATGTTCTTTGTTGTTTCTGGGCTTCTTGAGTTGTGTAGTTTTTCAGGACTTTAACTTATTAGGTTTTGATGACGATGACAGACCATAAAATTGAAGTTGAAGTAGTCTAAGTGGCTGTCTACCAGGAGAATTTCAGCCTGCGGACTCAAGAATTCCCTTTGGAAATTACCTAGCGATTACATAACGAAATTTTCCAATATTGGATTTTAAGCTCTATTAAACGAGATGAAATTTAGCCATGTAACCTGACCTCAGTGCTGATTAAATCCAATGACCGTTTTCCTTTATACATCTGTTAAATACAACTACCAGAATGCCCTTGGAAATCTTGTTTCTAATAATATTCGGAGCAATTGTCTTTTCATTTGCTTTGAGAATTTAATGTTTGCATGAAAATGAAACAATGGTAAAGTATTCTGGTAGCTGTACTCAGTTGACGTAATAAAGCGAAAGTTCCTTTCCATTTCGACTATTTATGAATAGACCAAACCCCTTAATACGATATTTGGTCGAGTCGCGCAATACATTGTGGTAGATGTGTTTTAGCATGTGATCAGCTGTTTGCGTTTTCTATGGTGATCGTACGAAGTGATCCTCTACTGCTGAAGTTCACACTCAATATTGACGTTAAAATCATGGAAAATTCGCACTGAGTTGAAGATGAGCACATCCCTAGTTCTTTACAAAACTCATGTCATGGGACCAGTCCGGCAGAATCAGTTTGCAACAGAGAGAAAACCAAGAGCAGTGCTGGCCTAAATGTGGCCAGACGCTGAAGTGGAGGGGTAACCATGAAAAAATCTGTTGTTGGAAGGATTACTTGTTGTGTTCCTGAATGATTCAACAACAGTTTAAGGAACCCAGAACTTTCCTACTATGTGATACCAAACGGGAAAAGCAAAGAGAAAAATAGCTGCGTAAAAGATGGCTTCACAGGATATCGCGCCAGAATTTTGAGAATTCGGGAGTTGGACACAGAGTTTGTTCAAAGCATTTTATCGGCGGGCGAAAAACTTATAGGAACAACGTACCCACAATCGTGCCAAAAAATAAAGGCAAGAAACAACCCACAGAAAGAACAACCACAAAAGCAAGAAACAAGCCAGTTCTTGACAAGGATACCACAACATTTGAAAACAAACTTGACAGAAGAATCGACGACCGTGAAACAGCAACAGGAAGTTCATCAAGACTACCATGAAGACGCCAGTATTCAAGATGAAGACTCAGTCATGGAGCATACATCGAAAACCAATAATGCTCAGCTAGAGGTTAAAAATAGGAGACTGATGAAAGCTAACCAAAAGCTAACCCAAAAGAACGGTTTGCTTGAGGTGAGACAACAGAGCAGTTTTTCTGTTGATTCAATCAAGGATGACTCAAAAGTTGTGTGGAGGAATATAGACACAAATTGTTCGCGCCACTTGGCGTTGTAAAAAGGTCAGAGAACAGTTTGTTCTTTTGTCAATCGAGGGTGCTCTAATATGTTCTCCAAGAAAAATCCTAGCATTTTACACAAAACCAGCAAAGGACATTGTTAACTTTTCGTTAACTGAACTTGATAACAAGTTGAAAGACAAACAAGTCGTACTGCATCTTGAGAACATTCACCATATAGCTTCGCATCGACAACAAACGCCTAGTTTACAAAACTTACTGAGCCTGCCGGAAGGTAATTACTCATTATAAACACTATCTGAAAGAAATTAACAATCAACCAATCACGTAGGATTCCAACTTTCTGTGGAAAATCCACGCGAGTAGAACAAGCTTTGGCTTCCGATACGCAGACGGTTAACTCTTTAAGTACGAATAGGGATCAAAATGACCCAGCAAAAAACAAAAGAAGCAGTGAGTGAACAATATAAAAACAAAGAGAGAAAAGAACAAAAGGAACAAAATTCCGGAGTGAAAGAGTTAACAGGAACTGTAAAATGGTCTGCACCGTGAGCTACACCCATATCCGAATTTCAATCCTATCTGCATTCAAACAAATGGACTCATAGCTTCAATCAACCAAAACTGAGCTTATTTAACTCTCATAGTGGATACAGCTTTGTTAACTCTTTACCAACGAAGCTGTCATTTGGTAACTTATTTGTTCTCC
The DNA here is from genome assembly GCA_030142905.1 of Heliopora coerulea. Taxonomy (NCBI): domain Eukaryota; kingdom Metazoa; phylum Cnidaria; class Anthozoa; order Scleralcyonacea; family Helioporidae; genus Heliopora; species Heliopora coerulea. The sequence goes on from JASJOG010000225.1 coordinate 157,242, forward strand.
TTGGCTAACCCCAGACGATTATACTCGTCCACGAGAGGCGTCGTCGAAGCAGATTGAGTGCGTCCAGCTTAATTTGCCGGAATATTGTATCCCTTCGAAAATTTCCCAAATTCAATTTGATACGTATTCATGCCATGTAAAATGAAGCCTTGCCTCGTTGGCCCTAATACTTAAATTAAAATATGAACCAGTAACCAAAACGGATTTTATCCTACCTGACCAAACCCAATTTTGCCCGAAATTTGATGCTCCAGCTATTTTTGTCCGTACAATCTTTGGAGGGTGGAACTCCCCCATAACCCTCGAGAGTCGGCCAGTACAGGATTAAAATATTATGTGCGTTAAACCTTTACCAGGGGCATTTGGCGTTTCGAAACTTATTCATTTTACCTTGGGTGATGCCAGACAATGGTGCTATTAAAGGAGAGATCACCTACAGATCAGACAAGAGTTGCTTGCTAATCTACTTACCTAAATATCTTCAAAACTAAATGAGATACAGAAGAGGAGTAAACACGGTTCTCTGTCACTTCGAAGGTTCTTTAACTATCATAATTTTCATGTCATGCTCACACCCAATTTTGAAGTTTGCAGAGTAATGAATGTAATAAACAAATTTTCAGTACAGAAGAACTAACTAAACTAAGACATGTTCAATGTAAAAGATTTAAAAACTTAACAAATGTGAATTGAATAAAGGATAACTCGTTTACGTTTACCAGTGGTTTATCTCTGAAGACTAGAAGGAATTTGATATTTTACTTCACGATGAAATTCCCTAATCCAGGGTCGAATTTATCCTTTCGTAAAAGAACGTTACAGTTTTACAAAATTTCCGATCTAACGCAGTGTACTTAAGCGGAAGTTCAGGCTCTAGTCCCAGCAACTATGAAAATAGATTTTTTTCTCATTCCTCAAAAAATATCTATTTAATATATTATTATAATATATTAGATATGTGGCTGCTTTTCGGTATTTATGGCTGTATTTTTTTCTTCATATTGGTTATTGGCTTACAAAAATTTATTCTACCGGTGGTTCTTTCGGTTACTGTTTTGTTATTTTGATTTTCCTACTTTATTAGTTATACATGAACATGCTACCAACTCAGTAATTTTGTTTGAAACTTTTTAAATCGAATGACGAAGTTCAGCATGAATTTCGTCGCTTTGCTTAACAAATTTAACATTTGATTATGTCTTTTATTCGTTCTTAGCCTTTTGTACTATTTAAGGTTCTTGGAACTGTGTTTTTATACTATACGATACGTTTCTATCAATCAGTAATTTGGCTTAGGAAAAACAATGCAGGTCCTTTTTTTATCGACAATAGTCCCCTCGCTCATTGCAATCAAAAGCCCTTTAGCGACATTTCTTCACTACATGTTCTCCACCTTACAAAGCATTCTATTGCGTATGACAAATATTTTGTCTGTTTTTGTGTATGAATATTTTCCACCTGGCCTCCAGTTGTTGGCTGGAGTCTGGATAAATCGAATTTCAAGGAAATTCAGATTCTATTACTGTTTGAAAGACATCGCATTGCCAACAAAAGAAATTTATAAGAGAAGAATGATCGACAAAATAGATAACGTTACCAGACAAATGAGATGCGAAAACCACTTCTTCAAGTACGGTAAAAGAAATAAAAAATAATGATTTTGGATTAAAATTGAAGAAAGCACCGCCACAGGTCAATGATATAAAACCATTCGAAGATGATCTCATCCAAATGATCGAATATATACAATTTCAAAATATGAACGACTAATTCCAAATTTCTTTTTCCAAGTACTTAAAGAAAATTACATAACTACTGACAGAACGTTTTCATATTCGCTGACAAAACAAGGAGCACCTGTGAAACCACTCCCGACACATAAAAACAAACCACTGAGAAATGACGTGACTAAAACCTGAAAATTAAGAGACGGCCAACTCGTAGCAGTCATCTACAACGAAATGAAAGGAATTGCTAGCAACTTATCCATTGGCGATAGATAGGAAACAATTGCAAAAAGGTGCAGACTAATAAACCCTGTAAATAGTGAATCAGGTAAGATCAGCAAAGTTTTCTTAGATGGCATCGACGTAAACATCAGAAACCTCACCGAAAGTAAACAAGTGGAGGATTTCACAAAGAGCAATTGAATGGCATTACTAGGTCAAGTACAGCAATAAATACTATATTCCCACTTTTGCATGATATCATTGATTTCTACCAATCTATATCTGACAACCTACAAGACTAAGCCATCTTCTAGGCTCATATTCTAACCATAATCGAAGATAAGCATGTTACCATGCAGTATTAAACACACACGAAAATGGAAATCATTCAGCGCCGAAACACCATGGTTTCTCTCCGATCTGACAAGTTCATACACAAGTAGAAACTATAGTAACTATCAAAACATCAAAGACTAGAGCAAAATTTAATCTTAGATTCACTTTGGTTTTCTGTTGATCACGTTAGCCGACTTGGAATTTTAGCCTCTTTCCTTTCGGTAAAATGTTCGTTGTCAGTCTAATTAACATCGAAATTTTATATTTTTTACTTCCATATTGCAATTCCACGCAAGAGACAGTGATTTAATTATAAATCTTGGACCCTCACTGCAAGAGAATGCCAATAGCTGAATGAGTTAGTTCAAAATTAGAACAAAAACTTCCCACTATTAATTTGACGTTATCAATTAACTCTTTCCCAGTGGGCGCTCTCCCCACGACGAGTACAAAATCTTGTCTGGCATTAGCCAGGTTAAAGTAAGGGGAGTGAGTTAAACTTTTCAACACACTTAACCTTACTTCCTGATGCCGTTTAGATGTGAAAAGGAACGTGAAACATTTCAAACATTCAGGAAGTACCTTCTTAGCCAAGTGAAGAAGATAAAGATTACTCAACGTTGGGATAACCTTTAACGTATCGGCTGTAACTTGGAATTCTTTCTCCATATCATTGACCTTCAATTGTTTATATCGTACTATCGTTTATCGGACACTCCGATGAGAGTCTAACTTTTCACATGGTCACCAACTTTATTTGCAAATTTCCAGATTAAGTCAATGTCGTTTAATTGTAGAAAACCTGTTCTTATCAAATACTGGATATTTGGCATAGAAAAGTATCAAGTGTTAATATTAATATATGATTCTAACACTCAAAAATATGGGAAATTATAAAATACTTACACTTGAAAATTTCCTTCCTCTAATACAAATTCTTTTCTAGCAATGTACTGGTATAATCATACCAGATCATAAGTAGCGGTAGTGTCAAATTCGGTTTTGTTAGTTAAATATTAAGAATGACATTTTTAAAAATAAGATCAAAACTCAATTCTATTAATATTGGCTCTTACGAAAATTTCACATATCATTTCACATGTCATTTCACATGGGGAAAACATGTGGAATTGTAACATTCTCATCAATGAAATGTTCATTTCATACATGAAACGGGAACATGCATTTTTACACATGAAATGTATGAAATTCCTTAATCACCTGCGAAGTGAACTGGTTCAAAATTTCACATTTGAAAGCCTGGTTTACGACACATATTTCACATATGAAATGGAACATTCGTAAATGAAAATTAATTTCACTAATGTATTTCACTTTCGCGAATTCGTTCATGAAATCATCAGTCAATTTTACTGATAAACTACAACAAGAACAACAAGAACAACAGAAATTTCGATACACACCAACTGTATGTACCATTCAAAACTTAATTGGCACTCCCTTCGATTTTTTCAGATCTTTGGATCGAGGAGGCATGCATTCAATAGGCTGATGTAAGAATTCTTTGGTGATTGCTTCCAATTCATTTTTCAGCCCCTCAAAAAGTTCAACTCAGCCCATAAATTTTCAATGGGCTTTAGGATAACGCATTTCCATTCATCCACACACCCATTAATGTACTAACGAGCAAATGATAATTATGGTTTCTTGGATTTTTTTTTCTTCATATGATGTATCTCTTATCTAAGCGGCGCTGAATGGTTTTGGCAGAAACTTTGACCCCAATCTGAGCTTCTAATTTATCAGGTAGCTGTTGTTTGGTTGGGGTGCTTGATATGGAACTTTAATAATAAAATGGTCACTTTGATCTGTAGTTTCTGTCTTTAACTGGGCACACGACAGTAATCTCCGCTCGATTTTAGCTTAGTTCAAAATTTTTTTGGTTCAGGATACCTCAAGTTGAATTTTTTCATAATTACATGCGTGCTAACACCATCTTTAAGCATGCCAAGAATCAGTTGATTCCTTCTCTTTTTCATCTCAGCCCTCTCAGTGCTGACGTTTTTCAGTCTCTTACTAACCACATTACTTTTACAAAAAATTCCAACGAAGACGTTTAAAATTGCGCATGAAATTACCTTCCCAGCTAATAATGTTTTGTACTTAGGTCATCAACTAAATGTTGTGGGATTCATGATATTTTGATGATTTTATGGACAATTCTATATCATCTATTTTGTAAACAAATAGGAGAAAATTCACCCCGTTTTACATAACACATTATCATAAAAAGAATCAAGAACTGATGTATGTTCTTAGACAGCGTTTTTAATTAGCATTTCAGAAGGTTTTTAATCAAATCTCGATATATATGGTTTTCCTTATTTTCTGTTCTTCCCGTGATAGTTATACCAATTGACTATATTTTTAAGGATAGCCACTGCTTTTTGTCCACCCACTGAATAAAATAAGACCCACCACTTCAAATACCTGGGTTTTAGCCTGGTTTACATGAAATTGGAAGGAAAGAATTGTGATAGGAAATTACTTATACAGTATGTCTCAAAAGTGAGTACACCCCTTCTGATTTTTATGGAAAAGTAATTTTTTTCACAAATAAAATAGACATAATAAACAAGATCTTAGATGTAGTAATGTACAATCAATTGCGATCTTTTATTACGTGTCTGTGGCTAGCTTTGTAAAATAGTATTGTTTCAAAAGTGATTACACCCCTGACAAGTTCATCTAAAAAAACCCGTTTAATTTGGGGCTCTCTTGTCATTCTTAAATTATCACATAACGTATATCGTTGCATTTTGATAATAGTGAAATGCTTGATTACCTTCAGAGACTATGTTAGCTTTCATAAATTGGTGATTTTATGCATATTTTTTGTACTTCGACCGTTTTGGTCATCGGGTTCAGTCATGGCACCACGTGGTAAAGAAGTGTCGCTTGATCTTAAGAAAACTATTATTTTAATGCATCAGGACAAGCAGGGATAGGTCAAAATAGCTAATACATTAAAACTCAGTAAAAGCACTGTGGCAAAAATTGTACAAAGGTATAAGAAGATTCGTACACTTATAGCCGTGAATGGTCGTTGAGGTCGACCAAGAAAATTATCAGTCCGATCAGAGCGTTATGTGGCTACTGTGGTCGATCAAAATCCAAGGGAGAATGCTCCCAATCTCGCTAACGTTGTCTCTGAAGCTACCGGTATTAGTGTTCATACGAACTTTATTTAATCACGGAAATCTCACTCAACTGTACGACGTACCCTCCATCAATTAAACCTACACGGTAGACGACCTCGCAAGAAGCCCCTTTTAAAGTCGAGACACAAACTAGCCCGTTTACAGTTTGCACAAGAGTACAGCGTTTGACCAATGTCGTTTTGGGAATCTATATTGTGGTCAGATGAAACCAAAATAAATCTATTTGGTTCTGATGGCGCGAAAAATGTGTGGCGTCACCCTGGGGAAGAATACAACGAGAAAAACCTGGTACCTACCGTTAAACATAGTGGTGGCAGCTTAATGGTTTGGGGTTGTACGAGTTCCCAGGGTGTTGGTGAGCTTCATTTTATAGAAAACATCATGAATGTAGACATGTACTGCAAAATTTTGAATACAAAAATGATGCCATCCCTGAAATGCCTTGGCAGAGGAAAAATTATTCAACATGATAACGACCCCAAGCATTCCGCTGGAGTCACATCTGCTTTTTTAAGGTAAAAGAAAGTAAAGATACTTGATTGGCCGAGCATGTGGCCCGATTTAAATCCTATTGAGCACTTCTGAATGTCCTTAGACGTAAAGTTGAACAACGCAAGCCCTCAAACATTGCAGAGCTGAGGAACGTTATTACCACAGAGTGGAAAAATATTGAACCAAGCACTTGCACTAAAAACCTTGACCAGCCGACAACTTCAAAAAATATAAGAGAAAGCAAATTTCGAAAAAGAAAGCCATCTTTTAACTTAAGATTAAAATTAACGAAAGATGAAACTGTGAGATAGTGATATTTCGAATTTATTGCAAAATCATCTTCAGACTAAGTGAACTAACATAAGCGGACCTAAGGTTTATATATACATGTAAAAGTAATTACATCATTGATGAAGAATTGAGGAAACGCCTACTCTATTTACAATGATTGATTGTGTCAGTAAGTGACAAGTGTTGACGCCTAAGGATGAAATGACAAGATGTCAATGAATAAATTATGTATAAACTAAAAGGAACTAATTAAAGAGTGAGAGTTCTTTGCTGGCTTTAAGACCAGAGTTTAATTGCGGCTCAAGACATTTAATATGTAGAGCTTCCATAAATAAATGTTGGTTAGGATTAATAGAATAATTAGAGTAAAGGATCTTATAGTTATTAAAAATGAGATTGTGCATGGATGAAGTAGCGTCAAAAGAAAAAGGAATATCGTTTAGTCTGCCATATTGTTTGCATAGGTCAGCAATGAAATGTGCGTTTTCACATTGAAGAAAGTGTTGTGCAACTGCACTAGTGTTATGTCGAGTGGCATGTTCAGATAGACGTTTTTGTAAGCAACGGTTGGTCTTTCCAATGTAGGATTTTTTTTTAGTTTATATTTCCTTTTAGTTTATGCATAATTTATTCATTGACATCTTGTCATTTCATCCTTAGGCGACAACACTCGTCACTTACTGACACAATCAATCATTGTAAATAGAGTAGGCGTTTCCTCAATTCTTCATCAATGATGTAATCACTTTCACATGTATACAGGGGGTGGACAAAAAAAAAGTGGCCATCCTGAAAAATTCTGGTTAACGTAACATAATCATCACGTGATGAACGGACGTGGTTAAGAATGACCGTTTTAGGATATATATGTTGAAGTAATATCAAATATTATCTCAAATCTTGATTTCAATCACTGGTTTTTAAAATACACAAATGTTAAGCAGTTTTCAATACTATTATAGTTCACAAATTCCTGGTGCATCTCTGATGTTCTTCATTTTGACTCTTGTGAACTTCTTCTCACAATCACCAATCAAGTTTATTTACAAACATATACAACAACAACAGTAATTCAAATACATACCTACTGTATGTACCTTTCAAAACTTAGCTGGCACTCCCTTCAATTTGATCACAGCTTTGCATCAACGAGGCATGCTTGGAATAAGCTGATGCAAGTATTTTTCGGTCATTACTTGCAATACATTTTTGATTGCTGCAAAAAGTTTGTTTTCATTTTCCAACTTTTGGTCTTTTGTTAATCAGTCCAATTCAACCCATAAATTTTCAATAGGATTTAGGCGAACCCATTCCCATTGATCAATATTCCCACTAATGTGCTCACGAGCGAATGATAATCACGGTAAACGATTCTTCTCACGGACAAATGGTTTCTCAGATTTTTTTTCTCCATTCGATATCTCTCTCTTTCAAGAGGTGATTAATGGCTTTGGTGGAAAACTTGACCCCCGTCTGAGCTTCTACTTTATGAGCTATCTCATGTTTGGTAGGGATGCCAGATCTGGAAGTTTTAATAATTAAACTGTCACGTCGATCGGTAGTTTCCAACCAGAACCAGGATCACGGCTACAATCTCCACTCAATTTACCTTAAAGCAAAGTTGGTTTTTGGTTTTGTTTTTTTTCCCCAGAATAGCTCATGTTGAATCTTTTTAAAACTGTACATGTGGTAACTCCAGCTTAAAGCAACCCAAGAATTTTATGATTCCTTCTAATTTTCATCTCAGACTTCTGGGTGTTGACTTTCTTCAGTCCCTTACTAGCTACATCACTTTCACATGAAACCCCAATTAAAACGTTCAAAATTGCACATGTGACTGCCATTTCGGCTAATAATGTTTTGTACTTAACTTATCAACTAAATATTGTGAGATGCATGATATTTTGATGATTTTATGGGCAAGATCATATCATCCAATTTGTAAGAAATAGGAGAAAATGCATTATGTTTTCCATAAGACATTATTATAGAAAGTATGAAGAATTGATATGTGTTCCAAGCCAGCACTTAAAATTAGTATGTCAAAAGCTTTTTAAACAGATCTCTAAGAAAGCATTTTAAAAAATACACGGTTTTTGTTAATTTCTGTTCTTCCTGTGACAGTTATACCAAATTGACTACATTTTTGCGGATGGCCACTTTTTTTTGTCCACCCCCTGTATATAAACCTTAGGTCCGCTTATGTTAGTTCACTTAGTCTGAAGATGATTTTGCAATAAAATCGAAATATCACTATCTCACAGTTTCATCTTTCGTTAATTTAAATCTTAAGTTAAAAGATGGCATTCTTTTTCGGAATTTACTTGCACTAATCTAGTCCATTCAATGCCAAGGCGCCCGGCAGCTGTTATTAATAATCAAAGCTCACACACAAAATATTGAAGAAATATTGACATAAAAAGAAACTTTATACCCTGACCCTAGTAAAGGGTTTACTCACTTTTGAAATGGAACCATTTAACAAAATTAGCCATATATAAGTTGTGTGTAAATATTTCTGTTATCTCAATATCAATGAAAGATCACAACTGATTGTATGTTACTATATTTAAGACCTTCGTTCTTAATTTTGTTGTATCTGTGAAAAAATTACTTTTCTTAAAAATTACGAGGGGTGTACTCAATTTTGAGACATACTGTAAGTACTTTGGAGTCGGTGAGAAAGGTCAGAAACAGCCTATAACTGGTATGTGAGACTGTCATTACGTGTATCATTATGTGCTGGATACATTTATTTATTCAAAGATTACGATTCCGACTGGTTATTCGCTTACTAGGGATTCCGCTAAATTATTGATACATTGATGACTGAAGAGACACGGTATGACAATCTTGCATACCAGTTATCAACTGTGTCTGACCTTTCCAACCGACACCGAAGTACTTCTAAGCACTCTTCTTCCGCAATTCTTTCTTTGGTATCATAGGACGTCCATTTTTCGTCCGTCAAAAGTTCTTCTTCATAAAGTTGGACACTATTGTCAGCATTATTGTTGGATACGTAATTTGTCGTGCATCCACTTTCGACCTGAGTGGAGTCTGTCTCTGAGTCTTTTCGGCAATAATCTGTACTATAGGAAGAAGACATGCTTAAAAGTGTTTCTGCGCGTTTACGAACAATTCTGTGCAATTCTTTGAAACAAAAATCAACTTTTTTTGACAGAAACCTAACCTTGCGCTATTTATATCACTTACTGCTGTTTTCAGTCGTTCCCAGTTTGACGTCACTTCAGATAAGTAGTTACCAGTGTTTTTTCACCCAGCAATACTGCAAAATTTCAAAGTTTGAACTCGAGAACCTCCACGAAGAATTTTCGAAAAACAAGATATATTACATTATTAGTCGAAAAACTCAAAGAATACGAATATGTAAAATCTCCACTCACGGGATAGGCACTTTAGTAAGTTTATGGTGGCCTTGAAGAAAGTTTGCTTTTGGTAACAGTTTATTTCCAAAGACTTTTTTGAAATTATTTCTAAAATTTATCTCCTTAGCCGTAACGGTTTGAGTTTATTTAGTGTGACCAGCTTTAATAATTTGTACGCTTCCCACTAACATGAGTGATCTCATCCGTTGTTTCATTCAAGCGCTTTTGTCGCTTTCGCTCCTGGTATTTGCAGAGCTTTTCTGCTTTCTCTTCATCAACTTTTTTCTTTGTTCCCCCATTTCATTTTATTTCTGGATTTTCCTACTGCGACGGTTTGATTTCATTTGCTGTCACCAATATAAATTTATATGCCTGTCGTACTTTGGAAACCTTTATATCAGTGCCAGAAAATCATTCAAAAATTAAATTACTCCCAATTGAGGGAGTAATTTAATTTTCGAATTGGAAAGCTCATTTACTTTTTACTGTTGGATCTTGAAATAATTACAGGGTTTAAGGCTTGGGAACTAAAAGAAACGAATTCTGCGTACCTTCAATTCAAGCGTAGATTTGTTTGAAAAATTTGCATTCGAAAACGTCTTCCTTTAAATTTTTTATTGACATTTTCGTGGAGTTTTTTCCTAGCAAGTTCATGAGTCTCTTTACTTTATCTCATTATGGAATCGCATTAGGAACAGACCGGCTTGTTTTTCTTGGTTTAAACGAAACATTGTACATGCAAACAACGTTTTTCACTTGGTGATAATCAGTATTCTAATTATTTGACTCTTTGAATGAGAAGATGAAAATAAAATTAGGGTTAAATGGTTTGAAAATTTAATTCGACACCTGACAAGTGTTTTCATGGACAACAAATGCGTAGAACCGATGTTGTATTGAGAGAAAATTGAATATCTAATTGATGATCTGAGTAACTTTTGACTAAACTTAAGTTAACAGGGTTTTTCTTTGCGATGATCTGCTTCATTTTCTCGTTCAACCATTCTCTTTTATAAATAGATGACAACGTACAAAGCAGAAATACGTACCTGTACATCCATCAACGCTTTCGGTACACTTTTCACGTACATCCCTAAACATTTGATCGGAATAAACCATAGTTAGGGAAAGTGGTAAGGACTAGTGGACGAGAGTATTACTACAGTTCATTACGAGAAGTACAATAAAATTTAATGTATCAAATAAGTGGTGTCAAGGAAATCCACTCAAAGGTAGCTAAAGTAAGTTTAAGGAGTGTCAAGCACTGATGTCAAAAACATAATTCTTCTGTTAATAAAGATTTGAAATGAATTTTTAAGCTCAATATAAAATGAAATGAATTAGGATCATTTTCTTAACAATATCTAAACTCATATATAACCGGGAAAACAAATTTATAACAGAGCTAGTTGAATTACGGTTTGAAACATGATCTTTGGTGTGCAAGCAAAAGTTTGACTCTCGGCATTGAATCAATTCTTTGCACGTGTCGGTTAGTTGTTGAGATATCTTGCGTAAGCGACTAAAAGAAGAAGTGTTTGTCTTGGATACAGTGACAGGCAAACTGAAAAAAAAATAAAATTCTCTACATTTACATTACCAAGATGTTAACTGACACTTTTCTGTCCCGTGTACACTAAAACCTGCCATGCAGGTAAATACGAGTAAATTTCGAGCACTAAAATATTGTTCGGTTAATACAATCTCTGACAAAACTGATATTACATGTGGAATTAGGTGCAATTAAGATAATTTGTCAAGCTTTGGTTGTCAGAAAAAGTTCCGCAATCCCATTTGGCAATTCAGGTTGAAAGGTCATCTTGTGTATCTATTTAGCTTATATAGATCTCCGCGGTCGTTTAAAAACCGTCTATCAGTTTTTAAATATTAGTTAAACGCTTATAAAACGTATAATTATAAATAAGTAGCATATTTAAAAGAAACATCAATTATTACCTACACTCAACCTGACTTGGGTTGAGGATTACTTATGGAGTAAGATGTTTGGCAGTAGGTTTTGAAACCTTTTAGTCATAGATAAGTGAAAAACGTAAGTTCTGATGTAATTATTAAATATACATAAAATATGCATGTAATATTTAAAAACCGAGCAGGAGTGCTTTATCTAGATTTAAATTACGAGGTGATAGCCGAGTGTTTGAGGTGCGATAAAGCCAGCACTGTGAGTTTCTTACATGTCTTCTAAAATGAAGCTCCTACTGTGCAAATTCACGAAGAAAGTTTGATATTTATCGTTTATAAGCCTTAAAAATTGAACTTCTTTTTCACATATGAGAATCCGACACGGTTAGGATTTTATTTTGTATTTTTCTCATGAATTTTTAATGATAATTAAAATTTTAGTAGATAATTCGTCCAAAGTTTGTGTCACTTCTGTCTTTCGTAAAAAAGCCTATACTGGACTTTTAACAAATTTTTTCAGTTTCACGCCGGTAAACTACAAAACAGGTCTAATTCACACTCTCGTTCACAGGACATTCAAAATTAACAATACCAATGCCGGCTTAAACAAAGATCTCAACAAACTGTCATAAATTCTCAAACGTAATTGTTTTCCTTCGCACTTTATTGACAAAATCACAAACCAATATTTAAGGACACCCAGACAAAACCCTGACAAAAATGTTTCCAACAACACGGAAAATACCAATATCCACTATCTCAAACTCCTTTACATTGGTAATCATTCTAGACTTACCCAAATCAAAATAAGACAATTGTGTAAACGTTTCTGTAAAGACCTTAACATCAAACTAGTGCCCTCTACTTTCAAAATCAAAACTTTTTTCAGTTTCAAGGACCCGATTCCCACAGCTCTTAAATCATTCGTAGTTTATGAATTTAATTGTGCGGGATGTAATTCCCGCTACATTGGTGAAACCTCTCGCCATTTCTCAACGCGGATCAAAGAGCACACTTTAACTGATCGAAATTCTCACAACTTTAAACACCTCAATAATTCTATAAACTGCAAAAACCATTACACACCTAACTGCTTTAAAATTTCAGATTCGACCAAAACCACTTTCACACTCAAATTGAAAGAAGCTATTCACATCCAAAATAGAAAACCAGAATTAAACACACAAATGCAACATATCAACACCTTCCTCTGCTAGTAATTATCGTCTGATACCGCCTCCGTTAATCCTCACACAACACACTGTCATTGTAATTAATCATCTAACATATCGTCATTGTAATTAGTTAATTTATTCATACTATAATTCCTATTTAAAGCCTTGTAAACATCACTTTATAAACTGAAGATGGCATAAGTCTTGCCGAAACATGTCTTTGAAAAGTATTCTCGTGTTTTTTAAATTTATAACTGTCCTTTTGCTAACCAGAAGTTTTGGAAATTTTTAATGAATTTTAAAAAGTATAATATATATAAGATGAAAACAATCAAGAGAAAGATGTGTATTATAATCGTTTATCGATTAACATATAGAGCTTTCTTTTGATTGGAATTATCGTCTCAAATTTGATAAAAGATTGGACGTTGCAAAAGTTCGATAGACCTAAAATCCCGGTATTCGTTTTCGTAGTATGCGTTTTCGTAGGGAAAAAAAAAATTACTTTATTAATCGAAAAAGTGATTATAATGATTATCTTTCTCGAAATTTTTTTGTCTTATGTGCACTGAAAAAAAACAATTTCTTAAATACAACATTGCATCTTTACTTGTGCTTAGTCTCAATTTCATTCTTTAGAATGCAATTAAGTTTTACTGTACTCTTTGTTCGGAGCTGTTGTCTTTTTAGAAGGGAATTGTAAAGAGGATTTGGGTATAAAATGATGCATCGTGGTATTCATGCATTTATTCAGTAGAAGGTTAGGGCACGTTTTGATATCACCAAATTAGGTAAGCTAAAAACGTCACTTCCGGGACTATTTCACGTACTGTGGTTAACAAGATATAGACGGCAACATTAAGTTTTGAGATTAGATCGCTAAGAGAAAGACTTGATTTCATAAGCAGCCATTAGATGTCCTTGGGTTAACATTAAGCTATAGATGACTACTGATCGTTCTGACATCATTTAGCTAGAAAAGGGAAAAACTTGAGGTCAACATTGTTAGATATACCAGGGTTTACAATAAGGTACAGATGGCTGGTGTAAGTTGTCAGCTCATCTAGGTTGGTGAGTGAGAAATTTGACTTCAATAGTCACCAGTAGATGTGGTTGGGTTAAGCATAAGGTATTGTCGCGAGCGAGGAACCAGGCGGGAATCTCAATCTTAGAGCAAATATTAATGCCTAGCAAAGTACGAGCAATAAGGCCATGATTAATAAAAGAAATAAGTTTATTAACAGGACTAACGTTTCGTTGCTTCTCGTAACATCAGAATATGAATGATTTAAACCGATATCGCATTTACAAGGTTAAAGATATAAAGTAGGTGTTATATTATAAGATGTATGAAAAACGTAAATGGATAGAATGGTCAAAAGAGAGGGAGAAGAATCCTCTCTTTTGGAATCCTATTCCTAAAGTTGAAAGATGAGCAAGTCGCTTGCCTGGTTGAAAAACAAAACGAACTCTAATGTGAGGGTAAACTGAAGAGCAGAGTTTTAAAATTTGAGTGCAAATTTGAAGAGAGTGACAACCAGTGAAGGAAAGAGAAAAGTATGAAACCTTTTTGGGGACTGTGTGTAGGACTGATTTGGTTGTAAAGGTTTTGTCAAAGAAAAAAGAAAAGCGTTTTCTCAAACAAAAACTGCATCAATCATTATTAATATATAGTGGCTTCCGCTTAGGTCGCACATATATATCAAACTTGCACCTTGGCTCACCGTCTGAGTCTCGGTAGCTCAATGGTTAGAGCGTCTCACCAGTCATCAGAAAGTTGCGGGTTCGATCCCCGTCTGGGGCTAAGAATCGTTTTCTGAGTACAAGGCTCGACGATTATTCATCCCTCTTAAGATATATCCAAGCTCTTACGTTTCTCAAACAAAAACCGCAAAAGAGAACCGCATTTATCAAATAAATGGGTAGGAAAGCCATTGAGTTTAAATATATTTTTTAACAATTGAAGTTCTTTGTGGAAATTTTCATGACTAGAGCAGATGTTGATACAACGATGGAGTAGTGATAGAATTAAATCTTGTCTGTAAGTGAAAGGTATGAAGCTGTGAAAACTTATGAAAAGACTAGTGAATGTGGGTTTACGATAAACAGAGCTAGTGAAAGTGCAGTTATGACGGGTGATGTTGATATCGAGAAAAGGTAATGAGCGGTTGGATTCAGTTTCAAAAGTAAAGGCCTATTTTACCTAAGGGCTATTTTATCCTCTGTTAATACGCATTCTTACAATATTGCTAAATTTCTCGTTCCCATTCTTCGTCCCATCGCTTCTGGTGCTTACATGGTGAGTGAGTCTTTCTCTTTTGTTCAAGAAACACTTAATCTAAATTTTAATACTGATCATTTAATCATTGCCAGTTTAATATCACTTCACTTTTTACCAACATACCCCTTGATGAAACCATTAACTTAATTTTTGATCGCTTATTTCACACTGACACCCATTGTCATGGATTTTCCCGTGAAGAATTTAAAAAGCTTCTATATTTTTCTGTTAAGGACAGCCACTTTATTTTTAATGGCCCTCTGTAGAAACAAATCGATGGAGTCGCCATGGGTTTTCCCCTTGGAAGCTTTTTAAAATCTTTAGATTAAGTGTTTCTTGAACAAAATAGAAAGACTCACTCACCATATAAGCACCAGAAGCGATGGGACGAAGAATGGGAACGAGAAATTTAGCAATATTGTAAGAATGCGTATTAACAGAGGATAAAATAGCCCTTAGGTAAAATAGGCCTTTACTTTTGAAACTGAATCCAACCGCTCATTACCTTTTCTCGACATCAACATCACCCGTCATAACTGCACTTTCACTAGCTCTGTTTATCGTAAACCCACATTCACTAGTCTTTTCATAAGTTTTCACAGCTTCATACCTTTCACTTACAGACAAGATTTAATTCTATCACTACTCCATCGTTGTATCAACATCTGCTCTAGTCATGAAAATTTCCACAAAGAACTTCAATTGTTAAAAAATATATTTAAACTCAATGGCTTTCCTACCCATTTATTTGATAAATGCGTTTCTCTTTTTTTGGACAAAACTTTTAAAACCAAATCAGTCCTACGCACAGTCCCCAAAAAGGTTTTATACTTTTCTCTTCCCTTTACTGGTTGTCACTCTCTTCAAATTTGCACTCAAATTTTAAAACTCTGCTCTTCAGCTTACCCTCACATTAGAGTTCGTTTTGTTTTTCAACCGGGCAAGCGACTTGCTTATCTTTTCAACTTTAAGGATAGGATTCTTAAAGCTCTGAGGCGATGGGTTGTTCACTCTTACACATGTCAACGCTGCTATGCATTTTATGTGGGCCAAACGCCCTGCCACTTACATATACGTGCCTCTGATCATGTAGGAGTCTCTGCCATGACAGGCCAAAAAGCTTTATAACCCAACACCTTCCGGCGTCTTAACTCATCTCACTGAGACTGGCCCCCCTGCATCACTCCTGTTCTTCTGCCTCTGAACTCTGGTAAGAGAAAGTCTTATGATTTCGAAACTTAAACCTTCCTTGAATGCAAATCTAAGCTCTATTCCTCTCTCTCTCTCTCTCTCTCTCTCTCTCTCTCTCTCTCTTTCTCTCTCTTTTAACCATACTATCCATTTACGTTTCTCATACATCTTGTAATATAACACCTAACTTTATATCTTTAACGTTGTAAATGCGATACCCGTTTAATTCATTCATACTCTGATGATGTTACAAGTCGCAACGAAACGTTAGTCCTGTTAATAAACTTATTTCTTTTATGAATCATGGCCTTATTGCGTGCACTTTGCTGGACATTAATATTTGTTCTAAGATTAAGCATAAGATACAGATGACTTCGGTAAATTTTAAGATATGTTAACGAGGTCACTGGTTAACAAATTAAGAGCTTGACGCGAAAATATAATGATAAAATTGTAGTAGTTTGGTTTTATGAACTAATGCACCAGCTCTGAAGCTATTTACTCAGAAGGTTAAGGTTCTACTCGCATTATGGCTGAGAAACCTTTCTCAGTAACTAGTCTGAGGGTATGTTTTCTCTAGTTTTACAGTAATTTTTCCTATTTTGAGCAAAAATTTGAAATTCATCTTAATTTTTCTCCTTAATATGAGGGAAAATTTCCCCACGATGGCGTTAAAATGTTTTTTGTGGCCAACATTTTCTGGTCTATTGAGTTGTACGCAAGATTAAACTCTTTCCCAGCAGGATCATTGTCTATGGAAGAGGTCCTGCCGAGAAAGCGTTAAAAACCAAGATCATCCAATACAACATCAGCTCATTAGCCAGAATTGTGCTCAAGAATCTCTTAGATGAAGGAACAACAGTGAGAATAAGGTTAATTGCGACGAATCAAGACTAACCTTTCTGTAAGTATTTCAACAATATCATTTCTCGGCATCTGGTTAAACAATTCAACCAAGTCGTCAACCGTGCGTGTTCTTTGTGATGTCCATTCCACCAAGATGGCAAGCGTTGGATTGTCCTGTTGTTCAAATATTTTTGTTTGATCTTTAGTGAACCTCATCAATTCTGCCAACCTGCGGAAATCGTTCTTTAGGGTTGATCTCGTATTCAGCTTCAACCAGATTCTCTCCCACGTGTCATATGTCAAATTTTTAACATCTGGTAACACAAATAAACTAAAATGACTATTTGTAAAATTTTTATAAAAGCAACCAAAAGTCGTAATTCTGTAAAAGGGCAATTTGGGAACAACACAAGTTGGGGTCCATCAGTCATTGAATGTCCTATCTATAGGTAAAAGACCATGCAGGCAACTGTTGTGGGAGAAGACTTAAGGCCCGCTTACACGTGCGATTTTGTGCCTTGTGATTGACATCTTGGAGTATATGTTCAATAGACGAGAGCGTCGAGGACAAACTATAGTGAATCGTAAGTGGATATCTTGCTGTACAGACTGTCATGAGTTATTACATACACCAGGGTGATAGTAACAACGGGCAAAATCTTACGTGTAAACAGGTCTCTAGGGAACAACATAAGTTGACCAGAAACTACAACAAGCCGACAATGTCAGAGAGTATAAAATAAAATTCACAATAGTTCTGTCATCCTGAAATTAAACACAACATTATTAACACTGTTATGAGTTTTTTGACATCAATTTAGTGCCTCATTGAACTGTTATTAGTTCTAGTTTTATTATCTTATAAAGTCATTGCAATTGACTAGACTGGCAGTGGACAATGAGCCTGAGTAGTCAGAGTACTGAGTAGTCAGCGGCTAAGTTCAGATTATTTTTAGCCGTCATGTTCTTTGTGGCTAGTTGTAGGGAGAGATTTAGCTAAATAAAGCCTTTAAACTGGGACTCGACATCACTTTAAATCTACAACAAACATAACGGATCTGTAATGATGAGAAAAAGGATCTCTAATGACGTCATCATTTTTCGGACACTTTTTAAGAAGAACCCACTGTCCAGGTATATTATAGAAGTCAGTGATTATTTATGCACTCTAGTGGTCGGGAGAACACGAAATCTCGAAATGCTCAAGGCGATAGCCGAAAGCAACGCTAGATTTTTGAGAGCTCTCCCAACTTCCCAAGTACATCCATAACTCAATGGAGCACGCCAAATCACAAACCATTTCTTATATAACATAGAATCAGGCACAAAATAACGGAAAACAAACTTTATTTCTCTTATTAAAAATTGCTTTCTTCTTACGTAAGCCAAAACTTCCAAACTGTTTAATTGGCCGCTTTAAGATCGGGTGATCCTCAAGGCCTCGGACTTCGATTTTTTTTCTCAATAATTATTCACAAATCGAGCTTTTTCCTATGGTTCAAAGTGAGGTTTTGGAAGAAAGAAAACATAACAGACAGTTTGAAAGAATGTGTTCGGTAGTTATTTCTATGTTATTCTTTTTACACTTAGTTTTGTCATATTTTGTGCCTTTAAATTGATGTAAGTCACAGAAAGTGCTACTGGATTGTGTTTTCTGTTTAAAGTTTGTTTTCTGAATCGTTTGCGTTTACTTTAAGTATTGCATGGTTTCCTCTGGACAGACCAGTTTGTAGTTGTTTTTGTTTTCACCAAGGGTTTTTTTTCCCTAAACTGTATGCATTTCTTCGTTGGGCAAAGAGCCGTACCGCATCGTTGGTCGAGTGAATTCGCCGTTTTGCTTGTTTACATTAAGCTAATGCACTTCTTCCTCACCAAATTTCAGCCCAAATGTTGGTTGAAAATCTGTTACTCACTTCCACCAGTCGATAATGTTTTCCTTCGCCCTTTAAGAACTCGCTTTTTTTCACTGTTTAATAATAATTTTCTCAGTAATTTTTTCTTTCGAAATGTTTTCCTGCAGTTTTCCGCGTGCTCCAACGAGGTATGAAGCACGCTTGGCAGCCAGACAGAAGCGGCATTGAATTACATCCATGTTATAAACTGTGATGTAAACACGCGGAATGTTGTGAATATTGAGAAAAGCATAACAAAAACATGAGCCGAAGGCGAGTGTTTTTAAACTTTTCGAAGACCCTTGTTTAGTTACAGTTTATTAAGCATAATGTTAAACTCTTCTATGACTAAGAGTTTATTTGTGCTGATGGACTTATTCGGGCAAAGAATTATATAGTCATGAAAAATATGATTTCTTCTCCATAAAGATAAGCGTAGTAGAAAGTGAAGGTTGTTAGTCGGTCATATTGGTTGTGCAAATTAGTAATGTATTGTGCGTGATGAGCCAGAGTACGTTTTCAACTTATCTATGATGAGTCATCCGGACCTAAAATTTTCCTATTTTTTACGTCCCTGTTAAATTTATCAATGATTGTTGCTAACAGACTGAATGTTATTGTTGTGCGAAAAGACTTAAGGAACAAAACTAGTTGAGGTAACCAACCTCGACGGAGTATCCTATCCAAGTAAAAGACTGATTGCTACTGTACTGTTGGTAAGGAAACAACATAAGTTGAAATAACCAACCTCCGAGGAGTGTGTTATCCAGAATGTGAAACTTACAGGTGGTCGCACAGGAAGATCAGGTAGATAAAGAGATAGATATTGCTTAATGCAACTGTTTAATTTGATATCTGAACATGTAACGATTAAGATTTCCGTTGGCGCTTTTTTTACTAATTAATAAAATATTGAAATACATGTACGTGTACCATTAAACAACATTAGTTGTTTATTACACACAACTTCTTAATACAATAATGAAGAATAATTCAAATGTAGTCATTCCTTAGAAGAAAAATAATTCTATCTCCTAAATTACTTTTGAGTCAAGTCCACAAGATCAGCAACACCGATGCGTTATGTTTATTCGTTACGTTTATTATAAGAATGCGTCCTGGCACTCAATTTACAAATGTTAATTAACGATTGTAGACCTGTGGCTGCTGCAACAAAAGTGTGGTTCGACAATGGCCAATCCCTCCAGAAATTCTTAAATATTCTTTAAAACAATACAGTCTAACAAAGGCTTACCTGTCAAGTGGTCTATACGTCCATTGACAAAGGGAGGTTTCGGCGATGAATTCAACGTAAAGAGCATGATAGTCTGAAATAAATGTATTCTTAATAACTCGCTCCACAATTACGGAGTGACGATAAATCATTGCATCTATTAAATTACGTACCTTTGACGCATTTCTGATTTTTATTGGTACGTGTTCCAAATAATTATCTCCTGCATGTGTATATTCTTCGCATCGCTTACGTAAAAAGTACATGTCTTTGTCCTTAAGATCATCAGGTTGTTCAAGGCGGTTGTGTGCCCAAGATTCAACAGTAGGTCGGAAGCTAAAATCCACAAAATTGCATCATTCAGTTTTCTGTTTGCCACAAGAAGACTTTTTATTAACTCTTCTACAGGATTAATTTGCTGTAACGTTTATCATAAAACAAGAATTTACACAGGAGAACATTAGGGAAAAGTAAAGTATGCAAGAAATGGTAAATAATTTTAACAATGAATGTTAGTTGATAACAGTTATCCAGAATCTACCCAGACAATTCTGGATGTGAGATATAGTTTTAAGCGGTGAACAGCGTTTTCGAAAAATGGAGGCAAGCAAAGTGGCTACCACAGATTGGCAGAAGATTCACTTATGATGAAGGATAATGCTTCGTAGAAGAATGGTAAGTTTCCCCAAATCGTTATTTCCAGCATTTTAAGAACTGTTTTTAATAAAATCTAATGGTATTCAGCATCTGCAAGTATGTACTAAAAAGTAAAAATAACATTAAATAATAACAAATTAAAGTTTGGACTTTTCATTGCGATTGATTGAGTTTACATAAAGACTACTTGGAGACTGAATCCCTATTTCAGGTCCCACCCATCTCCCAGTATATGCCACCGTTATTTGCTAAGAAAAAAATTGCTTCTTACTACAAAAGTCTAATCACGCATACAATCTCAACAACAGACAATGACCAAAATTCTTGGCCAAGTTATTCGATGTATTTCCAGCCGAATTATATTCAACGAAAAGTGCGACATTTTTAACAACAACAACAAAGGGGTTCGGAGGACTTTGGAACCTTCCCTTGGATCCACCTATAGTTTCTAACTTAGATAAAATAGGCAGATATTCCCCCCTGCTGAAAGGCAACTGTAAGTAAGAAGCACTTCCAGGGGACTACACACGAAAAGTGGTCTACCCGTACCTTAAAGACACATCTTCCAGAGGCAAATGTTGTGATGCAGATAGTGGTACACAAAAAAAAATCGTGACGCCAGGTTTAAGATTTGGCCGACATAGCTTTCCCACCGCATCCCATTTTTCTTCCACGTATTGTTTCATGTGCCATGGGGCAATGATCGCCGTAAGACAGCTGCTGCGGTCGGGCTTTTTCGGCTCCATAACTGCCCACAAAATGGCATCCACGTTCTTCGTTGAAGACTCATCGTTATGAAATTTGACTTCATCCTTCCCCAGTAAATTTGCTTGCGGCTTTAATTTGAATATGGGAACATTACTAAAATAAGAGTGTTGATTAGAAACTTTACATAAGACATGGATATGTGAAAACGGTCGGACATTGCCGTTTTCGATCGACTAGTTCAAAGTTTTAGCAAACTGAGGGACAAGGCCAACGTTGGGAAGTTGCCTTTGGGAAAGGGTATTTTAAAGTTAGTGTCTCCGATGTTGAGTTCTATGTCAGCATGTTCCAACAATAGAAGATACAACCGTTCGTGTTTCTGAATTGAAGGGACTGGAACTCAAATTCCACTGTGCACTCCTAACTTTGTCTTTACATTTCTTTCAGGAGCGTTGAGATAGTACAATGAAGGAACTAGAACTTAAGTTCTAATTAACCATCATATAAACA
Source organism: Heliopora coerulea (assembly GCA_030142905.1). Classification (NCBI taxonomy): domain Eukaryota; kingdom Metazoa; phylum Cnidaria; class Anthozoa; order Scleralcyonacea; family Helioporidae; genus Heliopora; species Heliopora coerulea. The sequence goes on from JASJOG010000225.1 coordinate 179,295, forward strand.
CTATCTTTTCAGGGTCTGTTCCTAACTTTAACCTTGTAGTTCAGTCCCTGGAGCCTTGAAGTGGTATGATGAACTGGAACTTAGATTCTGATGTTTCATCAGAGAAATACCAAATTGCAGTTGCTATGGCTTGCACAGACTTGGTCCTTATAACTCAGTTATTAAGCGTCGAACTAGTCAATGAAGTATTTAGAAATAAGGTACTAATGCACCTCGATCCATGTTCCTTTCGGCCTGCTCTGTGTTAGTCCTTATAGCACCATAATATGCTTGAACCAGTACGTTGAAATAACGAGAAGTGTGGTTTCAAAGTACTATCATAAAAATTTTAAATCGCCCGAACCTTACCTTGTCTTTTTAGCGTGGTTGATTTAACATTGACTTCGACTTGTTAAGCTTTCTCACTCTTAGATGAGCAAATTACCCCAACAGGCTAGACTCCCATTAAATAGGAGGATCCAAGCTCCTACGATTTAACGTCTTTATTCGAGACGACTTTGATTTTTATGAGAAGGCAGCACTTTCCCCTGAACTATTTCAATACCGTACGTGGTGTACTTACAGAGATTAAACTCCAGTCTCCCAATCAAAATTAAAGTGGCTGAACCCAGTTTTGAGAGTTTTTAGCACTTGATGCTTCCTTTTCAACATAACTCTGGAATAATTTAGAGCTCGTAACTCCAAATTTGGAAGAGAAGAAAAGTGATCACAGCACATTTAGCCTGCAGGGTAACGTTAAGAATCTTCACTATTTCCTTGGCAATGATAGGAATTGACAACAAGATTGAAAATTCAATCAGTTTCATTCATTAGTTTTTTTTTTATACAACTAGCTAATCTAATCTTTTATACCCTTTTGATAACCTTTTAACGGCCAATTTTAAACTTTTCAATAAAATAGTGATTGAGTGTACAACATAAAATACTGCAAAATTCCGTAGTTTTATACTTGCGTTTTAAAGTTTTCATCGAATGAACCGCGACGTTGACAAAACTACAAATTATTGCTAATTGCAAATTGCAAATATTAATGACCAGATTTCCAGCTAATTCAACTAAAATGGATTTACTAGGTAGTTTTCAATTACGATTGCTACCACGTAAACTGGGAGAATTCTTAATAGTATCATTGCTAAATTAGAGTCCATTATCGCCTCTTACTCCCTTAAACTTGAGGTGATAAGCTACAATCACTACTGAGTTATGTCCAAGGGATGCATAAGATGCGAAAGACCTTCGAAACAGTATTCAGCCATCTTCTGAGTGGTGACCATTGCACCACACATGGTGCTATGGAGTGGTATATTGAAAGTCGTTGGTTCGAGTCCTTTCTGATATCACGTTTTCTCCCTTCCTGGTATGTTTATATTGAAACTTGGTGTTGCTATACTTTATTCTGAGCCCAAGTACTTCTAATAATACATGTTTCGCGATATATATTGGAAATGCGAACGTTCTTCGATCACCCAAGATATCTCGAAGCTCCCACATTTCCAGCCTATGTTGAATTCGCACCATGGCCCACCATCTCGGTCCGGTAGTTCAATTGTTGGAGCTTCTCATTGGCTATGAGAAGGTTGCAAGCTCGATTCCCGCCTGGGATTCCGAAATCGTTTTTCTGGACTAGAGCTTGACAAACGTTCATCGATTATCCAATATAAGTTTTAATTTTTGTTTAATTTAGGTCTATTTAACAACAAACCCTTCACCACATTCAAGATAGACTTCACTGGGCTCTTCAATTTCAAAATCTTAAACTTTGACGGTAGCTAATACCTTCCTAAAATCAAAAGCTAACGTAAGCCTATCAGACACCAAGAATGGTTTAGCATTAAAATAGTCAAAAATACTTCAAAAATTTACAAAGGCATAACTAGATGATTCTCTGATGATGTTTGTTTAATTCCTCGGTTCCAATAAAAAGCTTAAAGTTCACAAGGAGATGGACGCTACTTAAAGGTTTGGCCCCAAGCTACACAAAGCATCGCTTTGTCGTTTATATGGCATGAATTGGAGTTCAGTATGAGCTTAATTCTATTTGGTCTGTCCTCGACATTTTCATTTTACTCTGGCCTAACGCCGAGCGATTTAACTCGTCAAGGGCAGACATCTCGGACCGCAAAGGGTTCAAGGCAGCCGCAAGAGAATAGCTTAGTTAGTCTTGATGTCATATTGCCAAACATGGATATGTCAATTGACAAAAAGTTCAAATGTTTGATGACTTTCGATGTTAGCGCAACATAATATTGAAGTTCAAAGGACAAGTTATCATGTATGCATTAGTGTACAGTAAGCAGGCAAAGGCATGAAATTATCAGTACACTTACCTACAAAAATGTTTGACAGAAAAAATTATCCTCACTTTGTTCTTTTGTATTCGTTCTATTGTTGACCTCGCGCCATCGGCTAAATTCTTCCATTTGTACTGGCCTTGAGATTCTTCGTAGCTTTGTAACATGACTCCAAATTCAGAATTAAAGGGTTTTGTTTGTCCAACGGGAAGAAACTTCTCATCTATATCACTTGCACGCTTGCTGTAATAATTTACCTCAACGACCACCGGTTTAAGAAATTCTTTCTTCTGTCCAGTAACTCTAATAACCGGTAAACATACCAGCTCATCACGAACCCGTGAGATCGCATCTATTAACTCGTCCGCTGGAAAAACCTGGAAAGTTGTTCATTTCTATTTAAGTATCCAAAATGAAACAGTCTTAAAATCTTCACAACTGTCACAGTAAGTCTTAGTTAAAAGAGTCCACAAAAGTGGGTTAAAAAACAGAGTTAAAATGTATACACACATTTTCAGAAGTATTATAAGTCTTGCGCGCTGCGTAGGACGTCTCTACAGCATAAGCAAAAGTTTAAAGTATGGTTAAAATGCCCGACAAGGAAAACTTAACCGTGGGATTTGCAGCAAAAGCTTAGCATTGAGTCTTGCTTTGTGCTCTGTGTCTCGGTCTAATCTTGAAGATCCTGGCCAGGATAATTTTGCTGTGAGCACTTTCTACTCAATTGATTATTGTTAAAATTTGAAAAGTGATGACTGTTTGCTAAGTCTTCAGAAAATTGGTCGAAATCCCAAAGTTGAGAAAACATTGAAGTTCACCCAAGGAAAGTCAAAAACGTTAAGGCATCACAGCGTATATTAAACCAGCTACAGTTGTAGTGCAGTCGTACAAGCTCATCCGGCAGATAAATCTTTGCGACTGAATAATGCTATCCATGCTTTAAACAACTGAACTTAAATTTTATCAATATGTAGTGTTTTCAAGATATTCCTATTAGTTGTCAACCTATCGAGGTCTATTGTATGATTTTCTAATTGCAGCTCTCATACGTCGGTCTTTGAATGAGACTTTACAATAACAGGTTTTTCACCCAATTATACTTTCAGGAAAAAAAAGTCATTCAGGGAATTATTTCTTTGTGTTTCTGTGTTTTTTCGAGTTTTTTAAACCAGTATTTTAGGATATTTATCCATATCCTTTCTCATATCCTTGGAAATTGTCGAAAACGTTCACCGCAATGAATTTCGAAGGATCATAGAAATGACAAGGACCTCACCACCAGCAGTTCATTCGAGGAAAAACAAGATGTTCAGTAACTTTACCCATCCCAAGGTTCCTTGAAGTTGCTTGGAACGGACACAACAAAAAAATTCTGAGAAACACAGAAATACCACGGCCTTTATGCACACAGTTCATTGAGTTGTGCGAAAAAAATATTACCAAAAACTTTTAAGACCCGGACCTTAGTCCTTCGCTTACGGTGATCTTCACAATACTTCACTAAAATTTATTTGTCAAACCGGCTGACTTTTTCGCCCTTTCCGAAAACGGTCTCAAAACCAGAATAAATTTTTAAGTAACATCGTTGGAAATGATTTCGCCATATCAATTTGCCTTAGTTTAAAAACTTCGAAATGGAAGAGCAACTAATGACTTTCCGAATATTTACGTCTGACACGGTCGGATCAGGACGGTCTACAATCTATATATACAGACGAACACGCAGCAAGATTTTGTCCCTCTTCGTCTACCGAGTAAATAGACTGAGCAAGTTGAGATTATTACCCTCGATATCGCTTTGTTGGGTGAGCATGGGATTAGCATAACCTGGCCTAACTGGTCCACGTACGAAGCGGTCAACCTAACTTCTTCTCGAATGTCCCTACCAACCACTTCGGTGCTGCATCATCCGCACGATCTACCAGTGCTTCGTAAAACCTGTCCCAGTACATTTTTTTTAAATTCTGTGGACTCGACAACTATCAAAACTTTGACATTTATCCAGGAAAAGAAGAGAATAATTGCACTGCCTCACGTACATTATAGTTGTAAATAGCGTCAATACTTGCTCCTGTCATACGCTTTTTCAATACGGAGAAGAAAAATTACCCCAGATTTTTAATGCATCATCAACCCACTAGTTTTCCTTATGGCAGGTGTACACGAGTAAATTTTTAAAAAGTATTTAAGCAATTAAACACCAAAATTACCTTAACTCTCAAACAGCATTTTTCTTCAACTGCACCTTGAGGGAAAGTTAATTTCAGATCGCTCTCGTCTCCAAATGACTTAGCGTAAACATAGGATTTTTCAGTCGGGACTTCGACAGTTTCGTATCTGATTCTTGTCACCACAACCAACTTACAGGTTTTATTAATGGTCACCTTTGCAAGAGGCAAACGTTCAGTTATGAAACTGAAATTTGACAAAATTTCTTTGGGAAGTTCTGAAAACAAAGACAACATGAAGTATTATCACAAGTTGTAAGTTAGAACGTACAAAATTTACGGTGACTCAGAGAAGTTAGTGGACCCTTGAACATGGGCAGTATTTTCAAACTTTGATTAACTGCCACTTGATTGATACGGTAAACAATGAAACACGAAGACCTTGGTTTAGATGGTTGTACGAAATTTGAGACTCATCTATACAAAACATCGCATGCAAATAAAGCGAAATGCAAACAGTATTCAGTAAGCAAAATATGCGAACCCTTCCAGAAATACTCAATTGGCTGCGTTAAATCCTACGAGATACATTTTGTAGTCAGTTATCCGAATTTTTGGCCCTCAAGTAGGTACTTGCATGGAATCACATAGCTGTTGTAGTTCTGCAAATGCTATTACTCAATGAATGGGAATGAAAATGATAATAATGGAATGCACTTGTAGCTCTAGGCTATAACTCCTAAGGGAGGGCTCGCTAATGGTATGCCACGTGGGGTGGCATTCCACTGATTGGTGGCAACCCAAAATTAGACAGTGAAGCCTACAATGGTATTGATGGTATAAAGGTATGATGGTAATTGCCAAACGGGCAGAATCAGAATTAAAATTAGAACTCTTTTTATCGCGAACTCAGTAGTTGTGCAGTTGGTTATGCAGAGTAGAGTTGAATTGAGAAGTATGCATGTTTACAGAGTAAGAATTAAAAGATGTTTAACATTGTCTCGTGCGTAAGGATCTTGGGACAAAACCCAGGACGTACGCGCCGGCCTTCTATGGTGGCTTCTTTAACAGGGACTTGGGGTTGGGAGTCAACGTTGCGTAGTAGGAAAGGAAATGATAACCAGAATGAAAATTAAAAAGTTAGTATGGAGAAATAAATTATCTGCTTACCAAACTTGTTGTTTGATTTATAGAGAGAAACTTGTAGTGCCATTTCCAAAAAATTATTTTTTTGTTTATCGCAGAAGCTGTGTGTATTTCTAACGGGGCATGCCTTTAAACAGGTAATTAGACCGCGAATGGATTGTGATGTGAATTTATGATGAATGAAGTTTTTCGTTCCCAGTTGATATCCTAGTTGATAGTTCGTTCACAGTTGGTGCGCGGTAGTAGTTGCCCGGAGTGTGGAGAATTGTGGTTGGTTGGTTCATGAGAGGATTGCAGTGAGAGATGGGACCCAGTGTTAATTGATACTCTTTGATGGGGAAATAGTATGTGAGCGCACTTACTAGTGTTACCGTTTGCAGGATTTTAGCAGAAATAACTTAGTATTTCTACATTCAATAGTAGGATTAACGAGTACTTTAGAAATGATCACATATTGTTACCATACGTCAAGTAAGTTCCGTTTTATTTTTTTTAATTTTGTAATCATTTGGGCGAGAGTACAGTTTAACGGACACAGACAAACCGCTGACCTTTTGTCGATAGGGTTAGGGTTTAGGTCAGACAGATCATATAAAACTTGAGAGGGCATGGGCACTGAAAAACAACATTGGCAAGTTGTTTTTCTCCAGGCTCTTTTTCATTTGCTCCAGGTGGTCGAGGTGGAACAACTGATGTTTAGGATACTGTTTCGTGCTCGTTTTCATACACTGTCCAGCAGAAAACTACTTTCTGCGCTTTAGTCGGTTATTACCTTAAATATTTTACATTTAAAAAAAAATAAAATAAAGAATGAGACAAAAGTGGAATGGCCTCTGATCATGACTGAACTTTTCATTCGGACATGTTTGTTTTCCCTCCCAATTTAACCAATATGGTGGTCTTCAATATTTTACTATGTGTAACGCCAGTCGACTTTACTTTTCAAGCGGACACCTCCCTGAAAATTGCCACTTAAAAGATTAAAGTGCGATCTCCATGACCAGGGTAGGATTTCGGCAGGTTGAGCCTCAATTACCTAATTAATTCAGGTGTATCAGCTAAACTGCACTAAACCCATCATTCATCTATTTTTTGACGCTCTAGCTTTCATTTCGTCAATTTCCTCTAAATATTAAGCAAATATCTTGCGTCTGGTGAATATCTTTTTCACTAAGACTCTGTATCTTCTTTTTTTTATTGTTTGACGTGGCACGACAGCTCACTGCAATGACACATTCCATAAATTAAGCAATTATTAAATCAATATGTTGATGACACGTGTATGCACTTTGCATTCGATTGATCTTTCTGCGTTGTACTTGTTAAACAATGAAGATGTAATCGTTAAGACTATTTACAATGACCGTACATGTGTTTTCTACACAACAATCTCAATCATTCCCAGTGATTTTGTCATTCTGTTTCAGGATAACAGAGACAAATTAGGGCGAAGATGAGTGTACATACCTTAAGCGTGGCTTTTCCATATATTCACTCAATATTTTCTGTGAATCAGGATAGTAACAATTTTTGGGATAGTAACGACCGTTTACGAAAGGAAAAATTATGTCGGCGGTGTTGGCATCACATACCCAAGTGTTCCAGTTACTATAGAGCTATCTAATAACATAATGAAATCAAAAAACAATACCTTCAGATTTTCTTATTCTACTTGTTTTCACATCAGTCCATTCCTCTTTCATTTGCTGAACAGTTACGTCATAGCAGTCAGCATACGGCCCATCTTCACGAGCTGAATGAGATAACAGGACTGTGACAGGTTCCTGAAAGTCTAATTTCGGTTCTATTTTAATGATGTTACTGCAGAAAACCTCTCCTTTCCTCGGCTTTGGACAGTCGTTATGGCTTAAAGGCGTGCATGTGAAGACGACTGACTTAGACAGTGCTCGCTTGGGGAACTGAAAAAACGCATTGGCTGAGGGGAATGCAACACCTCCTCCTTCTTCATCAATCATAAATCTAAGTGAAAGAAATAAAAGAAAAGTTTATGGTAAATGTGTAACCAGAAAAATAGCTGGTATCTAGATTTACGTTAACCTTTTCTGGTTCGTGTCGTCTTCCCTTCATAATCGTCTAGTGTTAGTCGATAAAAGTCGGACTCGCGCAGGAACCAACCACCTCGTATTCACACTAGAATTACGTTCAAGTCTTTTAATTTTGCGTCGAGGAAATCAGTCAAGTTTACTAATCCAATTATAAAAAGTAGCTCCGGCAAAGCGATTTCTAACCTTTTTCCATCTAGTATTTCTTTGGAAAGAAAATCAAAGCTTAGAAAAATGCCTAAAACTGTGGTGAAAAAAATTTCAACTTCCTTGGACAATGATTCCAGGGCTTGAGACTCGCATGGCAAGAAGCTAACCGCTAAACCACGATGCATTTGTTCAAAAAATACACACGTTGTTTTGGCTTTTACTATTGAGAAAACGTACAGCTTCTTATCACCTTCTCCTACGTTTACATTTTTCTGATTTTGTTTTTTAACCAATAAAAATAAACAAATAAATAAACAAATAAATAAACAAATAAACAAATAAGTAAATAAATAAATATCATCTTCAATATGGCGGCTGTGCGGCAAGGAGCTTTTATCGTTCTGCTAATATTTCTGACTTTTCAAGTAATGAAATGTGCCTTTACGAGTTCCGATATCATTGGTTTAGTTGTGACAGGTGATGAAGTGTCTTTTGATCAAGAGGCATATCTTATCAAGCTTATGGCAGGGAAACGGTAGGAAATTTGCCTTCCGTATTCGTCCTTCAAAGCAAAGCCTTACACACCTCTTGATTTTGATGTGTGGAGACATTCATTCCTGCCATGGTCCAGTAAACAGTGCCGTATCTAAGGTATGGCAGGTGTGGCACGTACCCTGGTCGCCTCTTGAAGGGGAACGCCACTGAGCAGTTTCTAGTATAGTCAAACAAGCCATCCTCGGACAGTGAAAGAAGAATTTTATTTGAGATGTATGATCTATCTTTGATTATCATGGGTGAGAAGTACTAGGATAGCTAGATTGTTATTTTTGAGCTGATTTTATGGTAAAGTTATCAAAAAGATTGGTGTGAAATGTTTGAACCTGGGCGTAATTTCGGTGCTTCCCATAGGCGCCATTTTCCGTAGATACGCCACTGCCAGTAAATGAAAGAAATGTTCCGGATTTAAATACTTTATTGAAACAAAGAGGTATGAAGATTTTTCATCAAAATGTTGAGGGTCTCTTTTCGAGCAAGTCCTATGCACTGGAGCTGCTGCAAAGTTTTAAAGGTACTGATACTTTATCAATGGGTGAAACTCATATAAAATGATCATGACTCTAAGTGGCTTTTTGAGTTTCTTGCTTATACTTTTATAAGTAATCCTAGAAAAATGGGCAAGGGAGGTGGTATTGCAAGTGCCGAAATGATTTGGAAAACGAGAATATTGTATTTGGATTGAAGTTATATTTAAGTATACCAAGAATTTCCTGATTGAAATATTTTATCGGCCTCCAAACAGTTCAAAATACCTCCATTGCGATCTTAACGATGCCATAAATGAGATGTTGTCGTTGGTTAGCACTGTGCCTAAAAAGACATTATTGCTGGGCGATTTTAATGTAAACAATCTAGTCTCTGGAGACAATGCAGAGTTTAAAGCTATCTTGAAATTGTATGGGTTTTATGCAGATGATCAAAAAGCTTACGCGAATAGCAGGTACGACTAAATCTTTGATAGATATTATCGCCACCAATAATCCGCAACAATCAAAGATACAGATGTTATCCCGCTTTCTATTGCTGATCATGACATGGTTGGTTGTTTATGGAAGATGAATTTAATTAAGTTTAAATCAACATAACAAAATGAAAACAACCCTTTATTAACTTCATCTTTCGTATTACGAAATATTTGACTTTTACTTAAAATTCCAAATTACCAGCCCTTGGAGAAAGAATAAACTGCACAGTTGTGTTCAGTAAAATGAACTATTTATAAGAAAGGATTCTCTAGGCGGGTGGATAGGGAAGGATTGAGCGATGTAGCTAGGTAAGTAGGAAGGCAGTTGGGTAGGAAGGATGGACGTAGTTAAGAAGGTGGAAACAACTCTTCAAAGAGATATGTAAATTAACAAGTGCAAATGAGATAAACCAAGACGTACATAAACAACTGTCGATAACTAATTAAGTAAATAAAAAGATGAAAAAAAGTAACTGAGTAAATAGTTAATCAGAATAATAAGAAATATAAATAAGTAAATGAATAGTAAATAAGTAATAAGTAACTAAACCCACCAGTAAGTAAGTAAATAAATAAATAAATAAATAAATAAAAGGTATAAAAGGTAAGATGATTACCTTGTTTAACATTGTCGATGCAGAATTTTATTTTTTTACAAACGGAAGGACTTGGAACAAATGCGTAAGCTCAAAAATTAAGAAGTAAACTGAAAATTTTTCACTAACTTCATTGCTTTCGGGACAGCAAGCTTTCCCTTCTCTTCTTCACTTTCATTGCAGATGAACGGTGTTTGGTCTGCTAAATTAAAAAGGAAAAATCCGAAGATGTTTTTACGGTAAAACCAAATAAATATTATCTCCAAAGAATTAATTTATATCCTAAAACAAATCCGGCAATCAATCTAATGTAACAGAATCCATAAACAAAAAAATTCCTGATCTAATCAAGTGGCAATAACTCAAACATAGGTGACGATCAACATTTTCGCCAAGCTTCAAGAATCAGAGATTTTAGGGTTTGAAAGAGCAGAACGACAATAACACTGACGCAGCAAAATAGCACGATAAGTAAATTACTACGCTATACTTTTTTAAATATATTAGGGATATTTAGTCAAGTAATCTCTTTTCTGTTTCAAGTTTCAAGTACGTTTTAAAGTTTCCACTTCAGTACAACGTTTAGATGTATCAAATACTCAATAGATCATCGAAGGAATATCTCACCACAAATATGGTACACGTAAACTAAGTTTAGGTACATATTAAAAATAAACACGATCTAATGGTAAGCAAATGTTGATATCCGGCTCATTGTAAATACCCGTTGATCACAAGCAGTGTTTAGCATATCAAGAAGCTTGATCTAGCAAAAACAATAAAACCTTTCTTATTTAGGGATTTATACCATGTGAAATGTCTCTGTATCTGGACGAACAGGCTATTTGGAAGGTTTGATCTTGGGTGCAGGCTTCAGGATCAATAAGTTCCTCAATGGATGAAGTTGTTCGACTGCTTTTAGCTTGGCTAATGTTGTCACAGTCTGCTTGGTTCTCCGTAGGTAAAGTTGCTTGACTGCTTTTAACTTGGCTAAACGTGTTAGAGTCTGCTTGGTACTAGATGGCTGAGGATATTGTCTAGCCGACCTTACCTTGGCAATCCTTTTCTGAGTCCTTTTGTTTCTCAACAGATGAAGAATACGTTGGGTTGGTTTTCATTAGGTTAGACATTTCAACATCCCCACAAGTATCTACAAATATATAACATCAATCATTCATTTATATCTTAAAATACATCTACTGTTTACCAGCTGTCTTACTGTCCCTTCCCTGAGAGAGACATATCAAGATCAATCAGAAAAAAAATTGATTGGAAACTGCTAAAAGACACTGTATATATTGCACAGAGACGTAACCCAATAGCAAGAAAATTTTAATGTTTTTACTTTAGAGATATTTGCATGGACTTGGAGCCGATGGTGAGGTCATGGAGATTAAAATACAAAGCATTAAAAAGCCTAACTTAGTCAACTAAAACTCACTTGAAAACCAAAACCCACTAAGAAATTGGAAAAAAAAGCTGTCCTTATGAAATATAATTAGGCTAAATTACCGGATAGCTTGAAATGCTGATGATTTCACACGTCTTGCTCAAAGAAGTTTTCCTGAGCCGCAAAGGGTCACAGACGTCATTCCCATCAAGTGTTCATAAAAGCTTTTTCTAAGCAACAAGCGTGAGAGCATGCCGATTTTATACTTATGGTTGAACTATTCACATTCATTCCATTAAAAAATTTTCCGTATATTCATTCCTTTTTTAGCACAGATCATATTTAACTCGTAAAGTTAGTTTTCGTTTGCAGAGTTCAAATAAACGAGAACGATAAAGATCAGGCACTATCACTATTCCGCTACCATTACCAGTTATTGACTAATACCCTCACCCCGATACGCTAAGTGTTGTGTGATGGTCGAAGGCGGAGCTGGCGAGGCTGTTAAAGAAGGGCCGTAAAATGGCAATGAGGGTCCCTGATCTACGTGTGTTGCAAGGAACCCCGTATTTCATTTTAAATTGATGCGCTCGAAATATAACGAGGAATTGAAACGAAACATTCGACTACAGTTGTGCAGTTTTCAGCCTCATACCACTTTCATGCGCTCTTTTGGAAAAGTTATCAAAGTAAGTTAAATGTTAAAAATGTTGCAATTGAATTGTCAAACAACAATTATGTTTTCATTGAATAACTCTTCAGCTCTTAAGCGTATTTGGCAGTAAAAATTTCAATTCATGTAGCTGATCTTGGACATGTACGAAAAGAGCAAGGATGTTGATTAGAAAAGCTGATTTAAAGGGTAATTAAAACTATGTATGTATTTATAAAACTCATTAAGAATTCATTGAAAAGCAGGATGATGTCCCTAACCACACTAAAGTAAGAGACTTCATTTTTAAGGGTATATTGCTGGTAATGTTTGGCATTCACTATCTATATAAGAGAATGAAAAAAGTATAGGAGTGATATTTGAGTGTATATTTAGGAATCAAAGCTCTCTGGAACCAACTGCGAATAAGGCGACTTCCACGTAACTGGGCGATCTTGGTCGAACCTTTAATCCAAAGATATTAGTCCGCCGCTACCAGTCAATTCTCCGCGTTTTCACCGGATACTCTCGAAAAAACGACTTGTCTTCTGGTAATCCCCCAGAGCCTAAAATCTCCCGGCCTTCTTCATGTTTTCTCATCAAGCTGATAACCAAAATGAAGATGGTTTAACTTTCACCTGTGAATGCCCGTCGAATCGAACAGCGTCGGTAATATTGAAGAATCATCGGATGTTTCCCTACACCAACATTCTTGCAGCGATACTAAGTTTAAAGTAGAATTTGCCTGACGACGGGGACCAACACACCTCGGAAGAATGGGTGCAACCTAACATGGGTAAAACCTTCATTGTTCAAATATTACAAGACTGACCAAAAATGAATAAAGCAGGAATATTTTTGATCTTCCACGACAATTTGATAAGTAAATTCTCTCAGACGTCTTCATAAGACAAGTGTGAGGTTAGGAAAAACTGTGTATGAATAGTCATTCTTTCATGCAAAAGTTCTTGAATAGTGCTTGAGCTGTATCAGAGTTAGGGGCGAGTGCCAACCCATCAACTCAAGAAATTTCAGTATGGATGAGGTGTCCCAAAAACCTCCCTAGATTTTCGTTTAGGATGCTGACTGATACACTAATTGAGGTACATGGCCATTTGTTCAACAGACATTTATCACTATAGCGCATTGTTTTGATGTAATGGTGTTTAGTTTGATAAACATTGCAATGGGCAAGGTTTCATTTGATTCCAGTGAATATTCACAAGGTTATACAAGATTTCCCAATGAGTCAATATGCTTGCACCAACAAAGTAACTTCATAGATTACCTCATTTATCTATCTTACTAATCAGAAAAAATTCTAAATATCTTTAGAATTGAGATGCAGAAGGGAAGTAAACACTGTTATCTGTCATTTCAAGGTTTCTTTCAAATGAAACAATTATAATTTTGATTTCATGTTTAGATCTCTTTTTAAAGCTTAGTGAGTAATAAATGTCATCAGAAAGTTTTCATACAGAAAAAATAAACTACACAAGTCACGGTCAATCTAAAAGATTGAGAAGCTTAGAAAATGTGAATTGAACAAACAACAACTCGTTTTCGCTTACCAATGGTTGATCTCTGAAGACTAGAAGGAATTTGATATTTTACTTCACGAAGAAGTTTGTCTAATCCGGGGCTGAGTTAACTTTTTATTGAAATGACATTACAATTTTAGGAAATCTCTAACCCAACACAGTGTACTTAAGCGGAACATTAGGCTAAATTACCCACAGTTATGAAAATGGAAATTTTTCTCACTTCTCAAACAAAAATGGTATATATTATTACATATATTATATATACTGCATATAACATACTGATAACATATATATATATATATATATATTATATATTAAACAAAATATATATTATACATATATATATTATACATATATATACATACATATATATATATATATATATATTAGTAAATTTCATCTTACTAAGTGTAGATGTTTGTAAGCTTGGATATATGTATGATGAAAAGTTTGTTCTCAAGCTTTTATCTCAGAAAATTTCTGAGCTCCCCAACGGGAATCGAACCCGTGTCTCCCGATTACCGGTACGGTTGTTTTACCACTAGACTATAGGGTCTCAGACGGCAAGCGTGATGTTAATTAGAGACCTGGTTCGTGATATTGATATGTTTCTTTCGTACTTGAAAGCTGAACATACCTGTGATGTGATACTGTGTATTAGTAAATTTCATCTTACTAAGTGTAAATGTTTGCAAGCTTGGGAAGAGACATATCAATATCACGAACCAGGTCTCTAATTAACATCACGGTTGCCGTCTGAGACCCTATAGTCTAGTGGTAAAACAACCGTACCGGCAATCGGGAGACACGGGTTCGATTTCCGTTGGGGAGCTCAGAAATTTTCTGAGATAAAAGCTTGAGAACAAACTTTTCATCATATATATATATATATATATATATATATAACTAACTACAGACGGAACCGTTTCGGCCTACTGGGCCTCATCAGTGTAGTGCTGACGAACAGGATGGAGAAGCCTACATTATATAGGCAACTCAAATGTCCCACACATGTGGTACATCTAAGCCATGCCAGAGTGCTCTAACTAGAGACTAGTGAGCTACGCAAATTCGCTAGCGACATGACTCATCCTGTAGAGTGCTCAATATGAACCTAAAGGCCATAGAGCGATATCTAACTACAGACGGAACCGTTTCGGCCTACTGGGCCTCATCAGTGTAGTGCTGACGAACAGGATGGAGAAGCCTACATTATATAGGCAACTCAAATGTCCCACACATGTGGTACATCTAAGCCATGCCAGAGTGCTCTAACTAGAGACTAGTGAGCTACGCAAATTCGCTAGCGACATGACTCATCCTGTAGAGTGCTCAATATGAACCTAAAGGCCATAGAGCGATATCTAACTACAGACGGAACCGTTTCGGCCTACTGGGCCTCATCAGTGTAGTGCTGACGAACAGGATGGAGAAGCCTACATTATATAGGCAACTCAAATGTCCCACACATGTGGTACATCTAAGCCATGCCAGAGTGCTCTAACTAGAGACTAGTGAGCTACGCAAATTCACTAGCGACATGACTCATCCTGTAGAGTGCTCAATATGAACCTAAAGGCCATAGAGCGATATCTAACTACAGACGGAACCGTTTCGGCCTACTGGGCCTCATCAGTGTAGTGCTGACGAACAGGATGGAGAAGCCTACATTATATAGGCAACTCAAATGTCCCACACATGTGGTACATCTAAGCCATGCCAGAGTGCTCTAACTAGAGACTAGTGAGCTACGCAAATTCGCTAGCGACATGACTCATCCTGTAGAGTGCTCAATATGAACCTAAAGGCCATAGAGCGATATCTAACTACAGACGGAACCGTTTCGGCCTACTGGGCCTCATCAGTGTAGTGCTGACGAACAGGATGGAGAAGCCTACATTATATAGGCAACTCAAATGTCCCACACATGTGGTACATCTAAGCCATGCCAGAGTGCTCTAACTAGAGACTAGTGAGCTACGCAAATTCGCTAGCGACATGACTCATCCTGTAGAGTGCTCAATATGAACCTAAAGGCCATAGAGCGATATCTAACTACAGACGGAACCGTTTCGGCCTACTGGGCCTCATCAGTGTAGTGCTGACGAACAGGATGGAGAAGCCTACATTATATAGGCAACTCAAATGTCCCACACATGTGGTACATCTAAGCCATGCCAGAGTGCTCTAACTAGAGACTAGTGAGCTACGCAAATTCGCTAGCGACATGACTCATCCTGTAGAGTGCTCAATATGAACCTAAAGGCCATAGAGCGATATCTAACTACAGACGGAACCGTTTCGGCCTACTGGGCCTCATCAGTGTAGTGCTGACGAACAGGATGGAGAAGCCTACATTATATAGGCAACTCAAATGTCCCACACATGTGGTACATCTAAGCCATGCCAGAGTGCTCTAACTAGAGACTAGTGAGCTACGCAAATTCGCTAGCGACATGACTCATCCTGTAGAGTGCTCAATATGAACCTAAAGGCCATAGAGCGATATATATGTAATATTATACATATTACATATATATATATATATATATATATTATACATATTATATATTATACATATTATATGCATTAAAGATTTTCAAATATTCTTCCAAAATTCATTAAGATTTCATGAGGAAAATACAAAACAAAATGATATCCACGTCGTGTCTTTATATGTGATAAAGACAGAGGACATTCTATATGTGTAAGAAGAAGTTAATTTTTTTTTGGATTAAGAACATAAATTTCCAAACTTTCTTTAAGAATTAGCTATTAGGAGGTTCATCTTAGAAGACATATAAAAAACTCGCAGTACGCGCTTAATAGGATCTAAAACAATCGGCTATCGCCTCATGTTTTAAATTTCGATAAAGCACTCCTGCTTGGTTTTTAAATATTACTTATATCTATGATGTCAATATAAATACATACACACATACACACACACACACAAATATATATATATATATATGTATATATATATATGTATATATATATATATATATATATATATTATAAATAAAAGCGAAAACGTTTGTGCGAAAAGAGTGTTTAATAAATCTTGTTCTCTACATTGTCGTTTTATACGACTTATCCATATACACTTATACTTGT
Source organism: Heliopora coerulea (assembly GCA_030142905.1). NCBI lineage: Eukaryota > Metazoa > Cnidaria > Anthozoa > Scleralcyonacea > Helioporidae > Heliopora > Heliopora coerulea. The sequence goes on from JASJOG010000225.1 coordinate 195,934, forward strand.
GTTTTACAACCTAAACACTTTTTATTTTAATATATACATATATATACAATGGAATACAGCAACACATTTTCTATATTGACTTTATCTAGAGTGCTCAATATCTTATAAGATAGAGCAGATAAATAAATAAATAAATAAGCTTAATACTCTTAGTTGTTACTCAGAGTTTCACGTCTCTTCACATGATCATCAGACAATCATTCGAAGATCGTCCGAAGAGACGTGAAACTCTGAGTAACAACTAAGAGTATTAAGCTTATTTATTTATTTATACATAAAATTTCTACAGACGTACATATATATATGTATATATATGTAGACGTACATATATATAAGAATGACCAGCATATCGCAAATAGATCTTCAAAAATTTTGCTGAATTTAAAATACAAAATATACTATGAAAACTATAACTAACTAAATTAAATTAAGAAAAAACTACTAAAAACTAATCCTAGAACTAAATCTATGAATTACACTTATAAATAATCTAATTAAAAAATGTCCGCATTCCTTATATTAACCCTAAAATCATCTAAAAAATCAGGATTATTGTGGAAAGAGGTTCTAGACCAACGAACGCATGTATGTACTAATCTCAAAATCTCGAAAGATATGCGTGTTCTCAGCCAAGTTATGGCTCTGGCATAGGTCTCACCATTCTTCCGTGAGAGTTTGTCCGCTAAATTGCTCAGCAACAGTTTACATTCGTTCCCCATTCCTCCGTTCGTACCAAACACCAAGGGAGTAAACGATCCCATCTCTACGTCAATGACTCTTTGTTGGTATTTCCTCTTCTCCTTCTCATTTTCCATGAAGATTGCTTCTGTGGATTTCTTCTGATTACTCGCTGAATTAACATGCGTAACTCGTACATCAAAAAATTCTGTTTTCCCTCGAGACCAGAAGCTCCCTGCTTTAATGTCCAGTCTAGCCTCCGGGCTTGTGACTGTCGATCTTAGATCGAAAATTTCATTGTTGATGGGTAGAAGATGGGGTTCTACCTCAACATTCTTGCAAACTTTACTGAGCAGGGACGTGAGGAGGTTCCGGATACCATCATGCCTTTGCGAAACAAATCCCCCCTTCTTACACGAAAGGGCGTGGCTGACAGAGAATCGATCTCCACACGAGCAGTGGCTTGGTAAATCCGCTAGTTGCAGATTGTAACGGAGGCGTAATGAGTCCCTGAATTGTTGCTTGTTCAATGTCAGGCCCTGCTCTTCATTGGGTACAGCGTTGAGCCACGAGCTTGCGCCCTTGTCTCTGGCCTGCATCGTTGTTCTTAACAGGTCTGGTGGGAGAGATGCGTCAATGGCCTCTCTTCTCGAATTCACTGCCGCTGTCTTAAGTGACTGCTGTTGTTTTTTTAGGTTTTCTACACCTTGTTCACCAGCTGGCATGAGGTTACTCTGCGTACGTATTGCTGACGCATGTGATGCTGTTATCAACTTTGAGGCGGCATACTGCTGTGGGGCTTCAACTTTCAGATCTAATATACCCAGACCCCCTTGTGCTGGTGGTAAGGTGAATAGGTCTCCCAACTCATTAGGGAGCGGTTCCTTCAAACCAAAGAGGGCTGGGAGGAAGCTATCGTTGATCACCTCATCAATTGGTTCAACATAATCCTCAAAATTGTCAATGGTACGCATGAAATAAGCAAATTTGGATTTGAAGCCCTTTGTAAATACAATATAGGCCGCTTGGGGTTGATTCTTTGCAATTTCAGTCAGCAACTCGATGTTTTCCCTCCACCCGTGGACTTTTCCACTACAATATTGGTCTTTATATTCCTGGGATCCAATAACCGCTCCTAGGTGCCTCTGACCTTCCGTTGTTTTTCTGACCTCCTCTCCAAAAACCATGTCGGCCTCGTCTACTAAATCTTGTGACTTTACTATCAACCAACTTTTTGAGACGTTGACTATATAACCAAATTTCTTTCCTTCTTGACTTAAAAACTTATACCAATTGTATAACTGTTCAATTGTACCGCCTCCCGCCGAATCATCAGCCAGCCATACTTGCTTAACCTCAGGTATACGTGCTCTTAGGCTCTGGATCATGATGGATGTATTGATTGCGTACCATGGCATGGCCAATGGGTCTCCCTGTGTTGTTCCTTCCTGCGATAATATCTCTTCTCCTCCACAGATAAACAATCTCGATGGACTTCTATACGTGTTGATAATATACATGGATATTTTAGGGCAAATTATCTGAATGTTGTGAATTATGACAGCCCTGTTCATTTGATTGAACGCATTGCTGGCGTCAACCAAAAGAATTCCGTCTGTACCATCATCGTCAAAGACCTGTGCCATGGCGTGTATGGCAGCTTCGGCGCCAGCACTATGACCTGCGCATATCTGTAGAGGACCGGCTGCAAGCTTGATCTCTCCTTCAAAAAAGCGGTTATGGTCTTGCCAATTATCCGTCTCAATACCTCTCCCACCCCTATTGGTCGAGTTCCCGGATTCTTATCCAGTGGAATGAGTCTGCAGGAAGTGTAGCTTTCTAACAACGAGGGGTGGTAACTTGATATCAGCAGATTTCTGGTCATCGCGGCTATTTCTTCTCTCAGAAGCTTTCCTTCATTGCTGAAGTTTTTCGAGCATAAAATTCTCCTGTAAATTTCCGCGTCCATTCCGGAGGGACCAGCAGAGCCTTTGGTTTTCATTGCTGCATTGTATATCATTTGCTCATCAATGAGGTCGAAAATGTTGGGTGGGATATAATCTAGTGGACCATGCAGGAGGCATTCATCCTTGAAGTCAGCGGTTGGAGGATGTTTTTCTTTCAGCGCTCCTAGTACTTCTGGAGAGGGGGCCAAAAGGCCCGCGGAACTCTCTCTATCTAGGAGTTTGATGGCCGCAGATAATTTCCCCTGCATTACTAATCTTGCAAAGATCTTATTGATGTCATCAGCTGATTTGGCCTTTTTTGAGGTTACAAATCTTTCTTGTATAAATCTCACTTCTTTCATTAAAGCATTTAGGTCCCCTTGTCTCCACAGGGCTAATCTACGATTAATAGCAGCGCTATGTTCTTAACTTTTGGACGAGCGCGAAGGTTTCTGAAGAATCAGGGACGGAAGCACCATAAATGCTTTCAGTGCAATCGAATTCAGTTCTAAGTTAGAATTGAACTGTTTTAACCAAAAGGTCAATTCATCAATAAACGACTTTCCCGCTCTGCCCGATGGAATATTGAAAATATTCTTTCTGAAGTGAACAATTTCATTGTAGATTTTGTTGACATCATCAAATAGGCATTGGTAACTGATGTTGCTCCACATTTTACCTTTTAATTCGGTGGGGAGGAGTAGTCTGTAATGTCCGGATTCTGTCACTCCTTTTTCAACACATTTTCAAATTTGGTCAAAATTTTTCGGGTGTCGGGGAAAACCCTTTTTATTGACGGTGTCACTTTCGGTTTCGCTTACTTAACTTCCGGTCGCTTTCATGAATTTAATTACGTTACCAAGAATTTCAACACATTTTAAAAACGGGTCAAAATTTTTCAAAGTGTCTTGGGGGAATAGCCTTAACATTCCAAACATTCCATACATGCCTAATCTCCCTAGCAAACAGTCTAACTCGATGTCAACTTGAACAGCTCGATGTCAACAAAAAAACTATTTTTAGTTTGCTCCGTTGTTAGGGAGATTGAGCATGTATGGAATGTGAGGAAATCCCCCCGCCATTAAGTTTGGGGTCTTTAACGTCAAACAGTGAACAAAGTGAACAATTCTTCAGTTCCATCACATTTTAAAAATAGAACAAAACTTTATCGGGAAACAGCGAAGCAAGTAAACGCTTCTTTGCCGATAAATTGCTTTAAACAGTGAGCAAAGCGAACGCTTCTTCGCTGATAAATTTGGGACTTTACGATTGAGAAATTTCTACGACGCCGTCGTGAATAGACAACATTGAGCATGCGTAACCACTAATTTCACGGCGTCGTGATCCGTCGACGCCGCCATTTTCGCAGTTTTGACGGTGTCGCAGAACCAGGTTGAATAATGTCGGAAAATTCATCTAACAAAAGGTAAGAACGTACTTTTAATCTCAAATTTTTCCTTATTATGAATCTAAAGTATACAAAAACTTATAAAAAGCGACTTTTGCCAGGTAAATTTTAACCTACAGGCTATCGAACCACATCATAACCTGACTTGTTGTTATTGTTTTAACTTATAGCAAAAAACCTATGGTTTGGGAAGACAAACACAATGAGTGCCTTATAAGAGAAATGTTTCTTTTTGAACCTTGGCAATACAAACATGGATCAAAGCAAAGAGGACAAGTTTGGGATCGTATCAGTGACTCTCTAAACGCTCTTCAACATCCAAAATTTAACGTAAATCAAAAGTCAGTTCGAGACCACTACAATCACCTTGAAAAAGAACACAAGAAAAAAATAAGATTCGAAGAAAGAAGCAGTGGAATTAGTCCCGAAGAAAGCAATTTTGATAAATCGATGGAAGATGTCATAGAAAGATTTCGGAGCAAAGACCAAGAAGATAAGCTTCAAGCAGATGAAAGGAAAGGAAAGGCTGATGCAGAAACTGCTAAAGCAGAAGAAATGAGAGCGAAGGCGATGGAGACTTTTAAAACAGGTAAAAAAAGAAAGAGTGATGGTGGTGAACCAGACAAAAAGAGCAAAAAAACAAGTGCTAGCGAAACTATGACATATCTCAAAGAAAAGGCTGAACTGGCCGCCGAGCTGAAAAGGGAAGAATTACAAGTTAGAAAGGCTGAGCTAGAAATCAAAAAGAAACATGAAGATATGTTGTCTGAAAGTCTCAAACAGCAGCAAAAGCAACATGATCAAATGATGCTTCAAATGCAAGCTCAAAATGCAGCACTTCTTGCAGTTATTCAGAGTTTAGCTAAGCAAAAAGAATAACTTGTCAGAGTATTGTTAGATACTGTTAGATCCAGAACTAATGGCTTCTTTTTATTGTTTGGATAAAGGTTGTAAGTTACAGTTGTTGTTGTTCAGAATGCAACAGTTAATTTGGTGTTTGACAAATATTCTCTAGTTAAAAAAAAAAAAAGACTGAAACACAACTACATGTAAATACTATACTGCTTTTCTAATTTGGGATTATGGAAACAGATGGTGGTATGTTATATCAGTTACACACTCCTCAATGGAGATGTTGTGGTTTGAAGATTTCCTAACTGGTTTGATTTTTTACTCAGTAAAAATGGACATCATGGCAGTACCATTCTGAGTATTAAGTTCATTATCATAATCTGGGAGAACAAAAAAATATCAAACTGTTTGGAAATTTTCAAAGCAAAAACAATTTCAACCCCAACAAATATATTATAGATCTATCCAAATAGGTGTTTAAAAAAAGTCCAGTTTCTTTGATGCCACAAATCAGTTTACAATCACGTCAAATTTTACTGAAAGTAATCTGCTAGGGAGGGTGGATGTACATCAAAATATTGTGATGTTGATGATCCATATAGACAACAACGAGCATTGTGTAACAAACAACAGACAATGTACATTTTTCCAACTGCACTAAGCTGTATCTTCAAGTTTTTCTTAAAGTCAAGGAACTTAAAATAATTTATTATGTCACCAAAAACCCATTCCACAGAGATCCTTACACTACTCATAGCTTTATTCCACTGCTTTTGATCTGGAGTTATTCTTGCTCCTTTGAAAGGAGCTTGCAATTGTGGGCGAAGCGGGTAAGCAGGGTCTCCATAAATACACAACTGATGACCATTTGGTAATACAGCATACTGCTGTAATTGATTATATAAACCTGACTGAGCTAACATAGCACTGTCATGTCTCTTCCCTTCAACTGGTCCATACAGGTGAGCAACTAGACCATTTGGAACGGCTACAGCTTGAAATTTAATGGCATGAACCCTCTTATGTCCATTATAGAGCACTCTTTGGTTTTGGCCTGGTCTTGAAATAGGTCTCACTGTGCCATCCACAAATCCAAAACAGTCTTCAATGGCTCCACTTTTTTGATAAATAGCTTGAGCAAAATATTCAAGAATGTTTGTAGACAACCATGGTTGGTTTAATGAAGACAGCAAATGATTCCAGTTATCATAAACAAAATCCATCACCCTGTTGCTGATCATACAAAGTTGTGGTACTGGTCTTGCAAACATAGGAACCATGTCTAAGTACCGACAAGGATAAGCAAAACGTTTCAAAAAAATACACATACCCTCAACAGCATCAACTTTTAGGCCATTGTAGCACTTGAAGAAATCAGGAAAAGACATAGCGTCTATCAAGCTGTAGATGTCATTTCTTAAAAAGCGAAATTCGACATTGCATTCATCATCTGACAGCTCATCTAAGTCAAATTTATCGTGCTTCCAGTAAGGCAAGTCAGGGTTTTTTGACGTGTTTATATCGTATAAAAGAAGGAATTCTTCATCATCTATCAGACCCTGACTGTGTGCGAAGAGAAGGCTGTTTCTATTTTCTCGAAAATTTGCCATTTGAAAGCAAAAGCAGTGAACTAATGTGTGCAATCAATCGACTGCCATCTTGAAATTTCGCGCCATTTTCATCACGTAACATTAGCTGGCGTTATCGTGACGTACTTTTCGTAAAGTGACAAACAATTTTCGACGACGACGCTGACAAACACACGTCGGCGTCGTAGAAATTCCTCAATCGTAAAGTTCCTATTATCTCAGGGGAATCACCCGAAGAACATTTTTCACATTCCATACATGCTAAATCTCGCTAGCAACCAGCCTAACTCGATTTCAACCAGCCTAACTCGATGTCAACAAAAAAACTATTTTCGGTTTGGCCGGTTTCTAGGGAGATTAGGCATGTATGGAATGTATGGAATGTGGGGAAAACCCCTCAACGACTGGCGGGGGAATTACCTTTTTTGACAGAATTTTAAGGAAACAACCTAGCTGATAAAGTATTTTACGGTTTAAATCCAAATATATTCTCATAAGTGTCAATCATTTCATTCATGTAATGACCATATGCCAATGTATCTACTTTATTTTCAAGTATTATTCTTTTATCATCTTTTGCTGACAATGCAATTTTTTTCAACACTCTCAGTATACAATTCATGATTTCGGTGTCTTATTAATTTTTTCAAGTCATGCGCTCCCAGTTGTTTTTTTATTGGTTGTTGTTTAACCCCGTAATAATTTAAATTTTTGTTAATTCCAAAAATCATATTTTCTGATGAAACTTTTAGTTTATTATTATAACCATCAATTGGTTCTTTTAAAATAATTAAAGATGATGGAATTAGCCATAAAGTTGGACTTATAGCAGTATTTAAAACTACATTAGTTGATGAAATTGCTTGATTCATATTATTAATCCATGTTGTTGTATCATAATTTATTATAGAATCTTCAACAATTTGTCTAAAAACTTTTTGTGTTTCTAATGCTGAAGCTCTTGGCCCAAAAATACTTTGTCTAGTTCTAGCTTGTGCTCCAAGGATTGAATAAATATATGCTTCAATGCTGTGATTTAGCAATTCTGTGGCACTTTTTGTAAGCCCATTTGATATTTTTGGAACAAATGTTTTATAATCATTTTGTGTGTCTCTAATTTGTCCTGGACCGTGTTTATATCTTTCCCATGGTCTTACTCCAACAACGTCTTGTCCTAAATGTTCATTTTTATATTTTGAAATTTCTTGCCATGTCCATTTTGGATAGTGATCTTTTAAAAAACCAGCATTAAATTTATAAAAGGTTTTATCATCACCATTTCTCAATTGCCACATAATTCTTCTAACTGTAAAATATAGATGAAATCTCATAAATGATGTAATTTGTTTTGGAACATCAGCTGAAAATAATAAATGTTGTATTGAAATTCCACATCCATAAGTTGCAATCCATGTTCCTATAATGCTTTGAAAATATGGCTCATTAAGTGACCATTTTGCATTATCATCTGTAGTTATATTTAATCCGGGTAAATTACTTTGAAAATAATCTGTATTGTTTACATAAATCCTAAACTGATTTATAGGATAATTTAAGACATATTCTATTGGAAAATTATCCCAATAATATGATTTTCCGGTAAAATCAACATGTCTTTTACCTTTTGGTAATTCTTGCACAGTTCCTCCGATTTTCCAAATTTTTGGAAAGTGGGTGGAACGCCAGCTGTCGCTGTGTTCAATAGGTTTACCGCTTTGCGGCCCGCTTTTGCGGTTAATATAAAGATATTTGGTTGTATTTGGATCGCTTTTAAATGCATCACTTTCAATATCAGTTTGAATATATTTATTATTTATAAAATAAATTTTTGCACCATTAAAACTTCCGTCTTTTGTATAATCTTGTACAAATTCAAATTTTGATAAATCTGCATAAGGATATTTTTTTAAAAAATTTTCTTTTAATTTTTTATCTACAATTTTTTATTCTTTCTTAACAAGATCATAATATTTTCCATAAAATGTTTTTGAAGCTTCTTCCACTAGAAGCTTCGCTTCGCTCAGTTTTTGATTCATTGTTTATTTTTACAATATTAAAAAATAAATTAACAAAGTTAGCGACAAAGACAACATGTCAGCGAAGCTGTTTGCCGACATGTTTGTTATTGAACAAGAGTTAAAAGACATTTACTATAACCCAGAAACAGGTTATCAATCTGCGGAAAGACTTTATCAAAAAGCAAAAGAAAAGGGATTAAACATTAGTAGAAAAATTGTGCAAGACTGGTTAAAAACACAAGATACTTTTACAAGATACAAACCAATTGTTAGAAGACATAAATTCCAAAGAACATTGGTCAAAGATTTAGCTGATCAAATACAAATGGATTTGGTTGATATGGGAAAATATAAAAACCAGAACAAAGGACATTATTGGATATTGTCAGCTGTTGAAATTTTAAGTAGATATGCATTCGCTATTCCTGTTTACAGAAAAGATACTGAAAAAATGACAAAAGCTGTGGATGAATTATTAAAACAATTTAAGGAAAGATTTGGTAAATACCCAAAAGTCGCTCAATTTGATGAAGGAAAAGAATTTTACAATGTAGGTGTAAAAGAACTATTGAAAAAACATAATGTTGAATATTTTTCTACAAACTCAGATAGAAAAGCAGCTATAGTTGAAAGATTTAACAGAACTCTAAAAACATCCATGTGGAAATATTTCTATAGCAAGGGAACTTATAATTGGATTAACCACGTAGATGAACTTGTGGATAATTATAACCATACTAAACACATTAGTATATTAATGAAACCTGCTGATGTGAACAAGTCTAACAAAGACCAAGTGTGGATTACACTATATGGTTACCCATTAGGAGATTTACCTTTACCTAAATTCAGAATTGGTGATACTGTTAGGATTTCTAAATATAAGAATATCTTTACTAAAGCTTATGAAGCTAATTTTACAGAAGAAATTTTTAAAATTGTAAAAGAATTTAGAAGTGATCCAAACATGTATGAAATAGAAGATCATGAGGGAGAATCAATTATTGGAAAATTTTATGAACAGGAATTATCTGCTGTGGATAAAAAGGATGATGTGTATAGAGTTGAGAAAATATTAAAAAGGAAAAAAGTCAAAGGTAAAAATATGGTATCAGTGAAGTGGCTAGGTTATGATAACAAACACAATTCTTGGATACCAGAAGAAAATATTCAAAACATCGAAGCATAGCGTCAGCAAAGCAGTCGTGATAAATTAAATAAAATAAATAAATAAATGTCTGAATGTTTTGATGATATTGAAATGAGAAATAGAAACATGGAAGAAGAAGAAGAAGAAGAAGAAGAAGAAGGGGAAACAAGTTTTGGTGGGGATGACCCTGATGATAATAATAGAAGTATAAACATAATAAACACAGAAAATCAAAAAAACAAATTTAATAGGGTTAAATATATACCTGATGTGAAAAAAGATGCGGGATCTATTAGGAGATTAATTACTGGTGATAGAAAAAAATCTTTCAAAAAAAATATTCGATGTTACCCTCGAAAAGAAAAATGGTCCAAATTCAAGCATATTGTTAGACAAAACTGTATTTGTTAGAGACCAAAAAGGAAACAGCAAAGCTGGCGCAAGCAATGTTTCAATTATTTTCAAAGGTGAAAAAATTGGTAATGTCAATACCAACAATGAACCAGAGTTATTTACCAGAAAAAATAAGAAATATGTTGATGAATTTAATGATTATATGAAAAAAGCAAAAAAAGAATATGAAAAAATTCCAAGTGCAGTAATAGAACAAAGAATCGGCGTAGCCGTCGCGGAGCGTGGTGATTTTGAAATTGAGCTTGCGAATCACAATGAAGTTATTAATTCTATCACTGATGATTCTATTTTAGAAATTCAAACTAAAATTGATAATATAATTGGTGAAAATAACTTTAAAAAATTCATTGATAATGAACAGGATCCAAGACGAACATTATTTGAAAGAAATGAATTAAGAGAATTTAGAGGACTAGTATATTTGGAGGGTATTGACTCCAATCTATCACAAAATGAAAAAAAAGGTTATATGTGGAAAAATTGATGGATTTGATAGAGAGAATCAACATTGGAAAAATAAATCTGATTTAGAAACAGCTGAACCCCAAAAAAGTAAATATAAAAGTTTTTCAGAAATTGCAAAACTTCAAGCAGATAAAATGAGACTTGAAAATAACGAAAGACCAATTAGTGAAGAAGGAATAAATATTTTAAATAATCAAGCTGAAGAATCTGACCTTGGTAGATTAGAAAGATTTAAAAAATGGGCAAAAGAAAATTTATTAGGTTTATCAGCAATTGCTATTTCTGTAGCAGGTATAATTACAGCAATAGTTATAAGGGCAAGAAACGCATTAAAACAAGGTGCAAAGGCGGTTGGAAATTTAGGAAAAGCAATAGCAAATATAGGTAAAAATTTTGGTGCAGTCATTTCAGCAGTTTTAAATTTAATTTCTCAAATATTATCATGGGGTGCAAAAGGTATTGCGTTTCTTGCTAAAAATCTATGGATATTAGCTATTGCAATTACTTACTTTTTATATGAAGAATATAAAGAATACCGAAAGGACAATAAAAAAACAGCATAGCGAGTGAAGCGAGCGCTTCTGATAAATTAAATAAAATTTTTTTTATAAAACAAAAATTTTTAATTTTTGTATAATAAAAAATGAATAGAGTAAACGAATTATATCCAGGATATAAAAGATCAAAAATGAGTGAAATTAAAGGAAACAGAACAAGGCATGTTGTAACTTTGAATCCGAATTCAGCAAATCCAGAAGAAGAACTTTATATAGATATTCCAAAATTAAATCCTAATTTGTGTCTTGTTCCTGATTCATTAAAATTGTTATTTAATTTTAAAAATGCAAATACTAAATCGTGGTTTTTAAATAATTTATCAAAATTGTTAAAGAAAAGATTGGTTGTTAAATTTGCTGGAGAAATTGTTTACGATAATAGTGGAGAATCTTTACTAGAAATTTACAAAGATCTCTGGAAGCCTGAATTTGAAAGAGCAGATATGGTTGAATACGGCATCGCCCGAGAAAACCTTAGAAAATTAATTTCAAAAGATGACTCTGGAACAACAAGTGGCAATGCAGAAAAAGCTTCTGATAAATTAATGTATAATATTTATGGGACAAAACAGTGTTTAAAATTAGAAAAAATACTTTCAGATCATGGACTATATGCCCCTTACGGAATGATTAATAATTTTCAATACATTTTAACTTTTCCAAAAGCTAGTGAAATTATGGTAGCACAAAGTGGACAAAGTGTTGGTGGATATACATTGGAAAATTTAGAACTAGAGTATGAAACGATTGAAAATCAAGATTTGGCAATTGATGTTTTATCAAATTACACCACAGGAAGATCATTATCATATAATTATGTAACTTTGATGAAAACAGTAGAATGGAATAAAGATGCGACTTTACATAATGAAACCATAAATATTCCGCGGAAGAGTATGAAAGCAGTTGTGCTGTTATTTAGAAATAAAACTATCACAGATAGTGAACAATTTGTTTATCCAAATATAACAGACGTCAAAATTAGTGTTGAAGGAGTGCCAAATAGTATATATTCTCAAGGTATGCCAAAAAGAAGGTTTTTTGAAGAGGCATTTCGAATATTTCACGGAGGATATGGCGGTAGTGATGCAGTTATGAGTATTGAAAAATTTTATAAAGATTCATTTGCATTATGTGTGGATTTAAGAACATTAGATGATAACTTTGTTTATGGAACTGGTAAAAAGTTAGTAAACACACAGTCTGGACTATTGTTAGAAATTAAAAAAACTGCCATTTCTGCAAATGTAATGTGTCATATATTTGTGATAAGTGATGGATTGTTAAACATTGTAAATAAAGATTTGTCTTCAATTCAATTTTGAAAACAAAAATCAAGGATTTTTGAAAAATAAAAAATGAATGACAGCAAAGCTGAACACGAAGTGGGTAACAAAAAACCATTTAATATGATAATTGTTGGAATGACTGCTTGTGGAAAAACAAAATATCTTTTAGATTTTATAGAAAATAAATATAAAAATTATTTTGATTATATTTTTTTAATTTGTTCGACATTTGAATGGAATAAAACTTATGAAAATTGGAAATATGATAAAGATGAAGATTTTATTGCTATTCCTTGTGATCAAGATAACGTTGAAGATTGGTTAAAATTTATAGTTGAATTTTCAAAAGGAAGTAAAAGTTTAATCATATTGGATGATTGTGCAAGTGGAAAAAATGTTAAAAATAGAACAAGTGAGTTGGTTAAATTAGGATTTTCTGCAAAGCATTATAATCTTTCCGTTGTAGTTATAACGCAGCAGTTGACATCTATTGCTAAACCATTTAGAGAAAATATTTCAAAATTGGTTACATTTTATAACCCGAATAAAAAAGATATGGCAACAATAATTCAAGAATATTTAGATGTAGGCGACCGCACGGCGGAAGGTAAAAAAGAATTGGATAAAATTTTAGAAACATTAAAAACAAAAAAATATTCAAGATTAGAAATTAATTTAATTTTTCCATTTGGTTATAAAATAAATGAGTGAAAATAGTGAACATGTAGAAGTTCCTCTAATATCTTCAACAACCGCAAACAGCGAATCTGGCGTGAATCATGAACCGCATAAAAAAGAAGAAATTATGAAAAAACGTGAAGAATTGATAAGATTGTCTGAAGATGGTGAAATTAGTCAATCAGTGCAAAATTTGAAAAAAGCAAGTGATAAAGTTATATTAAAAATTCATGCTGAATATGAAGTAAAACAAGCGGAAAAAGCAAATGCATTTTTAACAGATTTACTAATTAGTAAATTTGCAGATTTATTAGGCGGATTAGACGCAATTGAAAGCAGTGAAGAATTGGAAAAAGAACTGGTTAAAGATAAATTACTTAAACGTGATGTAAAATCTGTAGTTGAAAAACTAAGTCCATATTTACCATATCTTGGAATATTATCTGGCGGAGTTACAGTTGGAAAACATGTTATTAAAAAACAGAGCACAGCGATGGCATGTGAAAAACCTACGGACTGCAAGCGGAATAAAAAAGACGATAATGAAGCATCAACAAGCCAAACATGAATAATTTTATAATATATATTGTATTATAAAATTTATAAAATAATTTATTACTCAAGAGTTGATTTTACAAACTTGTTTACTTCTTCTTTAATTTCTTTATCATTTTTAATTTCATTTGTCATTTCTTTATCGTCTTTATCGTCTTTATCGTTTTTATCGTTTCTGTCTAAAGATTTGTTTAAAATTTCAGGGACCTCTTTAACAAGATTTGATTCCTTTTCTTTTGCTTTTTGTTGAATACTTTTTATAACATTTCTACCAACTAATTTTAAATTTTCATCCATATTATCAAAAATAAATTGTTTTGCTGAAGCGGTTCCAAATTGAATATTACATTCAATATCATATGCTTGGCCTGCTCCTACTGAAAAACCAAACTTGAATGCTTTTTTCTTAAATATTTTATGATTTTTTTCAATAATTTTTTCAGGTTATAAAGTTGATTGTTTGTTCCCCATTTATTTATATTTTTATTGAATTTATTTTATTTTCAAAATATGTAAATTTCCAAACAAAATGTTGAGGGACTTTAGAAGCGACACTGTCCCCCACATTCCATACATTCCATACATGCCTAATCTTCCTAGAAACCGGCCAAACCGAAAATAGTTTTTTTGTTGACATCGAGTTAGGCTGGTTGCTAGGGAGATTAGGCATGTATGGAATGTGAAAAATGTTCTTCGGGTGATTCCCCTGAGATAATTTATCAGCGAAGAAGCGTTCGCTTTGCTCACTGTTTAAAACAATTTATCGGCAAAGAAGAGTTTACTTGCTTCGCTGTTTGCCGATAAAGTTTTGTTCTATTTTGAAAATGTGATGGAACCGAAGAATTGTTCACTTTGTTCACTGTTTGACGTTAAAGACCCCAAACTTAATGGCGGGGGGATTTCCCCACATTCCATACATGCTCAATCTCCCTAACAACGGAGCAAACTAAAAATAGTTTTTTTGTTGACATCGAGCTGTTCAAGTTGACATCGAGTTAGGCTGATTGCTAGGGAGATTAGGCATGTATGGAATGTTTGGAATGTTAAGGTTATTCCCCCAAGACACTTTGAAAAATTTTGACCCGTTTTTAAAATGTGTTGAAATTCTTGGTAACGTAATTAAATTCATGAAAGCGACCGGAAGTTAAGTAAGCGAAACCGAAAGTAACACCGTCAATAAAAAGGGTTTTCCCCCGACGACACTTTGAAAAATTTTGACCAAATTTGAAAATGTGTTGAAAAAGGAGTGACAGAATCCGGACATTACAAACTACTGGGAGGACGTCAAAATCCGGAAGATTTGGCTCGATTTTGCTTGCTTTATTTCCAGGTTGTCTCGTGGGAGAACTTTGGACACAAAAACCATTATTTCCTTATTCATCCATGCGAATTTCAAGTTCTTCGCTTCTGCATAACTTATAGTTTGATATGCAATTTGCCATTGCTGAATTTGTTGATTTATCTATATCCGTTGAATTCAAGCCAATCAAAACAGGCTTGTCGTTCAGCTCGTTGCACATTGGCCTTAACGAGAGATCAACGTCCGATTGTTGCATGTTACCCGCATTAGTCGACTTCTTTTTCAATTTTCTGCATTTACGAAGCTTGCATATTTGATGATCAGTCTTTCTATTCTTGCAGTGGCTACATTCTCAACAGTTATCCTTCCTCAAACAGGGCTCACAAACGCCACATCTCTTTCGTTTCTTTCGTGTTGCTCCATCCTTCAGATCCATTGCACTTCTTTTACCCTCTCCAAAATCAATGCTCTTTGCTTCCACGTCTTTACTTGCTTGTGTTCATTTCATTGAATTACCAAGATCATGACAACTGTGAAGTAACTGTGAAAGTCATCCGTTTGTTTGCTTTTCAAACTACGAGGAAGGCTTCCAAGGACTCAGTTCAACTGCTTCATAATGAAACTGCTTCCTAATGATCATGTAGTCTACTGTCTACATGATACAAGGCCTAACTAGAGACAGGAAGGGTCGCGCGACTCCTGCCCTTTTTGTGGGATGTCTTGTGTGTGTCTTGGCTGTTAGCGTCTGATTTTTGCACTCCTTTACCAAAGCCACGTAGATCTACTGCATTTGAAATGATAAAAATCACCCCGACGGTGCCTGGATACTAGAAACCTTAAGATCTACGACGTCATCTTGAGGCACGATGTCCATTAAAATTTCGGCATTTGAAGAAACCACGGTTTATTGACCAACGTGCTTGGTACTTGTGGCTTGTTTTATGACTCCTAAAACGCTCCAGTTCTCATAAAACGACTGTCGTCTTCGTTTGAATTCAATCTTAAGTGACAACTTTATTCACTCCGTGAGCTGACGTCGTCCTTACACGATAAGCAACGAAGGGCTTTTATCAAAGTTTTCGAGTTTTAGATTTGTTTTTGAGTTACTTCTACCTTTTTACGGCTTTGTCACAGCGACGCAACAGCAAGCCGGGGAAGAGTGGGTAAAACTCATGGGCCCCAAGCAATCAAAATTAAGCTACGTCACGTCATGACGGCATGAATTTGCTTCAATAAAGTTTTAAACTATATTCACTTCTCAGCATGATCAAATTATCTCTTAAAAGTAAAAGTTTGATTCGCCGCCTCTTTAATAATCTATCTATTTACGTGTGACAATGAACGGGCGTGATAATTTTCACTAAAATCCTCTGAACATTACTGATAAAATCCTGTATTTTGATTCGATTCCTGGTGTGTTAAAGCTACACTGTCATTTGCTTCCATATCTTAATTAGCAATTGCGAGCGAGGATCCAGGTGGGAATCTCAGTCTTAGAATAAATATTAATGGCCAGCAAAGTACACGCAGTAAGGCCATGATTTATAAAAGAAATAAGTTTATTAACGGGACTAATGTCTCGTTGCGTCTCGCAATATCATCAGAGTATGAATGAAATAAGTATCGTATTTACAAGGTTAAAGATATAAAGTAGGTGTTATATTACAAGATTTATGAGAAACAGAAATGGATAGAGTGGTTAAAAGAGAGAAAGAGAGAGAGAGAGAGAGAGAGAGAGAGAGAGAGAGAGAGAGAGAGAGAGGAACAGAACTTAGATTGGCATTCAAGGAAGGTTTGAGTTTAGAAATAATGACTTTCTCTTACCAAAAGTTCAGAGGCAGAAGAACAGGAGGATAGGATTTTGAAGTCGTTGAGTGATGCAGTGTGGCCAGTCTCAGTGAGATGAGTTGAGATGCTGGAAGGTGATGGGTTAAGAAGCTTTTTACCTGTCAACGCAGAAACTCCTAGATGATCAGAGGCTCGTGTATGTAAGTGGCCTACATACAATGCGGAGCAGCATTGACACGTGTAAGCGTAAACAACTCGAGACCTCAGAGCTTTAGGAATCCTGTCCTTAAAGTTGAAAAAATGAGCAAGTCGCTTGCCTGGTTGAAAAACAAAATAAACTCTAGTGTGAGGGTAAGCTGAAAAGCAGAATTTTAAAATTTGATTGCGAATTTGGAGAGAGTGACGACCAGTGAATGGAACAGAAAAGTATAAAACTTTTTGGGGACTGTGTGAATGACTGATTTGGTTGTAAAGATTTTGTCCAAGAAAAGAGGAACGCGTTTGTCAAATAAATGGGTGGGAAAGCCATTAGTTTTAGAGATATTTTTTAACATTTCAAGTTCTTGGTGAAAATTTTCATGACCAGAGCAGGTGTTGAAACAACGATGGAGTAGTGATAGAATTAGACTTTGTTTGTAAGTGAAAGGTATGAAGCTGTAAAAATTTGTGAAAAGAACAGTGAATGTGGGTTTGCGATAAACAGAGGTGGTGAAAGTGCCGTTATGACGGGTGATGTCGATGTCGAGAAAGGGTAATTTCTCAGGGTAATTTTTTGAGGGTAAAAAGATAATTTTTTGTTTTTAAGTTAGAAAGAAGTTAAGGAGCGGCGAATCTTACACTCGAATATTTGGAGGGAATATGGGGGGAATATGGGAGGAGAATATTTGGGGGGAATATGAATTCCTTGTTCTTCCACTGTTTTCCTTCATTGTTTATGGCCTCGCATCCTCCGTTTACTGATAGAAAGTGCCACCAGCCTTTTAAACAGCCAATTGACAGAGGCTATTGAATATATTCGCCCCAAAAGAACAAAAGAAAAAGAGCAATGAGGGATATAAGTGAAAATGTTCCAATTCGATACGTTTTACATATGTTAAGCCACATGTGAAATTTTCGTAAAGGAATGTGTCAGTATAGATGCTTTTCATGCCCTTCAATCTTATTTGTATGGTAAAGGTGTTCGTCTACCAGAACGTGTTTGTAGTTTAGAACTTTCCACGGCCGACAACTGACGTGGGTTTGGGATAATGTTACGGATTTAGATTACTTGTTTCCAGTGAATTTTGTCCAGCCTGGTATGCGGCATTAACAAAGAAAAATTATGGAGCTCCTAGACCTGCACAACGTCTTTTCAGCCTTACTTTATGTATACTTAACCAGCATTGTTGAACCAAGTTTCTGCAAGGTTCATATAATTTACGGGGTATAATTCAACGTTATGAAAGCACCAAATTGTTTTTAGTATAAGAACGAAAGAATGCCTTTAGAGAGGTTTTCAAGTTTATAATGCTGTTCTGGACAATTATTTCGCAAGCCATGCTACTCGACAGTGTGCTCTTTGACAGACTATGAAAATAATCATCATATGTCATAGGAACTAAGCGCGATGATTATCACGACACTTGTCCAATTCAAGAAGAATAAGACCTATCTAGTGAAAACTCAGAATAGGATTAGGGTTAGGGTTAGGGCCTAGTCTCACGTGTTCAAACGAGGAGAAAAGATAACTATTATTTATTTAAGGGGAATGAAGTTTCCCCACATGTGATAAGTTGTTTCTTCTTAAGCACCTTCCGGATGTGATAAGCACCTAACGCTAATCCTAACCCTGACCATCCACTGGGGGTCATGACAATCATCAGACTTCTGTAGATAGAACATGTTGCAGTCGACTAGGCCATGCCCCCTTTGATTTAATTGGCTAAAGACTAGGTAAGTAATCAAAAGAGTAATTGATCTTACAAGGGAGAAAAGTTGAAGGTTACGATTTGGGTTACTGAGCATCACGTATCACTTGCATAAGAAGTGTCACAACTATAACTGGCATGAGTCGTGACAAACGCATCATTTGAGGTAAATACACTACTAGTATTACAAGTATAATAAATATAATTACACCTATCACAAGCATCACTGACATTGGTATCATTAGTATTCAGTTTAACTAGTATCATGTATCAAAAACCAATACGATCATACTCTGTGTCATGTGTATCACAACTATGTCTTGCATTCCTAATTGCAGGCAACATATCAACTGCCTATATATATAAATTATTTCGCTTGAGACACATTCACCAATTGCTCGGAAAATTATATGCCGAAATGAAGTTCAGAAATTTTAGATTTGTTAGCAGAGACGACATCTCAGCCCAGGCTGAATTCCTCCTACGTAATAAGGTTCCTTGATAAATACCACAATGCATCATTTTCCGCATTACAAGGGGAAAACAGCTATTTGAATTCTTTTCAATTTCTTTCATAGCTTTTGAGTTTACTATATTTTCAACAGAGCTGGAAGGAATACGTTTAGCGTAGAACTCGCGTTATTCATTCATTTTCAATTTCTTCCAAAATGTCGACGTTTGTTAACCTCGTATATCAAAAATACAATTTCTGAGCACCAAACGGGGATCGAAACCCCACACCTTTGATGATCGGTGAGATGCTCTTATCATTGAGCTCCAAAGACTCAGATGGCGACCTAAAGCAGGTGATACACGACAAAGTCTCCGAGACGTATGTGTCGGAGACATGGTTTGCGAAATGTATCATCAAAGTTTGAGAGACTTTTGTGTTGGACAAAAAGTCTCCGAAATAGAATTATGTTTCAATAACAAGGAGAACTCTTCGGCACAAAAACTTCTTAACCAATCAGGCTGCACAAAACCTTTCACTAAACAGGTCAAGGAGTTAATATAGCCGTCCAGTGGACATGAGAAAAGGTGGAGTACTTGTAGCTGAATTAAGGGAGTCAAAACCATTTCTGTGTTACCCGACACTTTCAGTTTATCGTGCCAGGATTGTCAGGAGGAATGCAATTTGCAGAGATTGCCAGACGATTAAATTTAATGATGAGTTGGTCTATAAGCATTGTTTGAATGTCTTGTGTGCATGACAATGCACTGTTCACAAAAAGTGTGAACCCTTGCTTGCTTACATTTCTTATACGAACTCTTCGCCTTTTTGTGTTTTCCTTGACGCTTTTTGATGATTAGATGAAGAATAACGCTTGTATTAGCACTAACCGCCAAGTCATCTCCCGGCATGTCTTCATAAAGCAAGGAAAGACTCCGAAACAAAGTCACAGATACGTAACCATATGTCATGAACGTCTCGGAAACGTGAGTGTTGGAGACTGGTCTCAGACACAAAAGTCTCGGAGATCTCGTCGTGTATCACTGGCTTAAAGTTGAAGTTCGCCATATGTGTGGCTAATGCAGTAGCCATCCACGAATTTCTGGATATCGTCTATGATATCACCATGTCACTTCCACATGCATACCGTGCATAAAAATCATTTCTGTTTAAATTTCGTTCATTATTTTAGGTGTCTGCAAATTTTCCATGGAATTCAAAAGGAAAATATTGAACGTTGAAACGTAAAAACGATGGATTCTGTTACACCGTCAAAGGGTTCATACACGAGGTGAACTACGTGGAAGCAAAGTTTATGAAAAGTAAAAGAAATGTCAGTTATCTGCTATAACTGAGAAGAAAAAATGCTACTAAATAAAAAATTGCGGCTTAAGTAAACTAATACTCATGAAAGTCATGCAGTGAAGGTGGATAGCTTGGGATCTAGAGTAAAGTCGAAAATTCGATAAAAATTATCAATTAACTTTTCCATTAGATTACTTTTGTTTAAACTGAGCACTCCGTCATTTTAAACCACACATTTTTACATGCGAATGATTAACCATTATGATGCATTGATAACAAACAAACGATAGCGAAAGCACCACTTATTGACCGCTAGCACATGTTCGTGACGTTATTGGCAACAAACAAATACATCTTACAATTTGAAAACTACAAGAAAGTGCTCATTTAGACAGTTTTCTCAGAATGAAATCGAATTAAGTCAAAATCAGAATGACCGTACAGGGTATCAGCAACGTTTAGCTTCTAATAAAATAGAAATTTGACGCAATAGTAAAAATTATGTTTCCATAGATGAATAGAACCAAGAATATAAACATATTTAATATTAAGGGAGCCCATCGAATAAGTGTCACTCTTTTGGGACCAAAAGTTAATAAGCGCTCCGAGGCAGTTAATTGAGGTGATATTTTTTCTGTCTTAAATGCTTACAATTCGCAGTTTCGTCAAAATGGTGGCCATTTTCAAATCTCCTTTTCATGTATCTTATAACCCCAAGCGTATAAGCCAATTGAAGTGCACAATTCATCATTCAGTCACATGTCATTCTCATACCATCCTGCATATTGCGATCTTCAGTTGATACTTTTTATTTATGGTGCTTTAACGACAGAACTAGAAACTAACCAGCAATCAGCTACTTCTGTGCCTTTTTGTGTT
Organism: Heliopora coerulea; assembly: GCA_030142905.1. Taxonomy (NCBI): domain Eukaryota; kingdom Metazoa; phylum Cnidaria; class Anthozoa; order Scleralcyonacea; family Helioporidae; genus Heliopora; species Heliopora coerulea. The sequence continues at coordinate 217,163 of JASJOG010000225.1, forward strand.
ATCAATCAATGCATTTTTGTAGAAAACTGAATCGAATAAATATCCGGCAATCCGACCGGATATTTTGCAGGATCCAGCCGGATACCGAATTGCGAAGCTTTTCACAATCCGGCCTGATACTATATCCAGTGTATCCCTTAAAAAATATCCATTAGATGTATCATAAGTTCCTCACATGTGAATATCTTTGGTTTGGACTATAATTTCGTATTTACTGAAAACTTTGTTTAAAGTAGTTATTTCTTTATTAAATTGCCAGTTACTTACTTTACTACTCTAACGCATTGACCCTTACCGTATTTTCTCTATTTAGCCACAAGCTTCTATTTAGCCCCTCCATTCTAATAAGTTCCCAGCCCTGAAGTGCACGAAAAAAAGCCTCCACCCTTTATTAAGCCTCCACCATATTATCGTGGATGATATAATGTTGCGTTTCTCTTATGACTTTTGCTTGTTTAGTTTCTAAAAGTATTTACATCAGTTAATACATGCACATATACAAACTTTGTGATATTTTTCCTGTGGCACACACTGGTAAGGCTAAAAAAAGATGCACTTATGAATTTTTAAGAGAAAAATTCCACGAAATTTTCTCTTCCTGTTTCTCTGAAGATGATTCTGCAATGTAATAAATTTTTAAAAAACTTGAAAATTTATTAAGAGTCCAGCCTCTGTTTAGCCCCCACTTCTAATTAGCCTCTAGTCCAAAAGCGCTGAAAAAGAAATAAGCCACCCGAGGGCTCAAAAGAGGAAATACGATATTCACGATAATGAACGTTTGGGTGTCAGTGGTTTGACAGTTATCTCTTTGTAGTTTGTTTTACTAGACAAAATTTATCATTACAAAAAATTGCAAATGTACCTTGAATTGACGCTCCACTCATACTTGGTTCATGAGTTGCCTCTTTCGATGGTTGTTTCTCTTGAAACCGAAAAGCAACTATCAGTATTTTTCAATAATTTAGTCTTTTCTAAACCTCCATTTTTTAAAATTTTCAAATTCATCCTTTTGAATCGTTATTTTCTATCGTTATTTTAGACTTTAACATATTTTTCATGCAAATCAGTAGGAATATGTTCGACATCAAATTCGGAAATGAGATATTCTGTTAGTAAGAGGTTCCGTGAACGTGGTGGGTTATGTAGATGTAATAAAATTGTTCAAGAAGTCAAGAAAAGGCTAAAACTGGCAAAAGCAAATGTTAAGCAATAAACTCATATGGAAATGTTCTTTGTCGTTTCAGTGCTTCTTGAGCTATGTGGTTTATTAGGACTTAAACTTGCTGAGTTTTGACGACGATGATAAGTCACACAACTGAAGTTGAAGTAGTCTAAGTGGCTGTCTACCTGGAGAATTTTAGCCTGGGGATTCAAGAAATCCCTTTGGAAATTATCTTGCGATTACATAACGAAATTTTTAACCAAGACCAAGAAAGCGTATTTTAAGTTCGATTAAAGGGGATGAAATTTAGCCATTTAACCCGGCTCCCAATCCTCATTAAATCCAATGGTCGATTCACTTTATACATCTGCTCTATACAGTCACCAGAATGCCATTCGGAATTTTGTTTGTAATATTAAATTGAAGCAAATGTCCTTTCATTCGCTTTGGCAATTCAATGTTTTCATGAAAATGAAGAAACCATACAGTATTCTGGTAGTTATATTCAGCTGACGCAATTAGAGGAACAGTTTAAAGGCGCATTTACACATGCAATTCTGTTCTCTGTGATTGTCATCCTGGTGTATGTAGTAACTCCAAGATGATCTGTTGAGCTGGATATTAGATCAGGATTCGCTCCAGTTCGTCTTCGATACTATCTTGAGTTTAACACATACACCAAGATGGCAATTTTGAGGCACAAAATCGCACGTGTCAACGAGCCTTAATGAGCAATTATTGACAGTTGTTCACTCTATAAACACCAGCAATAATGTCGGGATATAGCAATCCTGGCAAAAAATCCCTCAGACAAAACCTGGCGATACATTTACATGCATGGAAGTTAGTTATAAACTTGAATATAATCACTGCCATTTTTTACACTGAGTCACGATAACATTTCGAAGATATAATACATTTAAACCGGCTTTTATCCATCAGATATTGTATCGTGTTGGCGCAATACTAGCAGTGAATTTCGCACAGCAATCACGTATCGCTGCTTCACTCAAAAATGATGGGACAGTGATTTTCAGAGCAATATTACGATACCTAGTACGTGTGAACAGAGAAATGAAAAGCTTCTCTTAATTAGTCTGGCAAACGATAAAGCGCAAATCAGATAAGAGCAGGCAAAATTAACTTATAGAAGTAATCAACTGTCTCTGAAGGATTGACTACTGAAAGTCATTAAAATCTTGTGGTAAGGACTAGTCATTCTCCTTCTGATCCACCTCCTACTTTAAATATTGTTCCACCGTTTTGGGTGTTAAAAAGTTTCAGATTCTCACAACAAATAACAACCCGTGGGTTGACCTACGAGAATTCCTCACCTGTTTCGAGTGTCTCACTGGATCTTTCACCTAGAAAACAAAAAAGAATTAAATAATTTTAGAAAATCAAAACATTTACTGTTGCCACATATTCCTGCGAAGCCAAAAAAAGTAAAAATATTGTTCATGTCATATTAGTGGTACAGTTTCCTTTGAGGAAGCACCCCTATATTCCCTTTAACCTGTGTCAGGCAGGGTGAGGAATTGTTTGATCGACGTGCACATTCCACATTGCCATGGTTTAGACTGATCGTGACGTTAGATCATAATTTTTAACGACAGACTCTACCATCCGCAATCTGAATTTTATCTAAGTGTATTGCTTCGCGATAATCTGGGATACAAAGAACAGTCCCTTTACCCGACAGTCTACAGAGACGATCTGCGCAGTGATGTGCCTCCATTTCTCAGTAGTTTAGCTCTGCCGATCAGCCAATCATGAGCCCATAATCTTCCCGGAATATTTTCTTCAGTCAAATGACGCTGAGCAGCACCTTATATTTGTTTTCTAAACTCTTCCGGTTATTGTACTTATTTGTTCGTGATTTTTCCGATTTTTCAAGTTTTAAGCTGTTGAGAAATAAAACCTTTTAGGTGTTGCGATAGCGTTAGGTTTAATTAGAAAACCAATTGCGTGAAGGTTAGCACTGGAAAATAAGTGCTACAGGGCGCACATATGGGTATAGTTAAGACAAAATTAGCAGTTACTTATCATTAACTATAAAATAAACACTGTCGGGATTATAGTTAATTGGGTAATTAGGCGTGGTTGATTGTAGCATAGCTAGAGGCACAATACGCAAGCTTGCAAGAAGGTAAAGGAGATTGAATTTGTAACGTAGTTAATTAGGACGCGGTTAATTAAATATAAAAGAACACGCGACAGACCCTGGTATCATTGCACTAGATGTGGTTGTAACGATCGTAAGTAGAAAATAAAGACCGAAAATCGATAGATACAGCCCCCAGTGTGTTGAGCCAGAATCTGCAAGGTTTTCTAGACCGTTTGTGGGAAACCTTCGCGGAACAAGCCTCTTTTTGGCAGAAACTTTGCACGAGTGCTTTTTCAAGGGTAGTCTTAAGTGGGTTTTCGTCGAGGTATAAATTTCTTTTAAGAGGCCACATGTCGAGGCCACCTTGGTGTTTCCGTTTGGAAATCCCAAAGAAATATATCAGCAGATCTTCGTTCCTGAAGTAAATTATTCGTCGATTGAATTTCAGTAGGATGGTTGTTTATGGTGTACATGGAGATTTTCAAATGTTTTTCTAACAGCAGAATTGGCACAGCTGTTGGCAGACGGATGGCTTAGGGTAAATTAAATATTTAAGTTAGTTATACTAAAAAGAGCAAGATCAATGTCGCAATGGTTTTAAGCCGAGGACGTTGGCAGAAAAATATCATGCAACACTGCAAAAATTACCAAATAGTATCGACGAGCAAGAACTTTTAAGGTAGCAGGCATCATTAGAATTATAGTTCGGGCAAGCGTTACGGAAATATTAAAGTTAAGGTAGTTTCACTGTTTTCTCTTCAAATTAACCAACTTGTAATAAACTCCTTCCCCATACATTCCTCGTAAGACAGCTATTATAGAGTTTCTACTCGGTTAACTGGTCCAGAAATTGAAAACTAGTAACGATCTGATTTCGTCAATTATACATGTAAATGTATAGCTGACCTAATGGCATTGACCAAAGTGCGATTTACTGCCAATGATTCAGCTGTGAAAAATTCTTCAGAATATGAACAATAAGTTATTTCTGTCCGATCAGATTCGCTTTGTTTTTATTTATCATTCAATTTTTTCAGCTTGGCTCTGATTGGCAGAGGAGAGTTGCTAATTTCATCATTATGTTTTCTAAGTTAAATGCTTTTCATTTGTCGTTATTTCATAAAAGCAATATCTAGTGGATTCCCGTGTTTGGATATTATGATCCAAACACTTAGGATGTTGCTTGACTTTGGAAAAGCTAAAAATACTCCCCAGGCGGCTCATGTCTTTTTACGCTTTTCTCAAGTGTCGCAACATCCCTCGTGTTTGGATCACAAAATCCAAAGACGGGAGTCCATTTGGTATTACTTAAATCTCAGTCGCCATTTAGGCATGGGAAACGTACTTTCAATGTAAAACAAAAAATTCCTCACTGCTGTGATATTTTATAGGAATCATGGAAGATGAATATTCCGTAATCCCAATACAGTCAAACCCGTATTAGGTGGACACCTTTGGGAAATTGTTTAGTGTCTGTCTACACCTTTTAAAAAATATACAAAAATACACAATATTACGCAAAAAATACATTCATTTTGATGAGTCGTCACTCATTAACGCTTTTGACTCATTCATTTAAAATTTTGCATAAAACGTTACATTAAGTAGCGTCGAAAGACAACCATTGGCTTGAAAGGGCATTCAACAGCATCAATAGACGACCATTAATTTCATTCTGCTGTGCATTTGGGACAATAAAATTTCAATTACGACAGACGTTTGTCAATTATGCTGCAGAATCTGTTTAAGGTTATATGGAATCGGGTACATATCAAACAGCTAAAAAAACTTTATTTCACTGCACGTCAATTTCAAATACTCAACAATTTTCACATCTTAGCAAAAACGTTTAACAATCGAAACTTACAGAGCAGTACAGTAGAGTTCAGTACAGTTGAACGTTGTAAAACTACATGTATTTAAGTGATCATTTGTCCAAATTATCCCTGAATTTCTTCTCCGTTTAAACAGTGTGGCAAGTAAGCCTGCATAAGTAGGTACCACTGACTGCGCACATTTGTGAGCAGTTATCGTTCCGACATTTCTCTCACATGCCGTAAGCAATAGCTGCTGTCGATATTCCCTAAAGCAATTCCTTGACGTCTTGCCTCAGCTTGGTTATACATCTGAGCCTGGAATTCAGGGCGAGAAATATCGGTTTTAAAGGCCACCTTAAGGGAACTTATGGCCTGTTCAACAATGTTCAAGAAAGGGCTGTAAGGCGGTAGCATTTTTAGCTCTGTATTTTCACCTGGGTTGTCATGTGGGGGAACACCGTCGTATATAAACACTACATGTTCGTCCGTATTCAGTCGTTGACTTGTCTGCATTAAATATTCGTTAAATCTCGGTGCATTCATACCTCCAACTATCGCTGAGTGTAGAACAAGGGCGTTAATTGGCGAAATGGCCATTTTACAGTCACATTTCGACCTCGTTGGCCACAGGTCTGTCTGTAGGCATTCTCGCCAATTCGTGCTACCGTGGTTTCTGGCAGTCCAAATGTTATACGCACATTCGTCAATGAAAATACAGTGCTGAACAACTCCATTTGCCATAAACCAGTTTGCATACTCGATCCGCTTTTGAACTACATCCGGTCTGTTTATGTCAGCTGGAAATGGTCTTGTTAACTTTACACGCCAAAGCATTCCATCAAGAGCTCTCGCCACCGTCCGGTCGTGAACTGTAGGTTTTCTTGGTAAAAGTTGTCGAAGCGCTTGGTTCATTTTCTTTAGAGTTAGAAGACAGTTTTCATTAATGATGTTTTTTAAGCATTCTCTCATCTCACCATCGACTCGGACATTGTTTGGGCCACCTCATGGAATCTCTTCAACTCTGTCTTCTCTCACATATCCTGTTTCAATGTCCCTGGCTGTTTACCTGTTTATTTCCAAGGCATCCACTACCATAAGGAAGTCTTCATTTGGGTTTTTGAAAGCCCTAACAATTCTATTTCTCTTATTTATTTCGGCCATTACAATACTTACTGGACAAATTGACATTTTAGATATTTTTCAGTAATTGACATTTTATATTCCGAAATGTATAGTAGAATGAAATTAATGGTCATCTGTTGGCACTAATGAACGCCATTTGTTGCAAATGGTCGCGTATGTATCCCAATGAATGTCACTTTCTATGCAAAACCTTTAATTGAACCTGACAAAAACATTAATGAGAGTCGATTGATTAAAATGAATATATTTTTGTGTTAGTGAGTTTGAGGTTGGTGTTAATGATAGTATATTTTCTGGTAATGAACAGCAAAAGCTGAAGTAGAGGTGTCCGCGCTATGGAGATTCTCGTACCCAGACCTCCTGGATACTGCACATAAAATATACTATCATTAACACCAACCTCAGACTCATTAACACAAAAATATATTCATTTTAATCAATCGACTCTCAATGTTTTTTTTTTAATGTTCAATTAAAGGTTTTGTATAGAAAGTGACATTCATTAGGATATATACGCGACCATTTGCAACAAATGGCGTTCATTAGTGCCAACAGACGACCATTAAATTCATTCTACTATACATTTCAAAAAATAAAATGTCAATTACGGAAAAATATCTAAAATGTAAATTTGTCCAATAAGTATTGTAATGGCCTAAAGAAATAGGAGAAACAGAATTCGTTTGGAGCACCGCCGGAGAATTTTTAGGGCATTCGAAAACCCACATGAAGACTTCTTTACGTTAGCAAATGCCTTAGGAATAAACAGGTCAACAGCCAGGAGCATTGTAGCGCGATATGTGAGAGAAGACAGAGTTGAAGTGATTCCATAAGGTAGCCCAAACAATGTCCAAGTCGATGGTGAGATGAGAGAATGCTTAAACAACATCATTAATGAAAACTGTCTTCTAACTCTAACGGAAATATACCAAGCGCTTCGACAACTTTTACCAAGAAAACCTACAGTTCACGACCGGACGTTGGCGAGAGCTCTTGATGGAATGCTCTGGCGTGTAAAGTTAGCAGGACCACTTTCAGCTGACAGAAACTGACCGGACGTAATTCAAAAGCGGATCAAGTATGCAACCTGGTTTATGGCAAATAGAGTTGTTCAGCTCTGTACTTTCATAGATGAATGCGTGTATAACATTTGGATTGCTAGAAACCACGGTAGACTACGAATTGGCGAGAGTGCTTACGGATTGATCTGTGGACAGCGAGGTTCGATATGTGACTGTAACGATGGCCATTTCACCAATTAACGGCCTTGTTCTACACTCAGTGATAGTTGGGGGTATGAATGCGGCGAGAGGTAGATGAATGATCTTCAAGCTCGATACTCAGAAAGTGATTTCTCATCCCAAGATGGTGATCGAACCCGCAACCTTCTGATGACCGGTTAAGACGCTCTAACCATTGAGCTACCGAGACTCAGATGGTGAGCTAGCAAATTCGATATATATGTGCGACCTAAGCGGAAGCCATTATATATTAATAATGATTGAAGCTGTTTGACGTTTGAGGAAACGTGAGAGCTTGGATATATTAAGGTAGATGAATGATCTTCAAGCTCGATACTCACCATCTGAGTCTCGGTAGCTAAATGGTTAGAGCGTCTAACCGGTCATCGGAAGGTTGCGGGTTCGATCCCCGTCTGGGGCTCAGAAATCATTTTCTGAGTATCGAGCTTGAAGATCATTCATCTACCTTAATATATCCAAGCTCTCACGTTTCCTCAATGCGCTGAGAGTTGATGAATTTTTAATGCAGACGAGGCAACGACTGAATCCAAACAAACATGTAGTGTTTATATACGACTGTGCTCCCGCACATCGAAGTGCTGACAACCCAGGTGAAAATACAGAGCTAAAAATACTACCGCCTTACAGTCCTTTCTGGAGCATTGTTGAACAGGCCATAAGTTCCCTTAAGGTGGCCATTAAACCCGATATTTCTTGCCCTGAAATCCAGGCTCAGATGTATAACCAATTGCTTTAGGGGAATATTGACAGCAGCTATTGCTTACGGCATGTGAGAGAAATTTCGAAACGATAACTGCTCACAAATATGCCTAGTGGCACCGACTTATGCAGACGTACTAGCCACGCTGATTAAACGGAAAAGAAATTCAGGAATAATTTGGACAAATGATCACTTTAATACATGCAGTTTTACAACGTTCTAACGTACTGAACTCTACTGTACTGCTCTGTAAGCTTCGATTGTAAATCGTTTTTGCTAAGATGTTAAAATTGCTGAGTGTTAGAAATTCACGTGCAGTGAATAAATGGTGCTAATGATAGGATATTTTCTTGTAATGAACAGCAAAAGGTATAATTACAGCTACGCGTCTACACAATCACTTCCACTGATCTTTACTCAAAACATCTTCACGTGTTATGATCGTGCAGTTCCTTGCTTTTAAAGTAGATGCAAGCAGTTTCAGTATGAATAATAAGATCAGGGGCGGATTTAGGGTTATGCAAATAAGGCAGCTCGCTAAGGTAACTTACGACCGATCAAAGCGATTTTGATTCGTAAAATGGCATGTTCGACTCGTCGTCGTCAAGATATCTGTATCTGCTATTCAAGATGCGATAACTTTGGGTGAAGTAACTACCTGAAATATACGAAAAGAAACTTCGACGTTTCGAGCGCAAACCCTTCGTCTGGAAGTTAATAGCATGGGTCGGGAATACAACATGAGCTTTTATATTGTTGAATACAAAAGCGATCACGTGATAAAAATTAGACCAATAAGATGGATTTGGTAAAAATCCATCCAAAGTATAAACAAAAAATGTAAATCACATAACAGAATATATTAAGGAATATATTGAGGAGGAAACTAGGTTATAATTGCATAATATGCGGATAAACAAGAACAAAATGGAAAAGGTTAGTAATACAGATACAATAAACTAACATCGGGCCTAGACAAATAGACTTAAACATAAGAAAAACTTTCATTAATACCATGGGGGTGGACGGTGCCAAGTTTGGAAATGAGATGTATTTCATGTCTTTTGCGGCTATCATTACTACCAGAAATGGGACAGAAGGCTTGAATTTTCATATCTGAAACACTGTGATTAGCAGCATTGAAATGTCTGGCAACAGGCTGGTTAACATCGCCACCAATGACAACGCGGCGGTGCTCACCAAAAAAATCGGCTATCGCCTCATGTTTTAAAACAAAAACAATCGGCTATCGCCTTCCGGATGCTATAAAACAATCGGCTATCGCCTCATGTTTTAAATTTCGGTAAAGCACTCCTGCTTTTAAATATTAATTACATCTATGATGTCAATATAAATACATGCACACACATATATATATACATGTATATGTTTGTATGTATTATAAATAAAAGCGAACACGTTTGTGCGAGAAGAGTGGTTAATCAATCTTGTTCTCTACATTGTCGTTTTATACGATTTATCCATATACACTTATACTTGTGTTTTACGACCTAAATACTTTCCATTTTAATATACACATATATATACAATGCAATACAGCAGGACAGTTTCCATACTGACTTATGTAGAGTGCTCAACATTTTATAAGATAGAGCAGATAAATAAATAAATAAATAAATAAATAAATAAGCTTAATACTCTTAGTTGTTACTCAGAGTTTGACGTCTCTTCGGACGATTATCGGACAATCATCCGAAGACCGTCCCAAGAGACGTGAAACTCTGAGTAACAAATAAGAGTATTTAGCTTATTTATTTATTTATATATACATACATATATATATATATATATATATATATATATATATATATACATACATATATATATACATACATACATATATACATACATACATATATATATATATATATATATATATATATGTATGTATATATGGCTTAGAGGCTTAGATGTACCACAATCATGGAACATTTGAGTTGCCTATATAATGTAGGCTTCTCCATCCTGCTCGTCAGCACTACACTGATGAGGCCCAGTAGGCCGAAACGGTTCCGTCTGTAGTTATATATATATATATATATATATATATATATATATATATACATATATATAATATTATCAACCCTGCTAAAAGTAGCCTCGGAAAAGTTAGCAAATCCATCTTAGACAACATCAACAACGATATTAGACGGCAGACCCAAGTAAACCAATGGCGTAACTCTACCGACGCTATCTCATGGTTTCAATCTATTCCCGACAAACAAAGAAAATCATTTATATCTTTCGACATCATAGACTTCTACCCCTCCATCACCGAACAGCTGCTCGACCGGTCTATTTCATGGGCAAGCCAATTCACAGATATCTCGGATTTCATGGGCAAGCCAATTCACAGATATCTCGGACACAGACATCAATATAATCAAACACGCACGCAAATCTCTCCTCTTCCACAAAAACCGCACATGGTCCAAACGCAACACTGACACCACTTTCGACGTTACAATGGGAAGCTTTGACGGTGCGGAAATTTGCGAACTCGTCGGGCTCTTCATCCTAAATTCATTAGAGGAAAGATTTGGAAAAATGTCGGATTATACCGCGACGACGGCCTAGCGGTTGTCAACACACGCTCTGGAAGACTATGCGACAAGTTAAGGAAAGAACTAATCAGCACATTTAATGACCTCGGACTTAAAATTACTGTTCTGACAAACCAGCAACGCTGCAACTTCCTCGACTTGACATTCGACCTGACTAACGGCACTTACAAACCCTACAGAAAACCCAACGATGAACCTATTTACATTAACCGCTCATCAAACCATCCACCCTCCATTATACGGGAACTTCCTCACTCTATCAACAGACGAATTAACGCGCTTTCTTGCAACAAAGAAGCATTTGACGAAGCAGCACAAACGTACAACAACGCCTTGAAGCATAGCAACTTCAACACTCAATTGAAACACGAACCTAACATTCACACTGAAACCCAACGCAGAAGACAACGCAACGTAATCTGGTATAACCCACCCTACAGCAAAAACGTCAAAACTAACATCGCACGCGACTTCTTGCAACTAATCGACAAACACTTCCCGCCAAACAACAAATTACACAAACTATTCAACAGACACACTATCCGTGTCAGTTACAGCTGCAGCGAAAACATGGAAACATTTATTAAAAGGCACAACAATACAATACTGAAGCGACACGACAATCAAGAGAAACTATCTTACACAAAAAACACTCGACTATGCAACTGTAGAAACCCTGAACAATGTCCTGTAAAAGGCATTTGCCTGCAAACCAGCGTCCTTTACAAGGCAAGAATAACGACCACTGACAACAACGAGACGAAGACATACATAGGCGTAACAGGTAACGACTTCAAAACTAGGTACCGAAATCACTGCAAATCTCTCAACAACAAAAAATACTTAAACGAAACCGAACTTTCAAAACACATTTGGAACCTGAAAGACAACAAACGCAAATACACAATCGCCTGGGACATCATCAAACAAATTCCATCATACAAGGCAGGATCAAGAAAATGTCGCCTATGCCTCGAAGAAAAGTTGCTTATACTAAAGAGACAAGGGAAAAACATTTTGAACAGACGGTCCGAACTATTTAACAAATGCCGACATATAACCAAACACTTCCTTTAAACTTTTGTCACCTGTATATATGTGAATAATTAAATCTCATCTGTCAGTTGCCTGATGATCGCCTGAGCGCGTGAAACTCAGAGTAGCAACAGCAAAATTTTGTCTTTTGTATTTATTTATTTATTTATTTATTTATTTATTTATATATGTATGTATGTATGTATGTATGTATGTATGTATGTATGTATGTATGTATGTATAAATTACGAGGCAAACCAAACAAAACGCGGATGAAATGTTCAAGGTAATGGGCAAAGGCCACTTCACTTTTGTATTTTGTCTGTATAAAACAACTAAGGCAAAAATAATAACCTACCAATACCCAACAAAGCAGTTTTCAGCTATACTGTTAACAAAAACAAACTGGAAACAACAGTTGTTCAAGGTCAAACTACTCAAACAGACGGAAAAGGACCTGGAGTAAACAAGTTTACTCAAAATGGTTGCGTTGGATTAATTACCAATTTTAGTCCTCCATGCCGCCTCCCTTCCTCTAGTTCTACATGATCTGTATAGAAGCAAGCCTGCAAGCTAGGAGAATTCGTTGTCTCATGTGGTAGTTATTTATCTGTCGTCTACATGACAAATGGTAGGCAATGGGAAAAAAAAGAAAAGAATGCGGAAAACACATTTTTTAACTAGACGCCTGCCACAGACAGCCCTCCGAGTAATTATCATTTGGCTTAAGAATGACCAGCATATCGCAAATAGATCTCTGAAGATGTTTCGCGCTAAGCAACGACGAGCTTTTATCAAAATTTTCAAGTTTTAGATTTGTTTTTGACTTACGTCTACCTTTTTACGGCTTTGTCACAGCGGCGCAACAGCAAGCTGGGAAGAGCGGGTAAAACTCATGGGCTCCAAGCAATCGAAATTAAGCGACATCACGTCATGACGGCATGAATTTGCTTAAATAAAGTTTTAAACTATTTTCACTTCTCAGCATGATCAAACTATCATTTAAAGGTAAAAGCTTGATCCGCCGCCTCTTTAATAATCCATCTATTTACGTGTGACAAATTTACCAAAGAATGAAAATGAACGGAACTGATAATTTTCACTAAAATCCTCTGAACATTACAGATAAAATCCTGTACTGTGATTCGGCTCCAGTAAAGACATGAGGAAGAATGTTTTCACCGTTTCCCGGTAACGGTGGCTTTTAAAACCCCGGCATACTTTAAATTGTGTTTAACAAAAAACGTTACTGGAGCGACTAGAATGGCTAGAAGCGTCTTAGAAAGAAGGAAAAAATTTCTAAGTTTGTAATATGAGGTTTGCTTCACGACTGAAGAATTAGAACTATTTTATGCACTGGCGTCAGCGTAACAGCTTTCGTAAACATTCTCCTTATAACTGCTATATTGAAATAAATATTAATGCCCAGCAAAGTACACGCAGTAAGGCCATGATTTATAAAAGAAATAAGTTTATTAACAGGACTAACGTCTCGTTGTGTCTTGCAACATCATTAGAGTATGAATGAATTAAGTAATCGTATTTACAAGGTTAAAGATATAAAGTAGGTGTTATATTACAAGATGTATAAGAAATGGAGATGGATAAAGTGGCTAAAAGAGAGAGAGAAGAACAGAACTTAGATTGGCATTCAAGGAAGGTTTAAGTTCAAATAATAAGACTTTCTCTTACCAAAAGTTCAGAGGTGGAAGAACAGGAGGATAGGATTTTGAAGTCGTTGGGTGATGCAGCGTGGCCAGTCTCAGTGAGATGAGTTAAGATGCTGAAAGGCGATGGGTTAAGAAGCTTTTTATCTGTCAAGGTAGAAACTCCTAGATGATCAGAGGCTCGTGTATGTAAGTGGCGGGCAGTTTGGTCCAAATTACAATACGGAGCAGCATTGACACGTGTAAGCGTAAACAACACAAGACCTCAGAGCTTTAGGAATCCTGTCCTTAAAGTTGAAAAGATTAGCAAGTCGCTTGCCTGGTTGAAAAACAAAACGAATTGTAATGCGAGGGTAAGCCGAAGATCAGAGTTTTAAAATTTGAGAGTGGATTTGAAGAGAGTGACAACCAGTGAAAGGAAGAGAAAAGTATAAAACCTTTTTGGGGACTGTGTGAATGACTGATTTGGTTGTAAAGGTTTTGTCCAAAAAAGGAGAAACGCATTTGTCAAATAAATGGGTGGGAAAGCCATTGGTTTTAAAGATATTTTTTAACATTTCAAGTTCTTTGTGGAAATTTTCATAACTAGAGAAAATGTTGAAACAACGATGGAGTAGTGATAAAATTAGACCTTGTTCGTAAGTGAAAGGTATGAAGCTGTAAAAATTTATGAAAAGACCAGTGAATGTGGGTTTGCGATAAACAGAGGTGGTGAAAGTCCCGTTATGACAGGTGATATCGATGTCGAAAAAAGGTAATGAGCGGTTAAATTCAGTTCCAAAAGTAAAGTTTACATTTGAATGTTGATGGTTAAGAAAATTCAGAAACAAGGGAATGTGATCAGGGGAACGGAAAAGTAAAAAAACAATCGTCAACATATCTACGATAGTAACTGGGCTTGAAATTGGAAGGACAATTATCAAGCCAAGATTTTTCATGGGAGCATAAGATGTCTGAAGAACCCCTTGGACCTCTCTTTGCAGAAATAAACCTTCCTTGAATGCCAATCTAAGTTCTGTTCTTCTCTCTCTCTTTTAGCCACTTTATCCATCTCCATTTCTTATACATCTTGTAATATAACACCTACTTTATTTCTTTAACCTTGTAAATACGATTACTTAATTCATTCATACTCTAATGATGTTGCAAGACACAACGAGACGTTAGTCCTGTTAATAAACTTATTTCTTTTATAAATCATGGCCTTACTGCGTGTACTTTGCTGGACATTAATATTTATTTCAATATAGCAGTTATAAGGAGAATGTTTACGAAAGCTGTGGCGCCGATGCCAGTGCACAAAGTAGTTCTAATTCTACAACCGTGAAGCAAACCTCATTGTAATATTACGAGGATGTCTAAACTTATCAGTAGAGGTCACAGACAAGGGGGTCAAGAATAGAGATATCAAATGACGATAATATAGACTTGAGCAGATATAGGATACTAGCTACGAATATAGACATCGATAGTAGGAGACTAAGAAGGTGATCAATAAAGGTCGTCTGTCATTTTATTGTGTGTGGCTTATTACATTGGTGTCGTGACCTGGATGACTACACCAACAACAACAACGAGAGAAAATTTGTTATCTGTTCCTGCAACATTTTCAGACGGCGATTTCGGACTGTACTTGCGCAAATTCGAACTGTGTTCGACGGCAAACGGTTGGAAAGAGGAAGAAATGTTGAAGCGTATACCGACTTTGTTATCGGGCAAAGCTTTTGTGGTGTTTGATCGGCTTGGAGATGACAAGAAAGGAGATTTTAAAACTTTGGCAGCGGCGATAAAGAAGGCATTTGGTGGCGATGAAACGAGCAAACATATTGCTATGATGGAGTTTCGTCGACGTGCGCGCAAGCCGGGCGAGGATATCCAAGTGTTCGCATACGGTTTTGAAACCCTGCTCAGTCGAGCAATCCCTAATATTGGGATTGACGAGAGAAACACGCTTTTAAAGCAGCAATTTATCGAAGGATCTTCTCCGCTAAAACGCGAGTTATTACAAAGACCGAGTTTGAAATACGAGGAGACAGTCCAGATTGCACAACAATTAGATTTGACACCTGAGTTGTCATCGCCAAATACCGATCCTAATGTGAACCAAATGAGAGTTCAAAGAGAGGACGAATTCAGCAGCGAGTCAACAATGGTGCGCCAGTTAAAGGAAAGCGTCGAAGTTCTCACCGAGAAAGTAAGTCAACTATCAGCATCGGTGAACAATATCAGTGACGTGGCAGCAATACGAACGGAGAAACCCCGTCGAGGTAGACGTGGCGCTTGTTATAACTGCGGCGGATTTAATCATCTCGCCAACGAATGTTGTCAACCCAGGCGAACAAATGACCGTGGGCAACGTGAGAACGGAAACTACTGTTTTGTGTGTGGTGAACTCGGACATTTTGCCCGAGATTGTCAGTTTCGGTACCAAGCCCCTCAACAACAGCGTCAGGGAAACTACCAAGGGCTGACCCGCTATTAGGCCAGAGTTCAGCCCGTGACGACAACGCCATTCCAATTAACAGTGTTTTGCCAACTGCAGTTTTCATTAAAGCTACATTAGGTGAACACCTGCAGCAGTGTCTCGTAGACACCGGAGCGACTGTGTCACTGGTAAACAAGGACATTGTCCGAGGACACATAAGGGAATGTAAACTGAGGGCACGGGGCGTTGGTGGGGAGAACTTGCACGTGATTGGCATGACTGATATTCATGTAAACGTGAATGGTTTAAATGTAGTCCACACCTTTGTGGTAGTAAATATGCAGGACCAGTGCATACTCGGTGCTGATTTCTTGAAAGCAAATGGGATGGTTGTTAATATTGCACAGGAAAAATTGTCGTGGGACTCTGGGGAAATTCGCTTTCTTATTGAAGCAGCTTCGCCAACTGTCAATAAATTATCGGTTCTGCTGGAGAAATACGCAGACGTATTTGTAAGCGGACCAGATGACCCTTTGGGTCGGACCAGCAACGCTGAACATGCAATTGACACTGGAGACAGTCGACCGGTCAAACAACGACCATACAGAATACCTGTTCATTTAAACAAAGTTGTGAAGAACCAAGTTGATGAAATGCTTGCTCGGGGCCTCATTAGGCCAAGTAACAGTCCGTGGTCATCTCTAATTGTAATGGCCCCCAAGAAAGACGGTGATTATCGTTTCTGCGTCGATTTTCGACGCTTAAACGCAGTTACGAGGAAAGATGCGTTCCCAATGCCACGAGTGGATGAGATCCTCGATAAACTTGGTGGAGCACGCTTCTTTTGCACGTTAGATTTAGCTTCAGGGTATTGGCAGGTTCCTCTGAGAGAAGCGGATATACCAAAAACCGCATTCACCGTCGGTTCCAACCATTACGAATTTACTATTATGCCCTTTGGCTTGACAAACGCGTCGGCCACCTTTCAGCGGATGATGACAAAATTGCTCCATGGGATAAGCGGGTGTCTTGTATTTATCGATGACATCATCATCTTTGCTGACACTTGGGAAGAACATCAGAAGATTTTGGAGGAGGTCTTGCATCGAATATAAGCAGCCGACTTGAAGCTCAAGAGAACCAAATGTCATTTCGGACATGAATCGGTCCAGTTTCTGGGACATATTGTATAAGCAAATGAAATCCACCCAAATCCAGAGAATGTCCAAGCAGTCCAGGATTTTCCGACACCTTTGTCGTTGTCGGACGTCAGAGCATTTGTGGGAATGGCATCATACAACAACAGGTATGTCTTGCCTCTCCTCTTCATGAACTAACCAGAGGAGGCAGAGAATTTTGTTGGACACCAGCAGCACAGCAAGCGTTTAATACTCTAAAGACTCACTTATCCACTTCACCCATCTTTGCCCTGCCAAATTTTATGATTCCCTTCACGGTTCACACCGATGCCAGCGATACTGGTCTAGACGCAGTGTTATCGCAACGTACTGGTTCCAGTGAACACGTAGTTTGCTACGCGAGTCGGTCACTGACATCAGCTGAGAAGAATTATTCGACAACTGAGAAAGAGTGTTTGGCGATTGTGTGGGCAATTCACTATTGGCGCCCATACCTATTAGGCAAGGAGTTTAAAGTTGTTACCTACCATCAAAGTTTAACATAGCTGCAAGGATTAAAAGAACCCAAAGGTCGCTTAGCACGCCGGATCTTGACCCTGGAGGAATATGACTTTTCCATCGAACATCGCCCCAGTCGTGAGAACAGCAATACGGATGCACTTTCACGATCTCCCCTGCCAACTTCACTGGTCAATCATCCACATTTACCAGATGAGGAAATCACCATAGGGGTTAGACCCACCCTGGTGCAGTCAGATTGGTCCCAGGAAGAGACTTGCCAGGCACAACACGATGATCCTGTTGTCTCAACTGTACTTCAGGCAAAGTTGAGTACCCCTGCAGAACAAGAACCACCTAGTGATTGGACAGAGGATCGTGAACTTCATCGTTATCGGCAAATCTGGAAACAACTGAAGATAGTTGACGGTGTTTTACATCGACGAGTAGGAACAAGCTGTCGGAAAGATGGTTTCGTTCTTGTGGTCCCTCGAAAAATGCGTACGGACCTATTGAAGCTTTCTCACAATGACCTTTGTTCGGGGCACATGGGTATAAATCGCGGCGTCGAACGGTTGCAGCCGTGGTATTACTGGCCCGGAATGGCCAGCGAAGTCCATCAGTGGGTTGCAGAGTGTGATGTGTGCAACCAAAGGAAACCCCCGTCACCATCCCATCGCGCTCAAATGGAAAGCATCCGAGTTGCTCAACCAATGGAATTGTGGGCAATGGACATTTTGGGACCACTCCCTATAACAGCACGAGGGCACCAGTATCTTTTGGTGATGAGTGACCACTTTACAAAATGGGTCGAAGCAGCGTCAATCGCTCATCAGAAGGCAGAGGCAGTAGCCCGGGCATTTATTGACAACGTAGTGTCTCGACATGGCGTTCCAGTAAAGCTTCTCACTGACCAAGGTAGAAACTTTGAGTCGGAGCTCATGAAAGAAGTGTTTAAACTATTGGGCGTTCACAAGTTGCGGACATCGCCATATCACCCACAGACGGACGGCCAAGTCGAACGGTTCAACCGTACACTAAAGACAATAATCTCGTCGTATATAAATAATCATCACAACGACTGGGATTTACATTTACCCTTGGCGTTATTTGCAAATCGGACGAGCGTTCACTCCTCAACGCATGTATCCCCTTTTCTAAATCAGTTTATGGGCGTGACGCTACCACACCGCTCGTATTACTGGGTAGCAAAAAGAAACCAGGAACTCGGTTGGTTGCGAACTACTGTGATGAGCTTGAGTTTACGCTGAAAGAGGTCCACGCGACGGTTGCCGAGAATATCAAGAAATCACAGACCCAGCAAAAGCAAAATTACGACGATCGTAACAAAGCTCACGAGAGCAAGATTTTAAAACCCGGAGACATAGTGTGGTTACACAGCACAGTAATAGCGAAGGGATGTAGCAGCAAGTTTCACAAACCTTGGATTGGTCCCTATATCATACTCCGTCGTCAAGGAAGCCTAAACTATGAGATTCGACCAACATCGGGGAAAGGACGGAGTCTGTGTGTACATCGCAATTGACTAAAGCTAGTACAGAATCAAAATGATGTTGTAAGCGAGCAAGCCTCGCTACCTCCGCTGCCACCCAAAAGTGACAATACTCAAGAGCAGCGAGTTGATGATGAAGCGCCGATATTGCATAAGGAAGTTGAGCCAACGAACGTGGTTCCCCTAAGGAGATCTACACGTCAACGCAGGCCACCTGAACGGTACCAGGACTTTAATTTAGATGATCTAGAGATCGAGGACGCTCTCGTATAAGGGGAGAGTAAAATGTAATATTACGAGGGTGTCCAAATATATCAGTAGGGGTCACAGGGAGGGGGTCAAGAATAGAGATATCAAATGACGAGAATAGGGAGTGCAGAGATATAGGATACTAGCTACGTGTATATACATCGAGTAGGAGAATAAGAAAGTGATCAATAAAGGCTGTCTGTTATTTGATTGTGTGTGGCTTATTACACTTCATATTACTGGCTAAAACCTCACAGGCAATTAAAGTGAACCCATCGAAACTGTATTTTATTGGTAAAGCACCTTGAATTAATTAAAGTGAACCCATCGCAAACCCTTCATCAATTAGTGCTACAATATAGCTGCGCGTGGAAAACCTGTGTTTTCGGCAGAAAAATTGCGCTTTATTCAGAATGTTTGGAAACCCGACCAGCTCTTTCTCTTTCAGCCGACTTGTGAGAGTGGTGGAAAACATCGATGGTTCAGGTATGAATGGCTAGTGCGCTGCCATTCTGCTGCTGTATGAAGATGATTTTGAACTACTTAGCCATCCCTCCTGCCATTCTGCTGTTTTATGAAAACAATTTGGAACTATTTAGCATTCCTACCTTTCACTCTGCAGTGGTATCAAGATGATTTTGAACTACTTAACCATCTGTACTGTCATTCTGCTGTTGTATGAAAATAATTTTGAACATTTAGCCTTCCTATCTGGCCTTCTGCTGTAGTATGAAAATAATTTGGAACTATTTAGCCTTCCTATCTGCCATTCTGCTGTTGTGTAAAGATAATTTTGAACTATTTAGTCATCCTTCCTGCCATTCTGCTGTTGTGTGAAGATAATTTTGTACTGTTTAGCCTTCCTACCTGCCATTCTGCTGTTGTATCAAGCCAATGAAGTCAATTTTGAATTAGTTCAAGAATTTGAGGTATTGGTATGTGCCTCTTGCTGAGCTTGGGTATGAGATCCACCTGAACCTAGCTGTATGGTGCAGCTATTTGTGATGAAACTTTTGGGGAGGTACTCCATAAATCAGTTTTGCAGCCTTTGTCCTGCAAAAGTGATTTGTGAAACACTGTCCTTGGAAAATTGTGGCCTCCTAGGTTTGTACAGTATATCCATTGGAAGAGGTAAGTGATGTTAAAATGGTACAATTCAAGGAACGAAGATACCTGCATGTTTTCATGAACTGGCTTCTGAAAATGCAGGATATTCCATTTTCGAGCGTCTAGAATTACAAAATTTTCCGACGGAGCATGCACCCGGACCCCCCTAGAATTCTTGCGCCTGCGGAGCTCAGAAACCCCTCACTAAATTTGCTGAATCTATCCATGCAGAGATATGTAAGCATATGTCATGGAGCGTCTCCGAGACTTAAGTGTTAGAGACTGGTTTCCTACACAAAAAGTCTCAGAGATCTCGCTGTGTATCACTGACTTAAGGTTGAAGTTCGACATATGTGTGGTTAATGCGGTAGCCACAAACGAATTTCTGGATATCGCCCATGATACCGCAGTGTCGCTTCTACGTGCATACCGTCAATAACATTCGTTTCTTTTTAAATTTCGTTGATTATTTTAGGGTTCTGCAATTGAACGTTGAATGGAAGAAATCATGGATTCGGTCTCTTGTTAAAAAAAAAAAAAATAAAAAAATATGCATTCCGTTACACCGTCAAAGGCCTCATGCACTAGAACAACGTAGAAGCAAAGTTTTTGAAAAGTCAAAAAGTGACAGTTATCTGCTATAATGGAGAAGAAAAAAATGCTACGAAAATAAAAAGTTGCGCCTTAAGTGAACTACTACTCACGAAAGTCATGCAGTGAAGGTGGACAGCTTAGGATCTATTTTAAGGTCGAAAATCCGGTAAAAATTACGAATTAAATTTTCCATCAGATTACTTTTGTTTAAACCGAGCACTCCATCATTTTAAACAACACATTTTTACACACGAATGATTAACCATTATGATGTATTGATAACAAACAAACGATACCGAAAGCAGCACTTATTGACCACAAGCACAAGTTCGTGACGTTATTGGCGACAAACAAGTACAAGTTACAATTTGAAAACAACAAGAAAATGCTCATTTGGACAGTTTTCCCAGAATTAAATCGAATTAAGTCCAAATCAGAATGACTGTACTGAGTACCGGCATCGTTTAACTTCAAATAAAATAAAGATTTGACGCAATGGTGAAAATTATGTTTCCATAGATGATTAGAATCAAGAATATAAACATATTTAACATTAAGGGAGCCCATCGAGTAAGTGTCACTCCCTTTAAGCCAAGAAGTTAATAAGTGCCTCGAGGCTGTTAATTGAGGTGATATGGAATATTTTTTCTGTCTTAAATGCTTACTATTCGCAATTTCGTCAAACTGGTGGCAATTTTCAAATCTCCTTTTTATGTATCTTATATCCGCAAGCGTATAAGCCAATCAAAGTGCACAATTCATCATTCAGTCACATGTCATTCTACTCGGTGTTTTTACAGTCATCTTTAGGCCGCCTATTTCAATTATTCACTATCTATCAACTGTCTGTTTGTAGGACAAGCCATGCCGTCCAAATTTCGTACATTCTTTATTCAGTAAGCATCCACATTTCGAATACCCCAATTATTGACTCCATTCGGTTGGAAGCGAATATTCGGGTTACGTAATCATAAACCTAAAATGAATATATGAAATGAAGCCGAATACTGAATACTCGGAATTTGGTGGAGACTTCATGTGGTGGAGCAATGAGATGGGAACGAAGGTGTATTTGTTCCGCCATAGAGATGTTTGCCCCTCATATTTCCTCCTTCCCAAAACTAAAATCTTAGCTAAAAATACTGGGACAACACTATAAAATATACCCACTTTTGACACACACCCACATTCTTTAATTCAATGTTGCAATTGTTTCGTCAATTTTTCGCTTTGCGTATGATACAGCTAGCATCATCTTACACGACGAAACGAAATAACATTAATGGAGCAGAGAGAAGGGGAGGAGCGAGTGATTTTCCCGCCTTCATCTTTTGCACGGTTAGTAGGAAGTCATTTGCAATGCTGTCCCAGTCATTATTTGTCAGGATTGTCTGCATTAAAGAGTTCACTGTAAACGGTCGTAAATCCTCTCTTCTTCAATGAATTTTGTTCTCCGTCATCGTGCCGGTCATTTATTCATCGGCCTAATGCAATTGCATGCGCATAACGCAAATGTGCGGACGCTAATTGATTCCACTTCTCTTTTAATTTACCATTTATTGGTCATCCGTAATTAATAATTGATTTAGTGAGAGCAAGACAGAAAGAGTGGTGGTGAGGAGACAGAGAAACTGGTACGTTGACCTCTACCTTTCTAGTTTTTCGGACATTTCTCACTTCCGCCGCTATGTAAACATTGAGTTTAGCAAGGACATTCATTCAGGATAAGGGAGAAATTTTGAAAATCTGATATATCAGACCTCGGATGCTACGACAATAAAAGATAATACAGGATACAAACTCGATAAACCTTATCGACCTTTAAATTTTAAACGTGAAGCGAAAAGGCGACAGAAATTTGCGTTAAACATAGTTAGAAATGTGAGTGAGAAATGTGACTGAGTGCAATGCTTAAGCAGCTCACGCGTATACGGTTCATCAATTACAAACGCCGGAAACTCTAAGTGTGACGGATAAAAACATTCGTGGTTAACGAGAACAATACAGGCTTCTAACATCTACAAAGCCGTTTTTCTACGTTTTGACTGCATTATGACAAAAAAATAGGTTTTGCGGTTACTGCTGGAGTGAAAATACAGCTAATATTTTTAAATGTATGTAGAAACTGTAGTATTGAACGTGTAAGATCTGTATTTATAAAATAACGGAACTGGTTTGCGAGCTCTGATTGGTTAATACATGTTTTTACATAAGAATTTCCAAACACGGAAAATTTCCTGCCTAACGTGTAGTGAAATTTGTTTCGCACGTCCAGTCTCAATATTTTATAAAAGATACATGTAACGGCTTTTAAAAAACACGCTAGTTTTTCCTCTTTGTCATTGGGCAGAAATGGCTTTGCTTTGTTGATGGGTTCGATGTTCATAAGCTTGGCTCTGATTGGCAGTTGATGATTTTCGGGAGAGTTGTTTACTTCATCATTGTGTTTTTTAAGTTAACTGTTTTTCATCTGTTTTTGACTCGTCGTCGTCAAAATATCCGTATCTGCTATTCCACTGTCTAGCCAAGAAGCATTTGTCTGCATTGCCCTAGAGAATCACTCGAGGTGAGATTAACAAACATTGAAATTTCAATCATATTTTATCGGCTTCTCTTGTCTCAGGCGATCAGCCCCGCATTGGTGTTAGATTACTCACATGCCAATTATTTTGCCTAAGTTGGTGCTTGCAACTATCCTTGTGATTGACAGAATTGCTTCGGGTGCCTTTATCATTGGCGGTGATTAGTTTGCCGAAGTTTTGCCAAGGTTTTACCTAAACTGTGATTTGCCTGACGGTCTCTGATTCGCTACACTTATTTGTTGGTTCTTTTAACAGAAGTTGCCATTGGTGTAGCAGCATTTACTTTGTAGTTTTTTGCCTAACTTACCAAACTGCATCAGTGATATGATTGAGACTTTGTAACATGATTGGCCTGGAGCATCGACTTTGTCTAAAATGCTGATTTGCATATCCTGCGCTACGTCGGTGTTAACAACACGAGGAATGTCAGGACAGAACACTGAGAATATCTCGAGGTTTCCATTAACCAACTGTAATAATGTTTGACAGTTTAAAAAGCCACAGCATGCCACTGTATATGACAACACAAAATTACTTTAAGGCCAAATTCGTATGGAAAACCAATACGTTTTACAAATAAAGGCGCCACAACATGTTACCTTCCTTGTGCGAGACTTTGTCAAAGAACTATTAGTAATTTAGTACGTATCTCACAACATCTCTACGGCGACATCGCGCTGACGCATGATACTTCACGGTTCCTTACCTGTGTGAACCGTAATTTAGATTATTCCCATTATATTTTGATTTCTTTGTAACTTCCCCAATAAAGAAACCGGAGAAAAGGACTCAGGAAAAATTAAACACGGCGATTAAACCCGTGAAAAAAATTTATTCGCGATATTTAGTCGTGAGCCGCAACAGCACATGTAGCGGTTGGACAAGATAACCCAACTCCTACAGAACGAAAGATGGTGAGTGTGCTCGATCATAATAATTTGAACACAGACAGAGACAAATTGGGACTACCCAGACAAGCTTCAAAGGTCTGCAGTTAAAAGTGATCGCACATAAAAATCCAGGTAGAAATTTTTTTGTAAGTCATAAATGCACAAGTAGCAGGAGCTAATAGATTCTTTTGACTTAAATAGGCGCACATAATTCTCCACAACTCCTTAGCTACTAAGTGCACAAAATACGTGCAGAAAATAAGGGTGCAGAACTCGCCGTACCGTCAAATTTGCCTGGTTCTTCGTCCTCGTCACCGCCATCATCGACACTTTTGAAATCTGACCATCAGTTTCATCAACCCAACAGTTACAACTTTGTTATAGTAGTTGGTGTGTTTTCATTGTTTGAATGTTCTGAAAGTATAAAACCCCGACCACATCTCACTACGTCATTTCCGAGGACGTTTAGATACGAATTTTCCTCATCCGCCAAAGAAGAAGTAAATTTCATTTCTGCTTACAAAATTTTCTTCATAAATGACATGAGAGAAATTTATGACGCAAATAAGTCTTGTGCTTTTAACTAAACTTTACTCACAAATAACACAATGGAAAGTTAAAAAACGAAGGCCCCTTACTCTTCGAGGCACAGGCTGTGGAAGGAAGTCGGATGCATGAACCCTTGCCCTCCCTTTCCAGCTAAGACTTCTCGAAATTTTCCTCGGCAATTATAGTACAACAAAGTTATTCCGTGATTTGTGGGGGACTAGTGATCTAATTTCCTCTTTTCTTCCGGAAAAAAATTTAAATAATATTCCCACGGCAGCGGGAGCATCTAATCGCTCATTTGCTTCAAGACATGGCATATTTCATAATAATACATTTATACCATTTGGTGTCAAACAGCTACTTATGATGATTTTCCACATATTGGCGGCCAGTATATTCATTTTTAGATCACACAGTTTAAAACTTTTGTCAGTGATATTTTCATACCACCATCATGTATCATTTATTCTGGCAAGTATAATGCACAAATTACTTACCAAGCGATCTTACAGTGAATAAGGCAAACGTGTCAGCAGAAGACCCAAATGATTCGCTTAACGTGGTAATTGATCAACTTTCACTGAGATAAGAATATGCCAAACTGATTTATACCAGTATTTAACTTTGAGGAAGTAATTACCGAAAACCGCTAAAATCTGGAGGTATATCTTTGTTAGTGATTCTTGAAAATTTGACTAGAGCCATCGGCTGCTAGACCATCTCTAACTTAAATCTTGTTCTGGGGTCTGGGGACTGGTGTTGTAAAAAGGCTGCAGACTCTCACGACAAATAAGTACGGTAAGTCAACTACTCTGGGAACTAGTCTCACCTTTATCAGTTATTTCAGGTACGTTTGTATGCAACGGTCTTTCTCCTACAAAACGGTAAATTAATAACTTTAAAAATAATAAACTTTTCTATGTACACAACTTCCAGCTAAACTGATACTGGTGACTTCGTTGGTCCTAACATATTAGTGGCACAGTTGCTTCGCGGAAGCAGCCATGATTACCGTTGAATATAACCGACATGACCGAGGATAGCATTTGTTTTGGCAAACTCTTCAGCCAGCCGTAATCTGAATTCAATTAAGATACACCACTTCTCAATGATCTCGCCATATTATAAACAAACGTGGCATAAGACATTCCGAGACGCAAGGACACAACTACGAATATCGAAAGGCAGGGGTCGGACGTTAGAATCAAGGCATCGTCGAGGCGATTTTGATCATTTCAAGTGAAATAGATCTCTAAGGCTTTGGGAAATGAAGGAAAAAACTATTGCTTAATAGGCGCATATAAGATTTCTCACAAAGAAGGTAGGGGTCACAATCCTCAACCCTTCTTTAAATGCGCCCCTAGAGACGCTATTCCAGCATATCATGAAATGTTGCTTCGCCCCACCGTTTCACATTATCCTGTGTCACAAGCAAAGAAAAGAATCGACCGAATATTTACAACATTGAAGGGGGTACGGCAGTCGATTCACCAAACGGAAAACATGATCTTAATAATAACATCAATGCCCAGTATAGAATACCTTATCACGTATTTTTTGCTGGGCATTGATATTTATAGTAAAAAAAATGAAGGGGATAAATGGAAAGCGTATTCATTTTCAAGTGTTGCCCCAATATTTTTGGCCACAATTATGGAACGTTACGAATGAATCCGCGCCATTCTTAAATGAGTGTAAAAAATCCTAAAAATAAACAAAAAATTACAAAGGGATTGTCCACATGTAAGTACCTTAAGTTTTGTAATTGCCATTGGACAGTTTAATTGACTATTTGCTTTCTTTATACATTTGGTCACGATGGTTCATTTCCATTGGTGTATCTGATTGTCGAAAAACAACATGATGAACCCCACCAAATCCTTTTGAGAGTAATGCGAGCTATCAACAAAATGAACCTTTGATGAGACCACATCACAAATTCAAGTTATAATGAAATTGTCAGAAAACGTGGCGTTTCTAAATCGATGACACATAAGCAATGCAATTTAAGGGAAACTTCTCGGAAACAATCAGGAGAGTGGTCGTCACGAGTTGTTGAACCAGAGGAGGAAGGAAAGGATGCTGATTGGAACTTTCCAGAATGCATGTAAATTTTTCGGTAAGGAATCTAAATTCCGGAACGCGAATGTGGCTCATCGAAGGAGTATCCGTAGATTTCTGAGTAAGAACATTTTAGTTTAAGGCAGGCAAGGAATCGAAGGCAGCCTATGGCCAATTTGCTGATCCTGAATACTATGACAAGGTTTTAACTATTGTTTTCAACGACGTTGTTGGTTTTGACGTTCATTATATTGGTAAATATAGGCGATATTTGGACTTGTTTAGCAAGTCAACTTCAAAGAGTTGCAAAAAGTGACAAAGCTCATTAATTTTACCCTTAACAGGTGTTGGTTTAAAAGCGCGATTATGAATACTTACGTGGGAGTAGTGTTACTCTAGCAGTGTAACTCGAAATAGATGCAATACCCTAGTCTATTGCCTACTTACGATTCATATACATAAGTTCCAAGGTAACCTGGGGACTAAAGTTCCCCTCAAAGTTGACTAGGGTCACGTTGAAAATGTTCATCTCAAATTTCTGTCAAAGTTGTGATTTAAATGGGACGAATTTTAACTGATTTCAAAATACAGAGGTTAAATACAAGTCAAAAAGATCTCGTGTCTGCAGCAGCTCAAGATTTAAATGTACAAATAAAAATGACTACGTGTCTGTACCAGCTCAAGCATCCATTAATGCCTTCTAATTAATTAATTCTCTTCAGAGTGACTAATTTACAATGTGATGGTGTGGCCATGGGTTCTCCACTAGGTCCATTTTTTGCTAACACTTTCCTATCCTTTCATGAGCGTAATGGGATAGCCAACTGTCCACCAGAGTTCAAACCTCTTTTCTTTCGCCTTTATGTAGATGATTGTTTTGCTATTTTTAATTCTCCTGACCACGTCCGGCCTTTTCGTGAATATCTAAACTCACAACATCCCAACATTTCCTTCACTTGCGAGTTTGAGAATAATTCAACTCTCCCTTTTCTGGACATCCTGATCGACCGCTCGAACGGGTTTTCAACTTCTGTTTACCGAAAGCCCAGCTTCACCGGTTTATTCACGCATTTTGACAGTTTCATTCCCCTTTTTTACAAACGTGGTCTGGTTTATACTCTAGTTAATCGTTATTTTAAAATCTGTTCCTTCTACCAACTCTTTTATTCCGGGTTACTTAACCTCAAAAAACTTTTACTCAACAATGGATATCCTGACACTTTCCTTGACAGCTGCATTAGAGTCTTTCTCGATAAACTGTTCAGTCCGCCCAAACGAAACTCAAACACACCTGACAAAACTGTTCTCAACTTTTCTCTCCCTTTCACAGGTCCACACTCTTTACAAATCCGAACTCAAATTGCTAAACTATGTTCGTCTGCTTTTTCACACGTTACCGTGCGTTTCATCTTCCAGTCAGGCAGACGACTGTCAAGTTTCTTTTCCTTCAGAGATCGAATTCCCAAGCTGATGAGGTTGCGTATTATTTATAAATACTCGTGTCAATGCTGCATAGCGTTGTATTTCGGCCAAACGCGCCGGCATTTTCATACGCGAATCTCAGAGGATATGGGGGTTTCGCCTCTGACGGGAAGGAAACTTGCAACGAATTCCCTTTCAAGCGTTCTTGCCCACGCACATCAATCTCTTTACCATATCTCTCCTGATGATTTCACTATCATCTCTTCCTGTCGTTAGAACTCCAACTTTGAGCTCCTTCGAGATAGAGCTTACTTATATCGAAATTTAGACCCTCTCTCAACGAAAACATCTCATCCATACCCCTTTCTTTATTTTTGTTCTACGCGTTCCTCTTTTCACTTCATTTCATTTCATCTCTATTTTCCTGTCATCCTACATCTTGTCACCCTACATCTTGTCACTTTGATCCTATTGTTTAGCTCTCATGTAACTTATCATCACGTGTAAATAGATATATAGGTTTTAGTCACATTGTAAATTAGTCACTCTGAAGATGTTGCACGTCTGCAACGAAACGTTAGTAAAGTTGCTTTAAATACTTTGTGTTTTATTTCTGTCATTGTACCTCTCCACATAAAAATCATGAGCTGGGCTCTCATCTTTATATTACGTCTACGTTTTCCGCCAGGAAAATCTATACCCACGATTTTAATTAATTCTCTGTTTTCGAAAATACTTACGCCTTCATGATAGCATTTTTGAATGGTTTTTTCCCGTCCACACGAGTACGCAGACACGATTTGAAAACAGCAACAGATTACTTGGACAGCCAAGTTATCTCACCAATCACAGGCCAGTCTTGGTCTATCCCAAAATTTTTGAGGTCTCGTTTGTCATCATCCTCTGTCAAGACGTTCAAGAATGGCCTTTGAAATCGGGGTGAACGTAACCTAACAATGTAAAGCCTCCTCGCGTAGTCAGTTTAAACATTCGGCATAGTGAGGTTGATCTCAAGATACGACAGTAGGCTCAAAAATAAAAACAGGCAAAACCGACACAAACATGGTAGGTCGGTCCGCTATTTTCAATATAACGCAGGACACCGTACCGTGACGTAAACATTTTTGAAAAGTTCTGTTTTCATCCGTCCACACGAATACACAAAAACAGCGTTAACGGCGGCTATTCCCAATATTAAGTACAGCTCTAGGTTGCTAATAGTGTATGACATATTTGCTCTTCTCCAGAAGATTAGGAAAAACCTTGGGTACAGCGCCACTACCATTTCTGGTACAATCTTCATTTTCTCTGGTGCTAAAGGATATAGTCATTATGGAGGTCATGTAATTCTGTGAAAAAGCGGAGGTCTTTTTCTAAAATACAGGCTTGTTTGTCGTCTGGAATTTCTAGGATGTCGAGTGAAGCAATTTCTTGGACGGTCTGGCAGTCGAATTTCCCAGTTGGACTCAATGGCCCATTCAATTGCCAGGTATTTTTTGTCGATAGCGGAATAGCTTTGCTACCGAGGAAGCAACTTGCGACTAAGATAGACCACTAGGTGTCATTGCCGTCGTCATGCCATCAATTTGCGTCAATACCCACCGAGCCCTTGAATTGATGCATCGGTCTGAAGTATAAATTCTTTGTCAAAATCCGGATTGTGAAGGACAGGCGATGAACTTAGGATTTGCTTCAGTTTAGTAAAAGCCTGCACACAATCTTCACTCCAAAAGAATGTTTGGGTACTCTTCTTGGTCAGGTCAGATAGCGGGGTGGAAATCGTGGCATACTCAGGAATAAACTTGCGGTAGTACCCTGTTAATCCCAGGAAGGACTTCGCTTCTGTCTTTATTTTGGTCGGGAGAATTGTTGAACAGCCACTATTTTACTTGTCTGTGGTTCAACAGTACCTCTACCAACTGTATGTTGAAGAAAATTAACATGGGCCATGGCGAAACTGCATTTCTTCCGGCTTGCTGCTAATTCGGCTTGACGGAGGCGCTCTAGTATTTCGCTTAGGTGAGATAAGTGTTCATTCTAACTGTTGCTGGATATCAAGATGTCGTCGAAAAGGGCATCGCAGAAATTTTCGGCACCCTGCAGGATATTGTCCATCATTCTCTGAAATGAGGCAGGGGGGGCCGTGTAAGCCAAAGGGTATCGTCTTGAAATGGTATAGTCCAAAGGGAATGACAAATGCGGTTATCTCTTTGGATGTTTCTTCCATTGGGATTTGCCAATATCCCCTCGTCAAGTCGAGTGTGGAAATGTATTTCGCCTTTCCTAGTTTATCAATTATATCAGTCGTCTGAGGCAACGGGTAAGCATCAAAGAGAGATACATCATTTAGGGGGTTGTAGTAGACACAAAAACGTAAGGTGCCGTCATGTTTTTTGACGAGGACTATTGGAGACGACCATTCCCTTCGAGATGGTTCGATGATGTCCATTTCTTCCATTTTCTTCAACTCGTTCTCCAATGTTTTCTATTGGGATTGCGGTATCCGGTATGGTCATTGTCAAATGGGCTGAACCTCTGTTGTTATTCGATGAGTGGAAATGTCAGGTCGACCTGGAGATGATTGGATAACATAAGCAAATTCCTGCGTTAATTTCCGAATCTGCTCCTGTCTTTGCCACATAGTCGACAAGAGATCGTGGACGCGTTGATCCTGTTCAAGACGGCGTTGTGTTTCAGCTTCTTGACGCCGTCGTTCAGCTTCACGTTCTTGTTTTCTCTATTCATTCATCATACGCATAAAACCAAATAACTCATTTGAGAGACTCTCGAAGCTTTGTTCCGAACGTCCTTCATCAGGAAAATCTTCTTTTCGATTTCGAAGGCGTTGTGCCATAATCAATTGCTCACTTTCACGGGCTTGATGGGTCTGCAACTTACTGGAGTTGTTTCCTTCAGTGCAACTCAAGCACCGCTGTCACCAAATGTGATAAAATCAACAAAACAAGCAACTAATATACACAATTTATTATATCCTGAACAACCTTTAACAACCTCCCTCATTGACTTTACCGTACATGTGTTGTACTTTTGCGCTCTCTTAACCTCTATTGTTCTATAAGAGGAAGGGGTGTGTCTAATCTATCACATGGACACGCGGATACGCGGTGGTCTTTGTTTAAGAACGGACTCGATGGTAATTCTGAGCTATATGCAAAACGAAAGAGGACTTTGCTCACGTTGCCAACCCAACCCAGATGATTAGTGAAATCTTTAATCCGAACCAGAGTAGAGGTATAAGCTGACAAAAGTCTTAATCACACCGATCTCACCCCTAGGTGCATAGACGTAAAAATAAAAATTGGACTAACGATGTGCTAAAGGACAGGAATCTCAAAGAAATAATTCCTGTGCAACGACAATAAAATGCCAAGAATTTATGCTACAAGAGAAAGGTTTCTACATCCGACTATAGAGATCACCCTCTACCTGACAAGGAACAAGGTTCAGAGATTTGATCAATTTCCGAAAGAGTCCACCCTTAAGAGAAATGTTACTAACCTAATCGTACAACTGAGAGAATACAAGTTTCATCAAGTGAGTCCTTTCCCTAAAAACGATAACCCCGATTATCAACATTGGTTGCACAAAGCACCAAGTTGAATGAAAGAAAAAATCCGCCAGCTAAGGTATCCGTTTGTAGCAGAGCTACAGCAAATAAACTCATGAGGTGGTACGTCAAGTCAGTCTGTCGGTAATTGGCAAATGTCGTATGGTATCAAAGATGCTAAATCATTTTGTAACAAGCAGAGACGTTAAGAGATACAGTTTTGCGCTCCAAATGGACGATAAGCCATTTGAAAGACTGCAGACTGTTAGGAACGGTACGTTGAAAGGAAAGGAGGTTCGTTTTCCTTTGTTTTGTTTTGTTAAAATTCTGGTTTATAACAGAGATGTAAGTACGTTTGCTCCCCTTTGTGTGACTTGGTCGGTCCAAATGCTCAATTCATTTTGAAAACATTCCAAACAACAGTAACTGTATTAAAGTCTAACTAGGGAGCATGTTTGTCCTGTTTTAAGG
Source organism: Heliopora coerulea (assembly GCA_030142905.1). Classification (NCBI taxonomy): domain Eukaryota; kingdom Metazoa; phylum Cnidaria; class Anthozoa; order Scleralcyonacea; family Helioporidae; genus Heliopora; species Heliopora coerulea. Next base: position 249,709 of record JASJOG010000225.1, read on the forward strand.
ATAAGACACAATCATCAAAGAGTAACTAGTCCCGTGGGGTCTACTTCCTACAGACTTCCCATCTCCTTCAGTTAATGTAAGATTCGACCTACTGTATTTGCGTGCAAACTGCACTTACTCGTAAATTTACTTGCGGACCGGCAAATTCCAACAGAACCAGATTAAGTAAAGTGCCACATAATTTCTTCTTCGTTCATTAAGAACCCCGAAAATGTGTATAAACCCAAAGGTTATGGTTAGGTTTGGGATTAGGATTCGGACATATTTTCGGGATTTTAAAAGAAAAAAGAAACAATAAGATGGCGTGATCAACCGTACCTGACTTCGGGTCTTTTTCAATAATCCTTACGCAATCCAACCGTCTCATGTCCAGCAAAACATCTTTAAGTTTATCAATGTTGTTTTGAGGATTTCGTGCAATCCATCTGAGCAATTGATGTGTTTGGTTCGTCCGTTGCGAAATGAGATCAATGTCGTCATTTGGCATCCCAAAACGAGCTGCTAGTTCCCGATAATCTCCACCAACGTCGTCTTCTATGTCTAATTTCTTGCAAATTCTCTGCCTTATAAACGGAGCAAGATTATCAATAGTCTGTTCTTTGGTACGTTGGCTTTCAGGCTGATCGACTGAGAAATAAAAGAATGATATATGAAATACAATAAATGGCTGATTAAACCACGGGTATTAGTCCGCCGCTACCTGTCAATCCTCCCAGTTTTCACCGGATACTGCCGAAAAAATGAATTGTCTCCTGGTAGTCCCCTAGAGCCGGGCTTCTTTTTGATGTTTGTACATCAAGCTAATAACCAAAATGACGATGGTTTAACTTTACCTGTGAATGCCCTTCGAATCGAATATCGTCGGTAACATCGAAAATTCATCGAATGTTTCCATATACCAACATTCTTGCAGCAATACTAAGTTTAAAGTAGAATTCTGCCTGACGATGGGGATCAATACACCTTGGAAGAATGGATGCTACCTAACATGGGTAAAAACTTCATTGCTCAAATATAACAAGACTGATCAAAAATGAATAAACCAGGAATATTTTTGGTCTTCCACGACAATTTAATAACTAAATTCTCACAGACGTCTTCATAGGAAAGTGTGAGGAAAGGAAAATTGCGTATGAATAGCCACTCTTTCATGCAACAGTTCTTGGATACTACTTCAGGCGTATCAGAGTAGGGGCAAGTGCCAACCCATCAACTCAAGAAATTTCAGTATGCAAAAGGTGTCCCAAAAACCTCCCAAGGGTTTTCGTTTAGGATGCTGACTAATACACTGACTGAGCTACATGGCCATTTGTTCAGCAGATACTTGTCACTAAAGTGTATTGTTTTGATGTAATGGTGTTTACTTTGATAAACTTTGCAATGGGCAAGGTTTCAATTGATTCCAGCGAATATTCACAAGATTATACAAGATTTCCCAATGAGTCAATATGCTTGCAACAACAAAGTGACTTCGTAGATCAGGGGCGGAGTTAGGTTTAAGCAAATAAGGCAGCTGCCTAAGGTGACTTACGACGGATCAAAGCGATTTTGATTCGCAAATTGGCATGTTCGACTCTTTGTCGTCAAAATGTCTGCATCTGCTATTCCACTGTCTAGCCAATAAATATTTGCGTGCATTACACTAGCGAGTCATTTGCGGTGAGATTAAGAAATATCAGATTAAAGTTTAATCATATTTTATCGGCTACTCCTCTTTCAGGCGATTAGGCCGGCATTGATGTTAGATTGCTCACATGCCAATTATTTTGCCTAAGTTGGTGCTTGCATCAATCCTTGTGATTGGCTGAATTGCTTCGAGTGCCTTTATTATGGGCGATGATTGGTTTGCCGAAGTTTTGCCTAAGTTTTGCCTAAACTGTGATTTGTCTGAGGGTCTCTGATTGGATACATTTATTAGTTGGTTCTTTTAACAGAAGATACCATTGGTGCAGCGGCATTTACTTTCTAGTTTTTTGCCTGACTGGCCGAACTACATCAGTCATATGATGGAAACTCTGTAACATGATTGGCCTTGAGCATCGATTTTGCCTAAAATGCTGATTTGTATATGCTCCACTACGTCGGTGTGAACAACACGAGGAAAGCTAAATAAACTCCTTACGTTAGAAAAACGGTTTCACTGTCTTCAAATATGTCTTCCTTGAGCTTATTTGAGCAATGTCTATCTGCGTCGAAGAACAACGACAAGAAGTCTTTGTTGCTATTGTATCACGGTTTGTCGTCAAAAATAAACAGTCGCACTCGCTTGACGCCTGATCTCAAACGTCTAGTGAATGAGGGACACCCCCACAGAAATTTTGGAGCGAAGACTTACATCCCTTCCTACGCAAGGAACGATCAGAACAAGCAATGCATTGCTCTAGGTGAGTAAAGCTGCTGGTCTTCACTTACTCTCTTCAAACTGTTAAACGTAATGCAGGCAATACACAAACGTGGTCTTGAGTGAGATTTCACTTATACCAGAAACCCCATTGGAAGAATCAATTTTAGACGATTTGTAGAAACATTGCAAAATTTACTGACCAATATTCCCTAACAGTCTCAACGTGTAAATCATTTATTATTCGGTGTTACTGATTCGAAATGAATATTAATGGTTTGAAAGCTGAACCCCTCTGGCTCTGGCGTTAAGCACCGCTGCTGAGATGGGCGCTTTGTCTTACGTGTAGGTCAAATTAGTGAACCGTATCCTCACGTCTAGGCTATTGAGTTCAAAATTGTTTTCCTAGTGTGAAAGGTCGTATCATTTTACTTCGGATTCGTATCATTGATTTATTTTCATGCGCTTCCTTTCATAGGTCCGAACACTCTGGAATTAGTCTCTACAGTATCTATTTCTTTGGCCATGGTAGGTGACAATTCGCTGATTGAAGAACTCAGGGTGACGACACCTATCCAGCTTTTTCTTAACTCTAATTCTTACAGTAAGCATCTTATACTTGTGTTTTATATACACTTATACTTGTGTACAAGCATACACTTATACTTGTGTTTTACAACTGTTACGTGAAAGTCGTCACGCGCCGAGAACATTCTAGAATATTCGAACTTCTCTTAGTTTTTTCTTAGTCATACCGCTTACTCATGCTGACATTGTAATTCTGCTGACTCACGCTGATATATGAACTTTTTTAGGTTACTTGAGTCATGAACACTGGCATGATTGTTACTAAATATAGTACATTAGGTTATTTTAGAAATTACGTAAATTACGTCATAGTCTACGGACAGACTATATAAGCGCGACTCACTTCTAATTTCGTTGTGTTGTGGTTTGTTTTGTGCGCTCAAGACCGTTACCTGTATTCAAGTCTTGTTGGTGTAATACAAGAAGTTAACAGTTGTGGTTGGAAAGCTTTACTGGCGGAACTTTCATCTTTTGTCACCGCTGGGTTGTCAGAGTCGCAAGCTTAAAAGTGTCAAGAAGACAGATATGCTTTGAACATTTTTAGTTGTTATCTTAACTCTTTAGTTTCTTTTCTCGTTTGTAAATAAATATTTTCATTTCTTTTTACACGTCAGTAACAATACCTGTATTGTTAATTATTAAATAACCAATAATATCTTAATAGTGTCGAATACTGCAAACAATTTCGTTTAGGTTATTGTTCTTCCTAATAATATTTACAAGGTATTTCTGAGCTTTTTTGTGCATGCCTGCTTTTTGAGTCTCTTTTTGTTCTTACAAAAAAGACGGGGGTGGCGGCAATTTGTCTCGCTACACCACTGCATCCCAAAGGAGCAGCGAACGTAACTAGGAATGAATGATTCCAGAATGAGAGAGTTCAGGTTTGCTTGAAATATCTTCTCTCCACTATACGACTTGAAGTTTTTACATATTGGAGATAACGAAATATTTCCACTGAGATTTTGACGGAAAAGCATTCTTCTCAATAAAGTCATTGGAAACTGGAAAGACATTGTATTTTGTCTGAAGTTGGAAACTGATTTAAATGAAAGCCAATTAATTTTCACGATAAACTCCAGAGAAAATTGAGTAGTACTTAGATAGATAGCTTTTCTTGAAGTTAATGATACCTAAAACAACAGAGTTAACCAACCAAGCTAACCGACTCAAACATGAAGAATATCACAACATTAACTAGTCTCTTGTTGATCAGCATACAAAGATACTTTTTCCCATCAAATACGGTGTTATGGAACGAATTTGATGGATAGATTAATATAATACAAAAACTTCAAAAACTATTATAAGTTTCTAAAACTTCGTAAAAAGTCATTTCTAATACCTACTAGCACAACTGAAAATAAAACAATTGTTCGTATGATTAGTTTTAAGATTTAGTAGTTGAAGGTATATTTTCCTTTGTCGACCTGTTAGTGTAGGAATTGGTCATAGGTAGAGGTAAATTTGCTAATTTATGCTAGCTATTATTAACAAGATCATCAAAAAGCTCACTACATAAAATATCTGTGCTATTTAACGACAGCCGACCACTAATTATACACCGAAGAACTGTTTTGTCTATATACATAAGAATTTAGTCAATAGCATAAAAGCTGAAGGAGGATCACTAGTAGGGAACTCTTGCGTCAAGGCTCCCGTGGCTACTCCACTTTATGATAATATTTCATGTTTTTTAACATTTTTTTTTTCAAATAAATGACTCACCATTCAACAGTTCAACTGGTTTTTTTTGCGTAGGAACTTTGTATTTCTTCAAAATATGTTCTACACAAGACGCTGCCGCAGCTGCAGCATGTGGCAGTCAGGTTTTGTATTTCGTGCCATCTGCCCAGTCTGAAACGCCCTTGCACACTATCCACGGAATAAAAAAGTTTCAATGTGGTCACGAGATTTCAAAAAGATAAACAAATCATCAAACTGTCCCAAACTGCTTTTTTATAGACGGTATGTTGATGATTTGTTTATCTTATTTAAATCTCGTGACCACATTGAACCTTTTCTAAATTGCTTAAATTCACAACACCCTAACATTGATTTTAATTGTGAGATGGAGTCCAGCAAAACATTGTCTTTTCTTGATATTACTATTTCTCGACCTAATAATTCTTTTGCCACTTCTGTTTATCGAAAACCAACATTTACCCAACTTTTTACTAATTCTGAAAGTTTCTTACCAGTGACTTAAAAAAAAGGTTTGTTACTTCAAAATGATTAGTCGGGACGTTTTTAGACAATTGTTTTTGTTCATTTCTAAATAGAGTTTTTGATCCGTCTATTAAACAGCTCACAGCACCTAAATTGCAGTTTTCGATAGTATTGCCTTTTACCGGAAACTATGTTCCATGTTTTAGTCTGAGCACTAATATTTGTCCAAAGACTAATAGCCAGGAGTGCTTTCGGCATTTTGATACTGGTTTTGAGTTCACTCTATCAATTAAGCTGTCGCAGTTCTTAATGAAAGAAACCATGAGTACATACGAAGCTTTCCGACTTCCAACTGTTCAGATATTTAAACTTTTATTTTACAAGCACCTTCACAATAAAACTATTATAAACACGATCTCCAATAGGCGTACGGGCCTAATCTTGTTTGGGGAGGGACACAGTATTGATTTGCCCGACCGCTTTGCGTTTGTTACACAGTACACATGTACAACTTTGTTCGAGATTTTGTATGTGTTTTTATAAACAAATGAGTATGATTGTGTTAAGGCTGCTTTAGGAGAAGTTTAACCGAAATGTCTAGAAACACAAAGACAAAAACTGAGAACAATGTTCATTGTTTCTGCAATATTGATTCATAATCTTTGCAAACTCTTAAAGTTCAAATTTGTATACATTAAATACATTCTCCATAGATATACACGGTCTGTATCAATCATTTTCATTTCCCATTGGATGAAATACATCGACAGAAAATCAGAAAAAATGTGATTTTCGATTTTTCCGCTGCCCAAAAATGTCAATGATTTTATCAACGTTCCTCATCACACGATTGGTAAAGGCTCTTTCAATGTTTAAAACTGCAAGGCAGTTAAGTCGACTTTGCGCCATGGAAGACAACGAGCCCGCAGAACAGCCATAAGCTATCATCATTCATATACAGGTGTACTTCATATATGGCAAAATATATTAAAGGCATATTTATAGGTTTGGTGGCCAGCAAAAGGCACATACAAGTTGCTAGAAGACATTTCTTAATTGAAGATTAAAATAGAGTCACCAGGTATTTCCCCTAGATTTAGGGATCACCGGATATCTCCCTGATAAATAAAAATTAAAACAAGGTCACTGGGTATCTCCCTTGAAATAAGGGTCACCAGATATCTCTCCAAGATTACTGCTAGAACACGGTAATGACCGAGATAAGATTATAAACTAAGATTATGAGACTAAAACAGGGTCACCGGATATCTCCCCAAGAAAGATATGGGGTCACCGGGTATCTCCCTGAGAACTAATACTAAACGGGGTCACCAGGTATCTCCCCTTATGTAAGAGGTCACCGGGTATCTCCCCAGAAATATAAAGAGGAAGGAAGGACAGTAGAGAGCCAACCGAGAAAGAAAAAAGAGAAGGAAAAAGCAAGTAATGTTTTCGAACAGCTAGAAGAATCTTTTTGTCTGGAAGTATTGACTATGAGATTAGTCAATACTGTGTTTTACCCAACGTTTCGACACTCGCGTTACTGTGTCTTCATCAGGGGTTAGAATCGTCTGAAGTCGTACCCGTATTTATAGTACCGCTAGCGTTTTCACGTTTTTTAATGAGATGTTTGTAGGCTTCTGGAAATAGATTCCCATCATCTCTATTTATGGCGTAATCCGTGCTATTAATATGCCACGCTTTCAAGCAAATCCTTTGATGATAGTGAGGATTACATGAGATAATGGAAGCATTGTTCCATTCAATTTCGTGGGATGTTTTGAAGCTATAGTCCGCTAGAGCTGAATTGGTTATCTGTTTTGTCGACAATCCGCTTTTGTGTTCTTTCAAGCGGGTTCCGAATTGTCGCTTCGTTTGTCCGATGTAGATTTGTTCGCAATCCCGACAAGGAATGGAGTAAATCACACCTTTCATTTGTTCCTTTTCAAACCTGTCTTTCGGTTTCGGAAATATTTGCCCCAACGTTTTGTAAGGTTTAAGCGCCGCTGTTGCTGACATAATGGTACTTTTAGAATTTTGCTTATCCTCAACCAATTTTTTATTCCGCGGTAAACACTATTGTCAAATTTTCGGCACTGCCATGGGTTCACCAGTCTCCGCCGTCATAGCAAATCTGGTCATGGAGGATGTAGAACAAAAAATCTATCCTCAAGCTCTATAAAACAATCATTTTGGAAAAGATACGTTGATGATGTCATCTCGGCCATGAAAAAACATGAAATTCCACACTTTCTAGCACATGCTAATAGTATTAAACCGTCTAAAGATTTCACTGTAGACCATGAAAGTGATTCTGCTATAACCTTCTTAGACACCTTAATCAAACACAATTCTGACGGAACTCTAGATCCCGAAGTTTACTGCAAGAAAACACACACCGATAAATATCTAGATTTCAACTCGCATCATCCAATCGCCCACAAGAGAGCAATTGGAAAAACCCTTTTACAACAGGCTAAGATGATACCCAACACAAATAAATCAAAGCATAAAGAAACTCAACATGTGTTTAATGCTCTTAAGAACAACAACTACCAACAGAAATTTCTGCAAAACTTGTCAAACGAAAGTTCCTCCGTCAACAATGCTGACAGAGAAGCGGAACAGAGTGGCTTTGCAGTAATACCACATGTTAAAAGAACTTCAGAACCAATCAAAAGAATCTTAGGTAAATACTATGTAAAAACGGCGCTTAAACCTTACAAAACGTTGAGGCAAGTATTTCCGAAACCGAAAGACAGGTTTGGAAAAGAACAAATGAAAGGTGTGATTTACTCCATTCCTTGTCGGGATTGCGAACAAATCTACATCGGACAAACGAAGCGGCAATTCGGAACCCGCTTGAAAGAACACAAAAGTGCATTGTCGACAAAACAGATAACCAATTCAGCTCTAGCGGACTATAGCTTCAAAACATCCCACGAAATTGAATGGAACAATGCTTCCATTATCTCATGTAATCCTCACTATCATCAAAGGATTTGCTTGAAAGCGTGGCATATTAATAGCACGGATTACGCCATAAATAGAGATGATGGGAATCTATTTCCAGAAGCCTACAAACATCTCATTAAAAAACGTGAAAACGCTAGCGGTACTATAAATACGGGTACGACTTCAGACGATTCTAACCCCTGATGAAGACACAGTAACGCGAGTGTCGAAACGTTGGGCAAAACACAGTATTGACTAATCTCATAGTCAATACTTCCAGACAAAAAGATTCTTCTAGCTGTTCGAAAACATTACTTGCTTTTTCCTTCTCTTTTTTCTTTCTCGGTTGGCTCTCTACTGTTCTTCCTTCCTCTTTATATTTCTGGGGAGATACCCGGTGACCTCTTACATAAGGGGAGATACCTGGTGACCCCGTTTAGTATTAGTTCTCAGGGAGATACCCGGTGACCCCATATCTTTCTTGGGGAGATATCCGGTGACCCTGTTTTAGTCTCATAATCTTAGTTTATAATCTTATCTCGGTCATTACCGTGTTCTAGCAGTAATCTTGGAGAGATATCTGGTGACCCTTATTTCAAGGGAGATACCCAGTGACCTTGTTTTAATTTTTATTTATCAGGGAGATATCCGGTGATCCCTAAATCTAGGGGAAATACCTGGTGACTTTATTTTAATCTTCAATTAATCTTCAATAGCAACTTGTATTTGCCTTTTGCTGGCCACCAAACCAGAGTAGCACTACCTATAAATATGACTTATAGTTCACCTGGTTGCGAAAATAGACTATTCACTATATTAAAGGCAATTAATATTGGCATTATTCTATTTAATTATTCATTGTAGTCCGCGGTTGTTTTAGGTTTTTAAGTATATCTTTTATCAACTTTGATGGGAGTTATGTTTTGCCCGAATGACACATGAATTTCAGCTCAATTGTCAGACCGCAAAAATTTGGGGAGGTCTGTGCCCACCCGTGTCCCCCCGGCCGATACGCCTATGCAATCTCCTAAGATATGCATCATTCTTCAATATCCTTGATGGAAAGATACTACAGAGCGGCTCATCATTGCCAAGACATAACGTGGTCTCTCGAGCTACATTATTACCAATCACAATTCACAAAATGCGTGAGTGTATGAAAATTGAATATTAATGCAAATTACTTCATAAGTGCCTTAAATACGTTGAAAAATTTTTGGGGGTTTTTCATAGCATACGAAAGAATTTTGGAGCTTATCACCAAAAAAATTTAAACAATTGATTTTGATAACACAATTTTTTACATTTAAGTCGTTTGTATTAATAATGACAAGTTCACTGGTCATTCATTCATATGTCTTCAGTGGCATAACAAATTGAATTGAGTTATCGTTCAAGAAGACTCACGTGGAGTGTTAAATGCTTGTATCCAATTTTTAATCTCTTAACGAATCTACCGCTAATCACAGCCATATCGAATCATTGCTTATTTTTTCCAAATCCATGCCCAAAATTTCTTAAGTTTATGTCAGGTCAGGTAAAAATCGCAGTATCACCACAATCACACTATACATCATTAGAAAGTAGAGTTATCTTTCACATTTTTCATACTATTTACTTCGCAAAACGTGGAACATTTCAAGAGTCAAACCTAATGTAAACCAGTCACAACAAAAGTATTTGATTATTTTTATCAGGTTCAACTAACTTTGAAAGGTTTGATGTTGAACCCTAGTCTAACCTACAATCGTGGCCACAAACATTCGGACAATACAAATTAACACTCTTTCCGATCCAAACCCTTTCCCCATTCTGATGTGGTGGGCCTTTAGGGAAACTCTCATTTTAAATTACGCCAAATAATCAAGCGCTTTTGAGTGAAGCAACACCATTGGAGGGGGAATGTGTGAATTAAGCGATATACTCTGTTTTATCTTTAGTACAGTCGGCAACAACAACATTTCGTGTATTCAAAAGTAAGCATTACAGTAAAAGCTCGAGTAAATGCCCACCTCTGAACAGGAATTTGAAATAAGTACCCACCCCAATATTTTACAAGTGTTTTTAACCAGACGTAGCCTGTCCCTACGTGTACGAAGAGGGAGATTTGATCTTTGGGGTAATCTTACTTTAATGCCTTCACTTATCAACAGGAAGAGTGGTTTTTTTGTCAAAGTTTTTACTGATATGTCCAAGTGTTCACAAAGCTCTTAGCTTTTAATTTCTGTATCTCGTCTTCAAACTGCTTTGTTTTGTTAAAATGAAATAAACTCCAAATCTTTTGTATTGTTACTCTCTAAAAATGTCCTCATCAGTTGAAAATGATGCAAATTTGAATAAGCGCCTACCTTCAAAGTCACTAAGTTGAATAAGCGCCCATGGCTCTTATTCGAATATTTACTGTATATACACCAAATTATAATACCATTACAGTTAAAACATGTCTGACAAGACACCGGTTGAAAAAATAACCGTCAAGGAGAAATTTGCGTCACTGCCCCAAGCATTGCTGGCCAAGATTGTTGCTTTCGAGTACAAGGGGAACTTTTGTATCGACTTACCTGAAGTTAGAAAGAATTGTTTTAAGTTAGCTCTTTGATTCCAGTCAGGTTTGTTCCTGATAATTCGGTGAAGAACTACTGGCAGGGTTGGGAATATTTTCTGGAAGTATTCTTCAGGTTTACCAAGCTTATGCTGAACAGCACGGGGAGGCTGTTTGTCATACCAGTGTTCAGACGTATTACGTATGAATCGTAATAAATCAGCCACATCATCAGTGTAAGAACGACGAGCACTTATGTAGGCCATGACATCGGCATCAATCTTCAATTTCCAGCTGGGTTCAGGCAATGAACGATCAGCATTGAGTTCCTGGACAACAGCAGAGGAGGCGTCCTTGTGCTTGATCTCTGGCTCGTTACCAACGCGTGTTACTAAGCTAAACTGATCTTCGGTGGACAGCAAATAGGGATGTTCTAGACATTCTTGAACACTAGGTCTATCTTTAAGGTTGTGTTGAAGCATCCACTCGATCAAATCCTTGGCCATGGGATCTTCGAGTTTTTCCAGATTTACTGGTTTTCCTTTTATTACATTATTAGTTCTGGCAAAACGGTTGTTGCCGTAAGGATGCATACCCTTGGTCAAAATGTAGAAGCATATCATTCCTGCAACTTGAATATCTGATTGTTTCTTATATCGTACTTTGATCTTCTCGAGAGTCAGAGAGTCGTCGTCTTCTGTGGGAAGAGACTCAACCGCAATCCAGTCTTCTGTCCCACATTGTCCACTTCTATACGAAGATTTTCCATCATCCAGTACTCGGCTTATACCAAAGTCAGCGAGGACCACTTCACTTTCAGTATTTATGAAAATATTTGAAGGTTTTAGATCACGGTGTAGGATTGCTGGTTCACCAGAATGTAGTGCTTTCAGACCATAAAATATTTGTCGTATCATGTCTGGACCGGCAAGTTTCAACATGTCCTCGCTATTTTCAGTGGAGAGCACATAATCCTGTAAACTTTCTTCGCAAAGATCGAGAACTAAATATGCATACCTAGGATCTTCTTTCTCCGTGTAAAAGCGATAGTTCACAATGTGTGGTTCTTTCGTGACTTTTGGATTTAATAAGATTTTTTTTTCATTTTGACTCAGCTTTTTACATCTATCGAGAAGAAGAGCTTTCACTGCCACTTCAATACCATCTTCACCCAGCCCAATATAAACCGTTGTTCCATCACTTCCTTGGCCAATAACAAATTTAGTCTCGAAACATACTTGATATGTTCCGATCTTGCGAGCCCTTGATGGTTCTGTTTCCAGAATTTTTACTAATTCTTTGAATTTGAGTCGATGTTTCCTCGATTTCTGTCTCCACTCAACTGATCTTTCTCCTGTTGATAAATACAATTGCAAGGTAAATTGTAAACCTCGTTATCATAAATGCTATAGTATAATACAAAGTATAATTTACAAGCCCTCAAAACGATAACAAGCTCGCCTAAAATTTTCAGTAAGGCAATTTAAGGAATTGTTTGCTATTATCCTTGCAAATTACAACTGCATTTTTCACAGATATTCCTTGTTTTGCACTTCACTGACCGTATTCATAAAAGAGGTGAGCATAAGAATCTTCGGACTTATTAGTTTTACGAACATTTACGCATTGCATCGGAAACTAAGAATCAACAAAATAGTCACAGCACTTCCCAGATTTATGAACCAACAACGACAACTTCTACGTGGTATATTCCGTAAATCTTCCAATAATCCCCCAGGGGGCTTATTAATTTCAAGCCCGTTTGACGAAGGCTTTATGGATATGGAGCGTTTAGTTAATTTCGTTAAACGCTAGCACGCTAGTAGTGTCATGATCAAGAATTAGTTTCCCTGTAGAACTATCGTCCTTATAGTGAAAACTTTTATCTGGTGAAAGTTTTAGCTTAGACTTTTCATCAACGTACGGCAGCGAGGATTCTAAAGGACGGAGTTTTGGTTACGGGCTGCTAAGATTCTAAAAGATGGACTTGTCGTTAAGGGCTGCTACACCGCATTCTTAAACAACCATAAAATGGTATCTATACTGTTTAAGGAACTAGAACGCGAGTACTGCATGTAAATTCGTGCCCGGATTGGCACGGTAAAAGTACACCAGTAATACAATCTGTCGTATATTGATTGGTAGTGAGTGAAAAGGTGAAAGGGGAGGGGGAGGGGATTGAATGACAGGGGCTTGTTTGTGAGGGGGGCTTAACATAAAATTTACGATATGCGTAAAGTTTGATTGATTGATGATGTGCTGTATCATCGAGACGTCAACTATAAAGCCAAAATCCAATAATTTTGGTCCATTTTTAAGTTGCATTATTTTTTAAATTATGATTAAAATTCAGATTGTGTTCCCAAAAAAAGTACGCGCGGATTTTAACAAAGTTAAAAAATGTTTAAGATGTAAAAGATGGTGTGGTAAAAGTGATGTCAAAAGTGCCTTTAAAAAGGTCTAAAGTAGTGAAAACTTTGTTAAAGTTTGATTAGATGAAAATTATTGAGTTTTTACGTTTTTGATGACGTTAACAAATTACATCATCAAACAAAATGGTTTGGTTACATATTCCACTCACACATACAATAACTAAGTTATTACTTAAGTCTGGCATCCTTGCCTGCAACAAGTGAACTCTTGTAATTAACTATCCTTGGCAATGGTAATAATAGCAACAGAATACGTCTGAACGCCAATGAGTCTTTTTTTTTAAATTAACCTTTTTGGCTTCGTTTTTGCCTATATTAATATAAGCCTTTCGACATTTTCAAAAGCGCAAAATATCTCCCTTGTACACAACTTCACGGAAAATAATGTAATTATTAAATATAAATAAAACATTCATCATATGTAAATAATATATGCATTATATATAAATAATGCATTAACAATATACACTTTAGCAATGTAATGTAGATAGATAATGAGTGCATAGTATGTGAAAAGAAAACATATTAATTTTTATATAAGTAACGTAGACATTGCCGGTAAATAAAATCGGAATTATTTGTCAAATAGCAAAATATTTGTTAAAAGTAATCAGAATTATTTATAAATCATGTAAACGGGGATTTACAAATCACGAGACTTTTGTTTAAGCGCAAAGTAGCTTGTTATAAAACAATTTGCTGTCCATGAAATCACAGCTTCAGATTATCAGTAAATAATGATATTAAAAGAAGTAAAAAAAGAGAAATGATGCTTAATCAAGCAAATAATATTTTATACAGAGGGCGCCTGATATGAGTCTTGGTGGCTCAATGGCTGAAACGTCTCACCGATCATGAAAAGGCTGCGTGTTCGATCCCCGTATAGGCTCCGAAATCGTTTTTCTGAGATAGGGCTTGACAAAGATTTATCTATCATCTCAAGATATCTCCCAGTTCTCGCATTTCTAAAATGTAAATCTCATCAATATCATCATTTACATATAATAGCTTCCGCTTAGGTCGCACATACGCCGAACTTTCACCTTAGCTCACCATCTGAGTCTTGGTAGCTCAATGGTTAGAGCGTCTCACCTGTCATCAGAAGTTTGCGGGTTCGATCCCCGTTTGGGGCTCAGAAATCGTTTCTATGAGGATAAAGCTTGACGATCGAACGATCGTCATCTCAAAAGGTTTTATTTTCACAGAGGTCTCATGATGCGTTCGCATCTTACAACACTCGGAGCAGAAACCCTCTCTTGACTCGTGTTCTTGAAGTAAAATCAATTATATTGCTGTAAATTATATAAGTGAAATTAAAAAGTCAGAGATATCTCGGTAAATGTGCCCATTACAGTCTTTATCTACGCGATACATGGGGTACTTCGTGGCTATTCATTTAAAGAAGCATGAAGAGCATACGTTGAAGAGTAGCTCTTGGACTCGGAGTCTAATTGACTTAATTGACGGGTTTGGAATAGTGTTACGGTTTTAGATTACTTGTTTCTAGTGAATTTTGACCAGCCTGGCATGTGGCATTAACAAAGAAAAATTATGGATCATCTAGACCTGCACAACTTCTTTTCAGTCTTACTTTATGCACACTTAACCAGTATTGCTGAACCGAGTTTCTGCAAGTTTCATATAATTTACGGAGTATAATTCAATGTTACGAAAGCATCAAATTGTTTGTAGTATAAGAACGAACACCTTTACAGAGGTTTGCAAGTTTATACTACTGTTATGGAAAATTATTTTGTAAGCCATGCTACTCGACAGCGTGCTCTCTGACGGAGTATCACGATAATCATCATATGCCAGAGGTGCTAAGCATGATGATTATCATGATCCTCAGTTCGCGATACTCGTCCATCTAGTGAAATCACTTGCAAAAGACATGTCACAAGTATAACTGGTATGAGTCGTGACAAACGTGTTATTTGTAGTAAATACATCACTAGTATTACAAATACAATAAATATAATCACACCTATCACAAGTATCACTGATATTATTGGTATCATTAGTATTCAGTTTAACTAGTATCATGTATAAAAAACCAATACAATCGTACTCTGTGTCATGTGTATCACAAATATGTCTTGCATTGCTTATTGCAGGCGACCTATCAACTGCCTACATCTACAAATTACTTCGCTACGGAGGCATTCAGGAATTGTTCCGAAAATTTTATGTCGAAATGAAGTTCAGAAATTTTAGATCTGTTAGCCGAGCTGAAATCTCAGCCAAGGCTGAATTCCTTCTAAGTAACTGGTTCCTTGATAAATACCACAATGCATCATTTTCCGCAATACAAGCGGAAAACAGCCTTTTGAATTCTTTTAAACTTCTTTCATAGCTTTCGTGTTTAGTATATTTTAAACAGAGCTTGAAGGAATACTATTTCAGAATCATCCTCAGGGTATTATGAAATGATAACTTCACAATTAACCTACACTACTGAAGTCAAGTGAAAAATGTTGACTCGAGCGGGATTAGAATTCGCATCTTCGGGATACTGTCCGCCGCTGTCCAATCAGTCCGCCGCGGTCCAATCCCTGTGGACTCGATAGCTCAACAGGTAGAGCGGCGGACCGGAATCCCGAAGGTGCGAGTTCAAATCCCGCTCGATTCAACATTTTTCACTTGACTTCAGTAGTGTAGGTTAATTGTGAAGTTATCATTTCATAATACCCTGAGGATGATTCTGAAATAGAATTGAAACACTACACATCCATCCTCATGGATTGCGTTAAGTTGTCGCGAGAATATTTCGTGCACTTAAATTATATAAAAACTCGCCTCCAATCCCTGTGGACTCGATAGCTCAACAAGTAGAGCGGCGGACCGGTATCCCGAAAGTGCGAGTTCAAATCCCGCTTGAAGGAATACGTTTAACGTAAAACTCACGTTATTCATTCATTTTCAATTTCGGGAAAGATGTCGAAGTTTGTTAACCTCCTATCTCAAAAATGCAATTTCTGAACACCAAACGGGAATCGAACCCTCAAAAGCTCTGATGAATGGAGAGATGCTCTGATCATTGAGCTACCAAGACTCAGATGGCGACCAAAAGCAGGTGATACACGACAAAGTCTCCGAGACTTTTGTGTCGGAGAAATGGTTTGCAAAATGTATCATCAAAGTTTGAGACTTTTGCGTTGGACAAAAAATCTCCGAAATAGAATTACGTTTCAATTACAAAGAGAACTCTTCGACACAAAAACTGCTTAACCAATCAGATTGCATAAAACCTGTCACTGAACAGGTCAAGGAGTTAATATAGCTGTCCAGTGGACATGAGAAAAGGTGGAGTACTTATAGCTGAATTAAAGGAGTCAAAACCAGTTCTGTATTACCCGGCACTTTCATTTTATCGTGTCAGGATTGCGAGGAGAAGTGAGATCGCAGAGATTGGCGAATGATTAAATTTAATGATGAGTTGGCCTATAAGCAATGTTTGAATGTCCTGTGCACATGACAATGTATTGTTCACAAAAAGTGTGAACCCTTGCTTGCTTACATTTCTTATAGGAACTCTTCGCCTTTTTGCATTTTCCTTGACGTCTTTTGATGATAAGATGAAGAATAACGCTTGCATTAGCACTAACCGCAAAGTCATCTCCCGGTATGTCTTCATAAAGCAAGGAAAGACTCCAAGACAAAGTCACAGATATGTAAGCATATGTCATGGAACGTCTCGGAAACTTGAGTGTTGGAGACTGGTCTCCGACACAAAACTCTAGGAGATCTCGTCGTGTATCACTGGCTTAAGATCGAAGTTCGACATGTGTGTGGCTAATACGGTAGCTATCAACGAATATCTGGATATCGTCCATGATATCACCATGTCGCTTCCACATGCATACCGTGCATAACATTCATTTCAGTTTAAGTTTCGTTCATTATTTTAGGCGTCTGCAAATTTTCCATGGAAATAAAAAAAAAGAAAATATTGAACGTTGAAAGGAAAAAATGATGGCTTCAGTCTCTTGTTAAAAAATTGATGCATTTTGTTAAACCGTCAAAGGGTTCATACACGAGGTGAACTACGTGGAAGCAAAGCTTTTGAAAAGTCAAAAAAGTATCAGTTATCTGCAATAACTGAGAAGAGAAAATGCTACGAAAATAAAAAATTGCGGCTTAAGCAAACTAATGCTCACGAAAGTCATGCAGTGAAGGTGGATAGCTTGGGATCCAGATTAAAGTCGAAAATTCGACAAAAATTACGAATCAACTTTTCCATCAGATTACTTTTGTTTAAAATGAGCACTCCGCCATTTTAAATAACACATTTTTACACACGAATGATTAATCACTATGATGCATTGATAACAAACAAACAATAGCGAAACCATCACTTACTGACCACAAGCACAAGTTCGTGACGTTATTGGCAACAAACAAATACATGTTACAATTTGAAAACTACAAGAAAGTGCTCATTTAGACAGTTTTCCGAGAATTAAATCTAATTAAGTCGGCTGACTGTACTGGGTATCAGCAACGTTTAGCTTCTAATAAAATAGAGATATGAGGCAATGGTAAAAATTATCTTTACATAGATTAATAGAATCAAGAATATAAACATAATTAATATTAAGGAAGCCCATCGAATAAGTGTCACTCCTTTATGCCAAGAAGTTGATAAGCGCTCCGAGGCCGTTAATTGAGGTGATATGGAATCCTTTTTCTGTCTTAAATGCTTAATATTTGCAATTTCGTCAAAATGGTGGCTATTTTCAAATCTCCTTTTCATGTATCTTATATCCCCAAGCGTATACGCCAATCAAAGTGTACAATTCATTATTCAGTCACATGTCATTATATTCGGTGTTTTTGCAATTATCTTCAGGCTGCCTATTCCAATTATTCACTATCTATCAACTGTCTGTTTGTAGGACAAGCCATGCCGTCCATACTTCGTACAGTTTTCGCTTTGCGTGTGATACAGCCAGCAAAATCTTATAAGGGAAAACAAAGCAATATTGACGGAGGGGGAGAGGGGAAGGAGCAAGTGATTTTCCCTCTTTCATCTTTTGCACGGTTAGTAGGAAGTCATTTGCTATATCGTCCCAGTAATTATTGGCCAGGATTGTCTGAATTAAAGAGTTCACTGCAAACGGTCGTAAATCGTCTCTTTTTCAATGAATTTTCTTCTCCGTCATCGCGTCGGTCATTTATTCATCGGCCTACTGCAATTACATGCGTAGAATAAAAATGTGTGGGACGTTAATTGATTCTATTTCTCTTTTAATTTACCAATTACTGGTCATCCGTAATAAATAATTGATTTATTGAGAGTAAGACAGGAAGAGTAGCTGTGAGGAGACAGAGAAACTGGTACGTTGACCTCTACCTTCCTAGTTTTTCGGGCATTTCTTGTTTTGGAGTTATACGACCTTACCACCTATAACGGACCCGACGGTGCAATGGGCCCTGGAGGTGGTGTGCAAAGGCCTTAATCCGCGGAGGTACCATATCGCTGGGTACTCAGACCAAAAGGGCTCGCGAGACCTTTTCGGGCATTTCTTATACCCGCCGCTATGTAAACATTGAGTTTACCAAGGACATTCATTCAGGCTAAAGGAGAAATGTTGAAAACCTGACATATCGGGCCTCGGATGCTACGACAATCAAAGTGAACGCAAAAAATAAGTTCGATAAACCTTATCGCCCTTTAAATTTTAAACGCGATTTTAAAATTCCCATTAAACATAGTGAGAAATGTGAGTGACAAATGTGACTGAATGCAATGTTTGAGCGGTGCACTCGTATACCGTCCATCCACTACAAACCCCGGAAACTATAAGTGTGGCGGATAAAAACAGTCGTGATTAGCAAAAACGATACAGGCTTTTGACATCTACTTAGCCGTTTTACTAGGTTTTGACTGCATTACGACAAAAAATAGGTTTTACGGTTACTGCTGGACTAAAAATACAGCCAATGTTTTTAAATGTATGTAGAAACTGTCGTATTGAGCGTGTAAGATCTGTATTTATAAAATAACGTGACTGGTTCGCGAGCTCTGATTGGTTAATACCCATGTTTGGATAAGAATATCCAAACACGGAAAATTTCCTTCCTAAAGTGTACTGAAACTTGTTTCTCACGTCCAGTCTCATTATTTTATAAAAGATACATGTACCGGCTTTTAAAAAAGCACGCTGATTTTTCTTCTTTGTCATTGCGCTGAAATGGCTTTGCTTTGTTGATGGGTTCGATATTCATAAGCTTGGCTCTGATTGGCAGTTGATGATTTTCCGGAGAGTTGCTTACTTCATCATTGTGTTTTTTAAGTTAACTGTTTTTCATCTGTTGTTATTTTATAAAAGATATACCTGGTGGATTCCCTTGTTTGGATACTGTGATCCAAACAGTTAGGATGTTGCTTGGCTTTGGAAAAGCTAAAAACACTCACCAAGCGGCTCATTTTTTTTTTATGCTTTTCTCAAGTCTCGCAACATCCCGCGTGTTCGGATCATAGTATCCAAGCACGGGAATCCATATGGTATTTCTTAAATCTCAGTCGTCATTTACGCATGGAAACGCATTTTCAATGCAAAAGAAGGAATATTACCACACTGACGTGATACGTTTTAGAAATCATGGAAGCTCAATATTCCAGAATCCTAATACAGTCAAACCCGTATTAAGTGGACACCCTCGGGAAATTATTTGGTGTCTGTTTAATAGAGGTGTCGGCGCAATGGAGATTATCGTACCCAGACCTCCTGGAAACTAATTACAGTTAGTCATGGTCTACATGCCTACGTGTCTACACGATCACTTCCACTGATTTTTACTTCAAACATTTTTACGTATTATGATCGCGCAGTTCTTTGCTTTTAAAGTACATGCAAGCGCTTTCAGTATGAATAATGAGATTAGGGGCGGATTTAGGGTTAGGCAAATAATGCAACTCCCTAAGGTAACTTACGACCGATCAAAGCGATTTTGATTCGCAAAACGTCATGTTCGACTCGTCGTCGTCAAAATATCCGTATCTGCTATTCCACTGTCTAGCCAAGAAGCATTTGCCTGCATTGCACTAGCTAGTCACTCGCGGTGAGATTAACAAATATCGAAATTTCAATCATATTTTATCGGCTCCTCCTGTCTCAGGCGATCAGGCCAGCGTTGGTGTTAGATTAGTCACATGCCAATTATTTTGCCTAAGTTGGTGCTTGCAACTATCCTTGTGATCGACAGAATTGCTTCGGGTGCCTTATCATTGACGGTGATTAGTTTGCCGACGTTTTGCCTAGGTTTTACCAAAACTGTGACTTGCCTACCGGTCTCTCATTGGCTACACTTATTAGTTGGTTCTTTTAATAGAAGATGCCATTGGTGCAGCGCCATTTACTTTGTAGTTTTTTGCCTAACTTACCAAACTACATCAGTGATATGATTGAAACTATGTAACATGATTGGCCTTGAGCATCGATTTTGCCTAAAATGCTGATTTGCATATTCTGCGCTACGTTGGTCTTAACAATACGAGGAATGTCAGGACAGAACACTGAGAATATTTCGAGGCTTCCGCTAACCAACTATAATAATGTTTGACAGTTTAAAAGGTCACAGCATGCCACTGTATATGACAGCACAAAATTACTTTGAGGCCAAATTCTTATGGAAAACCAATACGTTTTACAAATAAAGGCGCCACAACATGTTACCTTCCTTGTGCGACACTTTGTCAAAGAACTATTAGTAATTTAGTACGTATCTCACAACAACTCTAAGGCGACATCGCGCTGACGCATGATACTTCACGGTTCCTTACCTGTATGAACCGTAATTTAGATCATTCCCATTATACTTTGATTTCTTTGTAACTTCCTCAATAAAGAAACCGGAGAAAAGGACTCAAGAAAAATTAAACACGGAGATTAGAACCGTGAAAAAAAATTACTCGCGATGTTTAGTCGTGAGCGGCGACAGCACATGTAGCGGATGGACAAGATAACCCAACTCCTACAGAACGAAAGATGGTGAGTGTGCTCGATCATAATAATTTGAACACAGACAGAGACAAATTGCGACTACCTAGACAAGCTTCAAAGGTCTGCAGTTAAAAGTGATCGCACATAAAAATCCAGGTAGAAATTTTTTTGTAAGTCATAAATGCACAAGTAGCAGGAACTAGTAGATTCCTTTGACTTAAATAGGCGCACATAATTCTCCGCAACTCCTTAGCTCTAAGTGCACAAAATACGTGCAGAAAATAAGGGTACAGAACTCGCCGTACAGTAAACTTTGCCTGGTTCTTCGCCCTCATAACCACCATCATCGACACTTTTGAAATCTGACCATCAGTTCCATCAACCCAACAGTTACAACTTTGATATAATAGTTGGTGTTTTATCATTGTTTGAATATTGTGAAAATATAAAACTCCGACCACATCTCACTACTTTGTTTCCGAGGACGTTTAAATACGAATTTTCCGCATCCACCAAAGAAAAAGTAAATTTCATTTCTGCTTGCAAAATTTTCCTCATAAATTATATGAGAGAAATTTATGAGACAAATATGTCCAATGCCTTTAACTCAACTTTACTCACAAATAACACCATGGAAATTTAGAAGACGAAGGCCCACTACTCTTCGAGGCACAGGCTGTGCAAGGAAGTCGGATGCATGAACTCTTGCTTTCCCTTTCCAGCTAAGACTCTCAAAATTTTCCTCGGCAATTATAGTACTACAAAGTTATTCCGTGATTTGTGGGGAAATAGTGACTTAATTTCCTCTTTTCCTCGGAAAAAAAATTTAAATGATATTTCCACGGCAGCGGGGGCATCTAATCTTTCATTTGCTTCAAGACATGGTATATTTCATAATAATACATTTATACCATTTGGTGTCAAACAGTTGTTTATGATGAGTTTCCACAATATTGGCGGCCAGTATATTCATTTTTAGATCACAACGTTTAAAACTTTTGTTAGTGATGTTTTCATACCACTACCATGTATCATTTATTCTGGCAAGTATAATGTACAAATTACTTACCAAGCAATCTTACAGTGAATAAGCCAAACGTGGCAGCAAAAGACCCAAAAGATGGCTTAACGTGGTAACCGATAAACTTTCACTCAGATAAGAATATGTCAAACTGATTTATACCAGTATTTAACTTTGTGGAAGTGATTACCGAAAACCGCTAAGATCTGGAGGTATATCTTCGTAAGTGATTCTTGAAAATTTGACAAGAGCCATCGGCTGCTAGACCTTCTTTAACTTAAATATTGTTCTGGGGTCTGGTGACTGGTGTTGTAAAATGGCTGCAGACTCTCACGATAAATAAGTACGGTAAGTCAACTACTTTGGGAACTAGTCTCACCTTTATCAGTTCCTTCAGGTACGTTTGTATCCAACGGTCTTTCTCCTACAAAACGATAAATTAATAACTTTAAAAAATAGAAAACTTTTCTATGCGCACAACTTCCCGCTAAACTGAAACTGGTGACTGCGTTGGTCCTATCATATTAGTGTCACAGTTGCTTCGCGGAACCAGCCATGATTACTGTTGAATATAACTGACATGACTGTTGATAGTATTTGTTTTGGCAAACCCTTCAGCCAGCCGTAATCTGAATTCAATTAAGACACACCGCTTCTCAATGACTTCGCCATATTATAAACAAACGTAGCATAAGACATTCCGAGACGCAGGGACACAACTAGGAATTTCGAAAGGCAGGGGTCGGACGTTAGAATCAAGGCATTGTCGAGGCGATTTTGATCATTTCAAGTGAAGTAGATCTCTGAGGCTTTAGGAAATGAAGGAAAAAAGCTATCGCTTTATAGGCACATATAAGATTTCTCACAAGGAGGGTAGGTGTCACAATTCCCAACCCTTCTCTAAATGCGCCCTTAGAGACGCTATTCTAGCATACCATGAAATGTTGCTTCGCCTCACCGTTTCACATTATCCTGAGTCACAAGCAAAGAAAAGAATCGACCGAATACTTACAACATTGAAGGGGGTACAGCAGTAGATTCACCAAACGGAAAACATTATCTTAATTTAACATGCCCTGCATAGAATACCTTATCACGTATTTTTTGCTGGGCATTGATATTTATAGTAAAAAAATGAAGGGGATAAATGGAAAGCGTATTCATTTTCAAGTGTTGCCCCAATATTTTTGGCCACAATTATGGAACGTTACGAATGAATCCGCCATCCTTAAATGAGTGTAAGAAATCCTAAAAATAAACAAAAAATTACAAAGGGATTGTCCACATGTAAGTGTCGTAAGTTTCGTAATTGCCAAGGGACAGTTTAATTGACTATTTGCTTTCTTTATACATTTGGTCACGATGGTTCTTTTCCATTGGTGTATCTGATAGTCGAAAAACAACATGATGAACACCACCAAATCCTTTTGAGAGTAATGCGAGCTGTCAACAAAATGAACCTTTGATGAGACCACATCACAAATTCAAGTTATAATGACATTGTCAGAAAACGTGGCGTTTCTAAATCGATGACACATAAGCAATGCAATTTAAGGGAAACTTATCGGAAACAGTCAGGAGAGTGGTTGTCACGAGTTGTTGAACCAGAGAAGGAAGGAAAGGATGCTGATTGGAACTTTCCAGAATGCATGTAAATTTTCGGTAAGGAATCTAAATTCCGGATTGCGAATGTGGCTCATCGAAGGAGTATCCGTAGACTTCTGAATAAGAACATTTTAGTTTAAGGCAAGCAAGGAATCAAAGGCAGCCTATGGCTAATTTGCTGATCCTGAATGCTATCACAAGGTTTTAACTATTGTTTTCAACGGCGTTGTTGGTTTAGACGTTCATTATATGGGTAAATATAGGCGATATTAGGACATGTTTAGCAAAAGACAACGTCAAAGAGTTACAAAAGCTGACAAAGCTCATTCATTTTACCCTTAACAGGAGGTGATTTAGAAGCGCGATTATGAATACTAAACGAAGAATGAGTCATAACCAACTTTGGACCGGCTTACGTGGGAGTAGTGTTACTCTAGCAGTGTGACTCGAATTAGTAGAAACTTAGTCGAATGCTACTGCAAATGCTGCATTCTGATTGGCTACGCTACTCGCTATCTATTCGTCGATCGATAGCTAGTAACGAAAATGGCTTCCAGCTCTCGTTTTTGTGAAGATTCTGAAGACGAAATAGATTGCCTGCTTGAAAGTGCAATCCCAGAGAAGACGAAAAATGTTCTTTGAAAAGTGTTTCTACAAAAACAATTTGATTATTCGCTCTCGATTTCTATGAAGTGGTAGTTGACTCGTGCTTCGCCCTCGTCAACTATCGCCTCAGAAATTTCAAGCTCATAATCTAATTGTTAAATAGATGCAATACCCTAGTCTATTGCCTACTTACGATTCATATACATAAGTTCCAAGGTAACCAGGGGACTACAGTTCCCCTAAACGTTTACTAGGGTCATATTGAAAATGTTAATCTCAAATTTCTGTCCAAGTAGTGATTTAAATGGGAGGACAGCTCAAACAAATTTTAACCGATTTCTAAATACAGATGTTAAATAAGTCAAATACAAGTCAAAAAGACGTCGTATCTACATCAGCTCAAGATTTAAATGTATAACTAAAAAAGAACACGTGTCTGTACCAGCTGAAGCATCCATTAATGCCTTGTCCACACGTATTCGGATCCGTTTGTAAATGCAATTATTTTTCTCTTTTTTCGAAAATACTTACGCCTTCATGATAGCATTTTCGAATGGTTTTTGCCCGTCCACACGAGTACGCAGACACGATTTGAAAACAGTAACAGCCTACTTGGGCAGCCAAGTTATCTCACCAAGCACAGGCTCGTCTTGGTCTAACCCAAAATTTTTAAAGTCTTGTTTGTTCTCATCCTCTGTCAAGACGTTCAAAAATAGCGTTTGAGATCGGGGTGAACGTAACCTAACAATTTAAAGCCTCATCGCATAGTCAGTTTAAACATTCGGCATAGTAAGGTTGATCTCAAGATACGACAGTAGGCTCAAAAATAAAAACAGGCAAAACCGACACAAAAATGGTTGGTCGGTTCGCTATTTTAAATATCGCGCAGGACACCATACTGTGACGTAAACATTTTTGAAATGTTCTGTTTTCATCCCTCCACACGAGTACACGGAAACGGCGTTAACGGCGGCTATTTGCAATATTAAGTACAGCTCTAGGTTGCAATAGTGTACGACACAGTTGCTCTTCTCCAGAAGATTAGGAACAGCCTTGGGTACAGCACCACTACCAAGGTTTAAGTCCTTAATGAGCTGCTGAGTGTAATTTGGGTTGCATTTCTGGTAAAATCTTCATTTTCTCTGGTGCTAAAGGATATAGTCATTATAGAGCTCATGTAATTCTAGGGAAAAAAAGGAGGTCGGTTTTTAAAATACAGGCCTGTTCGTCGTCTGGAATTTCTGGGATGTCGAGTGAAGCAATTTCTTGGACGGTCTGGCAGTCGAATTTCCCGGTTGGAAGAGGTTGTGACATACCTCAGGCGTATAAATTATTGACGTCGAGATAAATCACGTTAGAAGTTTCTTGCTTAGGACCGTAGTCTGGAACGTGCAGGTTGTTGGTTTAGCTGAAAAGGTTGCAAATCATGGATATCTCACCAGGAAGACCTTCTTCGATAACCAAGTACATATCTGGATTGGTTAAGATTTCAAGTTCAACGTTTGTCATTTTTAAACTAGCTTGCCAAGCCAGACCAGAGCTTGTGTAAAAGTGACTGGAATCAAAGTTGTATGCTTTAAGACAGACGTTTCAGGAGTTTTCAAATACATAACCCAGATAAAGGACTGCAGAGAGGAGGTATGAATTATAGTAATCACCGTATTGATTATTCTGACAGTTAGGAGAATCAAAGACGCGTTCTGCTTGATCGTGGTCGGTATCAGCAAAATGTTTATCACTTAATAAAGTGTAACACGATTCTTTGTGTAGTAGACGTTTATCCTTAAAATTCTCTAAGCAATTCATAGAATCGTGTGGACAGATATTTTTCCGTAACAGCAGCGATATCCTTGTAGTCGTCGATGTGCTTTTTAGAATGGAGAACATGTCAGCGCCGTTCTTCGAAATGTTTGACATAAGTTCATCCAATGATGCGTTCATAAATCGAAGAGAGTCAATAAAGTCCAGATCATCGATAGAGAAAGAGATGTACCTTTTCGTATTCCTCGGCTTAAAATTGATTTTTTTTGTTCTTTAGTTTTCCAATGCCTTGCATGATTAAGCGAGAGTCGAAGCCACGTAAAGTATGTAGGATCGCTGGTATTCGTCCAGTAAACATTTAATTCAAGTAGCATTCATTATGCACTGCTCCACGGAACTGTTCAATGAGATGACAATGATCTCGAACACCATCGGCGCTGAGTCCAAATCCACTGAGATGACAGTTGACGGCCTCTTGCAATAATTTTTTTTGGTCACTGCTAATTCCCATTGGTTCACCGAAATGAAGTTTCTCTAGGGTATATTCTAGTTCCGTTTCCAAGCACTCGAGAAACTTGCCACCACAATCTTCACCAAGGTACGCCACCAGAGTTTTAAAGTGTCGTTCTACTTCAGAAACAACCACGTAGGAAAACCTACATTGTTTGTGGTGCTGATATCTCTCGGTAGAAGACTAACCAGTTCCCCTTATTACATCAGCTTAATACAACTACCAGAACACTTTCCAGTTTTTTCAATTGCTCCCATTAACATTACAAACAAGATTTTGAAAGGCATTCTGGTAGCTGTATTCAGCATAAGTATAAGGGAAATCGGCCCTTTTCAGGACTCGGCATCATGGGTGTGGATCTTGGCTGTTAAACTCTCGAAATCAATAAAAATTACGAAGGGTATTTTTCATTGTTTATGGTAATCCTTGAAATAAAGCTCAACATTGTCCTCGTTCGAGAGTTCGATACACTGTGGACCATGTTAAGAGCTGTGAGATGCATGGGTTTGTTGAAGGTCTTCTCGAATAAACTGATGTAGACATTATGGACAATAATACATTCCGACTTTTATTCGACT
The DNA here is from genome assembly GCA_030142905.1 of Heliopora coerulea. Classification (NCBI taxonomy): domain Eukaryota; kingdom Metazoa; phylum Cnidaria; class Anthozoa; order Scleralcyonacea; family Helioporidae; genus Heliopora; species Heliopora coerulea. The sequence continues at coordinate 276,764 of JASJOG010000225.1, forward strand.
TTGATCATGCAGCAATTTAGTGTTTCGTAATACCTTGTGAGTACAGCAGCAAATTTACGTGGGTGTTAAATCGTTCCTTAGCTATATAGATTGGAAAAACTACCGTTTGAAAGCCAGAGATGTTGACAGACGCGTTGTTTTATCCCTCGAATTTGCCAATTTTGTCCTTCATCACAGGAAACTCAATTCCATCAAAAGTCATTCAAGATTCGCCCTGAAAACGTTGATAATGGTAGAGTCTTTTGAGATTATCACCTTTCTGAAGAGGATGAATAGCCGCCAGGACCGACCACATAATACCTAAACACTTATTGTCAGAATTCGCATTGCTAATTGTGGCTTTTTGTTGCGCAACTTCCACGGTAATGAAATGTTACCCGAACCTTTTAGCCGGGTATACTGAGACATACTTGATACCAAGATGAAGTATTTCATTCAAAGTCCAGTCACTTCCATCTTTCTGATAAACAAGTAGCGATTTGATGACTTTTCTCTTGGCTTCTTGTTGTTGACTTTCAACTTCGTGACTATTGACCGTTGTTATGCATAGACTTGGGAAAAGTGTTTCAGTGGTCGAATCTTCTACATCACGTTTGGGTTTCACAAACCGTACTTTGACACTGATGTACCATTTGAGGCCTTCAATTTTCTGCTTCAATTCATTCAAAAGATGATTAAGAATGGGTTTAGATTTACTTCGTATAAACTGTAACATGTCACGCTTCTGATCTTTTCATAGTTTGAGTTCGACTTTCCTCAGGTAATCTTGCAGGCAGAGGTCAACTGACAAGGGCCGTCATTATCGTCCTGAGGTTTTTTAACTTCTCCTCCACCGATTTGGTCACCGACTCTTGGCTTCTTTTCCGCTGGGGTGTCACGGGGCTTTTCCGACTTTCTCTTGCTGGTACCATCATCGCATAACCATCAGAATAAGAATTATGTGCAATTGGTGATTATCATCCAAATAAGAGTGACAACAAGCTGGACGAGTCCAGTTAAATTTTTGTGCTTTTCGGTGTTTATGGCTGTATTTTTTCCTTCATATTGACTATTGGTTTACAAATAATTTATTCTGCTGGTGGTTCTTTCGGTTACTGCTTTGTTATCTTGATTTTGTCTATTTTATTAGTTATTTCTGAACATGCTACGAACTCAGTAATTTTGTTGGAGGCTTTTTAAATCAAAGGACGAAGTTCAGCATGAATTTCCTCGATTAGCTCATCAAATTTAACGTTTGATTTTGCCTTTTGCTCGTTCTTAGTATTTTATACTGTTTAAGGTTCTTGGAACTTTGTTTTTATATTAAACGAAACGTTTTTATGAACCAATAATTCAGCTTAGGAAAAACTAAGCACGTTCTTTTTTTATTGAATATGGTCCCCTCGCCCTATGGGATCAACGACCTTTCAGCGACATTCCTTCACTATATGTTCCCCACCTTATAAAACACTCAATTGCGTATGGCAAACATTTTTTCTGATTTTTTATATGAATATTTGGCATCTGGCCTCCAATTGCCGGCTGGAGATCTGGTTAAATCAAACCTCAAAGAAATTTGGATTCAATTACTTATTGAAAAACATCGCATTGCCAACAAAAGACATTTATAAGAGAAGAATGGTCGACAAAATAGATAACGTTATCAGACAAATGAGATGCAAAAACTACTTCTTCGAGCACGGAAAAAGAAATTAAAAGAAATGAATTTGGATTAAAATCGAAGAAAGCCCCGCCACAGATCAATGATATGAAACCATTCGAAGATGATCTTATGTAAAAGATCGAATATATACAATTTCGAAAAGTCAACAACCAATTCCAAAATTCTTTTTACAATGACTTAAAGAAAATTACATAACTAATGACTGATCGTTTTCATGTTCCCTGACACAACAAGAAACATCAATGAAACCACTCCCGACACATAAAAACAAACCGCTGGGAAATGACGTGACAAAAACCTGAAATTTAAGAGACAGCCAGCTCGTAGCAGTCATCTACAACGAAATGAAAGGAACTGCCAGCAACTCATCCTTTGGCGACTGATAGGAAATAAATGCAATGAAATGCAGACTAATACACCGTGCAAATAGTGAATCAGATAAAGTCAGCAAAGTTTTCTTAGACGACATCGACCTAAACATCAGACACCTCACCAAAAGTAAACAAGTAAGCAGTTGAATGACATTACTAGGTCAAGGACAACAATAAATACTATATTCTAACCCTTGCATAATATCATTGATCTCTACCCATCTATATTTGACGACTTACAAGACTAAGCAATCTTCTAGGCTCATATTCTAACCATAATCGAAGATAAGCATGTTACCATGCAGTATTAAACATAGACGAAAATGAAAATCATTCAGCGCCGAAACACCATGGTTTCCCTCCCAGCTGAAAAGTTCATACACAAGTAGAAACTATAGAAACTATCAGAGCATCAAAGATTGGGGCAAAACTTCATCTTAGATTAACTTTGGTTTTCTGTTGATCACGTTAACCAACTTGAAATTTTAGCCCTTCTCATTGCGGGAAAATTGACCTTGTCAGTCTTGTTAACATTAAAATTTTATATTTTTTACTTCAATATTGCAATTCTACGCCATATTCTGTGATTCACTTATAAATCTTGGACTTTCACTGCAAGTGAATGCAAATGCTTGACTGACTTAGTTTAAAATCAGAACAAAAACTTCCTACTTTGATTTTGACGTTATCAATTAACTCTTTCCCGGATGGGCCCTCTTACCAGGACGAGTACAAAATCGTGTCTGGTGTTAGCCAGGTTAAAGTAAAGGGAGTGAGTTAAACTTTTCAACACACTTAACTTTACTTCCTAATGCAGTTTAGATGTGAAAAGGAACGTGAAACATTTCAGACATTCAGGAAGTACCTTCTTAGCCATGTGAAGAAAATAATGATTGCTCAACGTTGTGATAACCTTCAACGTTCCGGCCGTAACTTGGATTTCTTTTTCCATATCATTGACCTTCAATTGTTTATATCATACAATCGTTTATTGGACATTCCGATGAATATCCAACTTTTCACATGGTCACCAACTTTCTTTGCAAATTTCCAAATTAAGTCAATGTCGTTTAATTGTAGAATACTTGTTCTTATCAAATACTGAATATTTGGTATAGGAAAGTATCGAGTGTCAGCATCAATATATGATTCTAACATCAAAAAACACGGAAATTATAAAATACTTAAACTTGAAAATTTCCTTCCACAAATATAAATTCTTTTCAAGCAATGTACTGGTATGATCATACAAGCATCGGTAGTGTGAAATTCTTTATTGTTAGTTAGATATTAAGAATGATAATTTTTAAATATCAGATCAAGTCTTAATTCTATTAATATTGGCTCTTACAAAAATTTCACATGTCCTTTCACATGTGAAAAACATGTGGAATTGGAACATTCTCACCATTGAAATGTTCGTTTCATATATGAAACGGGAACATGCATTTTTACATATGAAATGTATGAAATTACTAAATCACGTGTGCAATGAACTGGTTCAAAATTTCATATATTTCACAAATGAAAATTAATTTTACTAATGAGATTTTCATTTACGTATGGAATTTAAACTATTCACATGCGACACATTAATTTCATACATGAAATTGCATGAGAAATTTTTTTAGGAGGGGTATTCGTTTGAAAATAAATGTTGAAAAAAATTGAAATAAAAGCGTACGGATTATCAATTTATTTGTATTGTTTCATATTTTCTCAACGTCATTAAGAATCCAAAGAAATTCTGTGGGAATTTAGTAAAGAATAATAACAAGAGTTGAGTTTTTCTACGATCATGTTTCGGCAAATAGGTTTTTCGTCGCTGCCAGTGGCATTCGGTATTATCTGTATACTAAACGGGTTCGTTTATAAAATCGTATTTGAAGATTACAACATTGTCTGGCCGACAACTGGCGTGGAGAGCACCCCTTATAAAAAACCTAGGTTACTCTCACAGACACTCCAAATTAATTCCATACTTACGCTGATTACTGATGTACAAGACGATCCACCTAAGTTTTCCAGTGGAACTCCATCAAATATGTGCTAAATGTTCTCCGCAAAATTTATGAAGACCCTGTTCATTTCCTCCACTAGGGATGTACTATTTACGTCACTGACCATGCAGTACTATGGTTTTATTGGTTTTATTCATTGAGGAGATGCAGAGCTTCCTTGGCCCTCTTTAGACCCTCAAAGCCAATGGAAGTTGCCCAATCACCCAAAACTATATTTGAGTTTGTTCTATTAACTTACATGGGATTGGAACTATTGTCAGAGAAGATCTTTTGGAATTCTTTTTTTGTCCGTAAAATACCTACTGGCCCTCAGCCAAGTCTCATTTGTCATATTTGGTCTTTCCAACTTTTATCCCATCTATTTCAACCTCTTTTCCTGTCCCTCCCATAGTATCATGATTTCTCTTTTTTGCGTGTTCAATGTTTTTCATACCGCTTGACAAAATATATTCCTGTCCAGAGCTCTATTAGTTGCCATGAAAGTTATTTCATGATTTGATATTGGTCAATCCCCTGATGTCCCCGAATAAATAAACATGATTGCTCCGAGGGTTAGATTGTTTTGTTCGAACACATTATTTCGGTGGATATTTTTGTTGATTTAGTTATCTCCTCTATCGATTGGTCGCACCTATACCATATTGTTCTAACTTGTGGGAGCCGTGTGAGATTGAAGTTGTTAAGACAAATTGGTTCCTAAATACACTCCTAACTAGCCAGCTCACAAGTTGTAAATCTCTTCTTCTCTGTCTTAAAATTTCTGCTTTAACTATTTCCTTCCAGTGAATTTTCACCGGCCTGACATGTGGTATCAACGAACAAAAATGATGTACCTGCGAGACCTGCACAACTCCTTTTCAGTCTTACTTCATGCATATTGAACTAGTGTTCCTGTAACGAGTTTCTGCGATCGAGTTTTGTCTAGTTTTACGATTATAAAGGGTCTAGTCGTTTTCAGATTTAGAACAAAAGCATGCTTTTAGAGAGGTTTGCAAGTTTATATGCTACTCTGGAGAATTATTTTGCATGCAATGCTACTCAATTATTTCATTTCACCTTTTACTTTATTCTGCTAGAGACTACGTTAGTAATCAGGAGAGTAATTGGTCTCGCGAGGAAGGAGTGTTGAATAACGTTGCGGTTTTTGTTACTGAGCATCACGAATCACTTACATAAGACGACACCCATATTACTTGTATGACATATGCCTAACCTATCATTTGTAAAGAGTAGTCCTAAATAATTAAGAAAGAGCACGATGCATTTTGGAAGACCACTTATCAAGCGCCGTACGTCTGCTGACTAAAGAAACAAATCACCTGCTTATATAGTCTCAAAAAAACAGATGACATCGACCAAACGGTATGCCGGAGGGTCAAAATAGGACTAGTTGCAAAACAAATTCCTTTTGCCCGGCACAGGTCGGGATCGTTAAGTTTTATGCAATTGGCTTCCATAACTTTCAATTGAAAAGCGGAACGGCATTTGTACAGAATTTTAAAGTTATCGTCTGAGTAGGTTTCAGCGCAAGACCTGTTAGACAGAAGGTGTTTGACAACAGCTGATTCACGACTGATCAATTGACTGGAACGGCATTGTCGATCTGGTTGTTGACGTGATGGCTGAGTTTTATTTCTAATGACGCTAGGAACATGTTGTTTGATCCTATCACTCAATCTCTGATCAGTTCTACCCACACAGCGAGATCCACATTCGCATTTAAATTCGTAAACAACACAACTTGATGAAGAAGCAGGTAGAGACTCTTTGTGAGTGGGTGGGAGGATAGTTTTCGTCGAAACAATTCCAACGAATCTAGCGACAAAAAATGTTTGCTCAGTAACTAACTTGATCGATTGTCCAAAAGTTTTGGAAATTTGATATTACAATAACATGCCAGAGTCTATGTACAGGAGGTGTGATGACATCATCGAGACGGAATTAGGAAACACTACCGGATATCCCTATTTACATGCTGAGATGTTGAGACGCTATGATGCTAATTAGAAAATTCTCGCCACTAAGAATAAGGTGGTTGAGGGTGAACAATAGAAGTGTCGGGCTAACAAACAACAAGTGTTCATAGTATCTAAATAAAAAGATTGAGGCCCCGTCTACACGTATACGGATTAGTTTGATAACGCAAAGTTTTCTTTGCGGATTCGCCTTCCGTCCACACGTATCCGGCAAATACGCTCAACGAAAACGCAACCTTTTGAAAACGGTGTTCAGAGAGGAAACTTTTGAAAACGTAACGCTAGCGTTTTCGTGTGGACGCATTAAAACGAAACCTTTTAAAAACGATGACGTAATAGTCTCGAATCCAGTCCATCCACGTGCATCGGTGCATTGGTAAATTAAAAATGGCGGACTGATAACTTGTTTTTTTCGATACTAATCGGGCTTATTTCAAGCCTTATCGCATATGTTCATTTAAATATTGCGATGTTAAGTTTTCAGGCTGATTATGCAGGGAAATGAATGAACATAATCAGGCTTCTTTCATTGTTAGTAACAAAAATTGGAACCGTGAAACGCTTAAACAGAAGGCGTCAAGCACGATCTCGACGATTCTGGGTTGGACCTGGACAAACAAGTGCTTGGTGGGCTAGTTTCGTCAACGAAATAGTTGGCCCAGAGAAGTGGAATATAATAATGTATAATAGCGCATACTCAGTAAGTGATTCTTGCGTTTTCGGTCGCTTTAGCGTATTTGTGTGGACGGTCGAAAACGATTTAGGTGCGCTACGTGTGGAGGCCAATTTTTTTGAAAACAGAAAAATATGTTTGCATTTTCAAACGAATCCGTATACGTGTGGACAGGGCCTGAGTTCTTTTTTAGCTTTAAGCCCAGAATTAAGCTCAGGTTTGTTAAACTTAATGTGGAGTGCTTCAATTATTAGAAGTTTGTTGGTGTTAGTAGACTTACTCGTATAAAGAATTTTATAGTTATAAAAGATTAAATTTTTAATGGAGGTGGATATGTTGGAAGATGAGGAAAGATCATTTAGTCGGTCGTACTGATCGTATACGTCATTAATGAAGTGAGTGTGTTCACATTCGAGAAAGTGTTGGGAACTGCACTGGTGTTATGTTGAGTAGAACGTTCAGAAAGACGTTTGTGAAGACAACGGTCTGCTTTGCCTATATATGTTTTGTTGCAGCCAGGACAAGTAATTTAATTTACGACATTATTGCGAGACATTTTCGGAATCTTATCTTTGTTAGGAATAAAATAGGAGAATTTTCGTATCATAAATAACGATAAATTTACACTTTCATGATGAGTTTACACTTTCAGACTCTTTCGACGCTGTTACACACATCAAAAAAACATTCCCAAGCAACTATTACTATAAGGATACCAGTTTGTTTCTTTTGATGTTGAATCACTATTTACTAATGTTCCACTATCTCGCACAGTTAATATTATCTTAGACCGAATTTATTATGAAAATTTATTACGTACTAGTTTAACGAAACGCACTTTTGAAAAAGCTGATTTTGGATTGCTGCAGTAAAACTACCTTTTCTTTTAATAACCAATTATATGAACAAATTGACGGTGTATCTATGGGCTGGTCACTAGGACCTGTCTTGGTTAACATCATACTGAGTTTGAACGGATTATAGTTTCAGATCTCATTAATTGCGATATCATAAAATTTTACAAACGATATGTTGACGATACTCTCCTTTTGAATAAACCTTCCAACATCCCATCGGTGTTAACTAAATTTAACAAATTTGATAAAAACTTAAAATTTACAGTTGATACTTTTCCTGATGGTAACATCCACTTTTTAGACATTAAAATTTCGGCTGATGGTACTGACGTTTATCGTAAAGATATTCACGCTGGTCAGTATTTGCACTTTACAAGCATTGAACCTTTTTCACGCAAAACTTCATGGATAACGTCTTTTTAACCGCGCTCTTAAAATTTGCAGCTCAAGAAAGCTTTTTAACAACCAAATCAGTTTTCTATAATCTTGTATGTCGTAGAATGATTATACCAACAGCGTAAAATATTTTCTAATTAATAAACTAAAAAGCAAATACAACGCTTCTACAATTAAAACGAATAGGTCTTGCGATGATGACAAATCTCCCAAAATTTGGATGCGTATTCCTTTCCTTGGTAAATAAAGTGAAAATCTAGTTAAATCATGCATTTCGAAAATTCTCGGCGTCATCTCAATCAACCCGTTACATTTATCATTATTTACGACACGAAAAAGGTGTCGTTTTTCTAACAAAGATAAGATCCCGGAAATGTCTCGCAATAATGTCGTTGATCAAATTATTTGTCTTGGCTGCAACAAAACATATATAGGTAAAGCCGACCGTTGTCTTCACAAACGTCTTTCTGAACATTGTACTTAACATAACACCAGTGCAGTTGCCCAACAATTTCTCGAATGTGAACACGCTCACTTCATTAATGACTTATACGATCAGCACGACCGACCAAATGACCTTTCCTCATCTTCCAACATATCCACCTCCATTAAAAATTTAATCTTTAATAACTATAAAATTCTTTATACGAGTAAGTCTACTAACACCAATAAACTTCTAATAATTGAAGCACTCCACATTAAGTTTAACAAACCTGAGCTTAATTCTGGGCTTAAAGCTAGCAAAGAACTCAACCTTTTTATTTAGATACTATCCACACTTGTTATCTGTTAGCCCGATACTTCTATTGTTTGCGCTCAACCACTTTGCTCTTGGTGGTGAGAATTTTCTAATTAGCATCATAGCGTCTCAACATCTCAGCATGTAAATAAGGATATCCGGTAGTGTTTCCTAATTCCGTCTCGATGATGTCATCACACCTCCAGTGCATAGACTCTGGCATGTTATTGTAATATCATTTTGTCTGAGGATGACTTTGAAATAAAGTCAAAATATCACAGTTTCAATAATACTTTTATCTTGTATTGACTCATATCTTGAGTTTTCAAGATGACATTATTCTTCGGAATATGTTGTTTTTTAATACTTTTTAAAATTGTCGGCTGGTCATGGTTTTTGAGTATGACAAAGACAATAAGCTTCCTTCCCTTGACGTACTCGTGCACAAAGAAGACACGGGTTTCATGACAAATGTTTACAGGAAACCGACTTTTACGGACCTGTACACAAGATTTGGTTCTTTGAGTGGCAGAAAGCAAAAATTCATTAAATGTTTAATTGACCTTAATTATAAGATTTAATAAGAGAAATTTCTTCAAATTGATTTTGAAAAGTTGATATCTATATTTTGACCTAATGGCTACCTGAAAAGAATACTTGATAAAGCTTTTAATCAAAACGAAAAAGACAAACCAGTTGGACCCGCAAAATATCCAGTCTACTTAAAACATTCATGGATAGGACAAATTTCCGAAACTTTTGGACAATCGATCAAGTTAGTTACTGAGCAAACATTTTTTGTCGCTAGATTCGTTGGAATTGTTTCGACGAAAACTATCCTCCCACCCACTCACAAAGAGTCTCTACCTGCTTCTTCATCAAGTTGTGTTGTTTACGAATTTAAATGCGAATGTGGATCTCGCTGTGTGGGTAGAACTGATCAGAGATTGAGTGATAGGATCAAACAACATGTTCCTAGCGTCATTAGAAATAAAACTCAACCGTCACGTCAACAACCAGAACGACAATGCCGTTCCAGTCAATTGATCAGTCGTGAATCAGCTGTTGTCAAACACCTTCTGTCTAACAGGTCTTGCGCTGAAACCTACTCAGACGATAACTTTAAAATTCTGTACAAATGCCGTTCCGCTTTTCAATTGAAAGTTATGGAAGCCAATTGCATAAAACTTAACGATCCCGACCTGTGCCGGGCAAAAGGAATTTGTTTTGCAACTAGTCCTATTTTGACCCTCCGGCATACCGTTTGGTCGATGTCATCTGTTTTTTTGAGACTATATAAGCAGGTGATTTGTTTCTTTAGTCAGCAGACGTACGGCGCTTGATAAGTGGTCTTCCAAAATGCATCGTGCTCTTTCTTAATTATTTAAGACTACTCTTTACGTGGTATTTTACCTGTTTAAATTTCTTACAGCTTTTTAAAGAACTATACGATTCAACAGTCTTTGGTAACTGTGTATACCTCTTTATTGCGTATATTTCATCTTCATTTTCTCTTGCTTTGTCGTAAACTACCAATCACCATGGTGTCAACGTATTTGAAAACCGTGTTTAAATTTGTTATCACGACAAAATCGCTGTATCATTTGTTGTAAATACACCACTTGTATTCTAAGCATAATGTATGTAATCACACCTATCACAGGTATTACTGATATGATTAGTTTCATTAATATTCAGTTAGTATAACTCGTATCGTAAATGAGAAACCACTTCAATGGTATGCTGGGCCATATGTATCACATGTATTTCGTGCACTGCTTATTACAGGCGACCGATCAGTGACCTACAGCCACAAATCTTTTTCGAGGGAGGGATTCTGCTATTGCTTCGAAAATTTTATTCTAAAGTGAACTTTAGAATTTTTAGCCCTGTTAGCGGGGCTGCCATTTCAGCTCAGGTTGAATTCCTTCCACGTAACTAGTCCCTTAATAAACGCCACAATGTATCATTTTCCGTCTTACAAGCCGAAATCATCCTGTTGAATTCTTTGCAATTCCTTTCATAGCTTTCCAATTTAGTCTATTTTCAGCAAGTTTTAAGAGAATATGTTTAACCCAGTTCTTTGAATCATTTTCAGATTCGGGCATGTCAACGTTCGTTAACCAGATATCTTAGACAAACGGCTTGTAACCCCAGACAGGGATTGAATAAGTAACCTTACTACCTATGAGACACTTTAACCATTGAACTACAGTTACTAATATGGTGAGCTAAGGTGCATGTTCGACATATGTGCTGCCAGAGCAGCAGCCCACAATATGATAATAATTCTGTAGAGTGCAGTTGACATTAGAAATGTGGCAGCTTGGAGATATTCATGGATGTTCGTTGGACGTTCGACAACCTCTCACCTCAGAAAAACGATTTCTGAGCCCCAGACGAGGATCAAACCCGCAACCTTCGGATGACTGGAGAGACGCTCTAACCATTGAACTATCAAGACTCAAATGGCGAGCTAAGGTGCGAGTTCCATATATGTGTGATAAATGCGGCAGCCACAGAGAAACATTCGTATATCCCCTGTGATATCACCATTTCGCTTCCACATGAACATTGTGAATAACCGCCTTGTTTTTTATTTCGTTAATCTTTTTAAGTTTCTGCATATTTCCCATGGAATTCAAAAGAAATACATTGGACGTCAAATGTGAAAAATTATACATTCTGTTACTTGGTAAAAGGGTGCATAAAAGACGTGGGTACGTGAAACTATTAAAGTTTTCGAAAGTAGAAAAAAAAAGGTCGGCAGACTGCTATAACTGTGAAGAAAAAATACTACCAAATAAATTGAAGCTAAAGTGAATTAATGCTTACGAAAGTCAGTAAAGCTGGATATCTTGGGATGCTGATTAAAGTCGAAAGTTCGGTAAAATTACGAAGTAGCTATTCAGGTTACTTTTATTCATACTGAGCGCTTCGTCATTCAAGAAACACTTTTTTTACAGACTAGTGATCTGTCCTAATGGATTAACAACAGACAAACGATACCCAAAGCAGTACATATGGACCACTGACACATGTTCATGACGTTAGTGGCAACCAATACATGTCACAATTTGAAAATCTGAATGGAAAAATACTTGTTTGAGTTGATGAAGGAATTAAATATAAACATATTCTATGTTTGGGCTTCCTCGAATAGGTAGCTCTCCTTAAAGTCCAGAGGTTAAAAAGTGGCATGGTCTCTGAACCTTTTGCCGACCGATTATTTTGAGAAGCGAAGGATGCGTCCCACTTGAGAGGAAACGGGACGATACTGCAAGTGTATAACAAAAAGGGACACACCCGTACTCTTGAAGCCCACCTGCGAGTGGATTGTCATGGGTGGGACTCCCCGATTCTACAGATACTCTACTCCAGTGAACGTGCTGTCCACGTGAAGGGGGGTTGAGAGGAGGAGCATCGACGGGTCTCTTTTTGCTCACTTGTTTAATCAGTTTTTAACAATGTTATATCTAAAGTATTTTGAAGTTGCGCTTTTTTGCTTGATTTGTCGATTTGGCATGGTTGAAAACCAGAACAACCGAAGTACGGTCATAAGTGGCCCAATATGTCGGTTAAGAAGGAATCTTTTCTTTCTTTATCTCGAAAATTGTCAATCTCTTTTTCATCCATCTTATGTCGCCATGACAAGTGTATCAGCTAATCAAACTGGACAGTTCATCATTCAGTTACATGACATCCTGGTCGGTGTTTTTGCTGCCACGTTCAGGTCCACTATTCTAATTATTCATAATCTGTCAGGTGTCTGGTTGTTTGACAAGTAATGTATTTTGAATTTCGTGCATTCTTTATGCGGTCAACATTCATATTTCGAATATTCGCATTATTGACACTTTCGGTCAGAAGTGAATATTCATGTTGCTTAATTCAAGCCTTAAATAGAGGCATCAGGCATCAAACCGAATAGTGAATATTCGAAATTTCATGGAGATTTGAAGTGGCGTTGGAATGGGAGAGGCATGAGGTGGCATTTGCTATCCTGGAAAAAATTTTTGTTTCCTCCCCAATCCATTTGGCCGATTCTTTCCCAAAACGTGTATTGAAAGTGTAACATCTGTGAATCTCAGTCACCATTTATGCATGGAAAACGCATTTTGAAGGCAAAGTAATGATTATTACTTCAGTGTTATGATATTTCACAGAAATCACGAAAGCTGAACATTCCATTATCCTAATTAGTATTTCTCATTAAATTTCGCATATTTTCCGCGAGGTTTTGCCCACCTTAGAAATTTTGTTTCCCCTCGTTATCCCTTAGGACGTCTGTCACCACAAGTGGTGGAGAGCCTGACTACAAGAACATGAGATGGTTAGTGTCGTTGTAAAAATCATCTGAAATCGGGTAATGTTTTTTCTTTGTAATATATAAGACGCCTGAGCAGCCTATTTGGCAGAGAAGTCTGATGGAAATCTAAGAAAGAACATTCAAAGTTGCATTCACCCACTAGCCATTGCATAACTATACAATTCATATGAAAATATGTTCACTGGTTATAGTATAAGTTACTGACCAAAGAAGATGGATATATAAATTATTGCCCAGCAACTAATCTTCAGGAACGACATGTCGCACATAAACACATCAGTATATTTTTAAAATTCTTTAATAAGATCCAACGTTTCGTCACTTTACAAGCAACATCATTACACTAAGATATGTTTACAAAAATTTCTCGGCTTAAATAACCTACACGATTACTAAAATAGGCATGAATAAGGAATAAATTAATGACATGTCCTATAGGGATTAAGGTCAGAGGGAAAATATATATATCCACACAGTATAAGAGGAAAAGATCTAATGTTTACATTAACAGAAGGATTCATTTTCGTAATTAACAAACTTTCTCGGATAAGGGTATCAAATTGAGAACGACCACTAGCAAAAACTGAAAAATCATCGAAGGATATCATGTGTCCACTTTCTCTTTCATCTGTCACGATGCTTGACAAAGAGGCGGAATGAGAAGTCTCATTACCTGTGTGAGCCGAAATGCCTATCTGATCCCAGATGCTGGTGTGCAAATTTCAGGTTGTTTCACCCAGATACAACGCGGAGCAGCGTTGGCGCGTAAACTTATAAACAATATTAGATCTAAGGTGCATAGAAATTTGGTCCTTGAATCGAAAAAAAATGTGACAAACGGCATACTGGTCGAAAAATCACTCGGAGATCAATGTTTGGGTGAGTGGATGATATCAACTTCAAAAGCCGTTTGCAAATTTTGAGTCCGTGGTTTCCTGTAAAAGGCAATACTATCGAAAACTAAAATTTAGGTGCTGTGAGTGGTTTAAAAACGAGCGAAAACAATAGTCTAAAAAACGTTCCTGATAATCATTTTGAAGTAACAGTCTTAAATTTTGTAAGTTATTCGTGAAAAACGGGGTAGAATGAATATATGTTCATGTATCGAAATAAAATAATATGAATTAGACCTTTTTTATAAATCACTGGTGAGAAACTTTCAAAATTAGTAAAAAGTCGGGGGAATCTTGGTTTTCGATGAACAGAAGTAGCGAAAGAATTATTAGACCGAGAAATTGTAATATCAAGAAAGGACAATGTTTTGCTGGACTCCATCTCACAAGTAAAATTAATGTTAGGGTGCTGTGAATTTAAGTAATTTATAAAAGGTTCGATGTGGTCGCGAGATTTAAATAGGATAAACAATTCATCAAACTGTCTCATTGAATTTCAATTGCTTTTTTATAGACGGTATGTTGATGATCCGTTTATCTCATTTAAATCTCGTGATCACATGGAACCTTTTATAAATTACTTAAATCCACAACACCCTAACATTAATTTTACTTGTGAGATGGAGTCCATCAAAACATTGCCCTTTGTTGATATTACTGTTTCTCGATCTAATAATTCTTTCGCCACTTCTGTTCGTCGAAAACCAATATTTACCCAATTTTTTACTAATTTTAATAGTTCCTTACTAGTAATTTATAAAAAAAGATCTAATTCATACTATTTTATTTCGATATATGAACATATGTTCATCTTACCCCGTTTTTCACGAAGAACTTGCAAAATTTAAGACTCTGTTACTTCAAAATGATTATTCGGAACGTTTTTTAGACTATTGTTTTCGCCTGTTTTTAAATTAAGTTTTCGACCCACCTATTAAACCGTACACAGCATCTAAATTGCAGTTTTCGATAGTTATGCCTTTTACCGGAAACCACGGACAAATAATAATCCTGTAGGTTATTTAAGCCGAGAAATTTTTGTAAACATATCTTGCTGTGATGACGTTGCTTGTAAAGTGATGAAACGTTAGGTCTTATCAAAATGTCTTTAAAATATCTTGATGTGTTTATGTGTGACATGTCGTTTCTCAAGATTATTTGCTGGGCAATGATTTTTATTACCTGACTTCGGTTTCCGCCTGGTATTTCGATAGCCGAATATAGATATGTTTTGCTTGGACTATAAGTTTGTGTTTACTGAAAAAGTTTTAAGTCATCATTACCTCATTGGGTTGGCAGTAATTACTTTATTACTTTAGTGAACTGAAAGTTATTTATATTTCTGAACTTTTCCGGTCAGCGGCTTGACAGTTATCTGTTTAGGATTTTTCTCTTGACAATAGTAATCAATACAATAATTGGTAAACTTACCTTGAACTAGCGGTGCGCTCGCGCTTGATTCACTGCCTTCAAACGTTATCTCGTCTGAGCGTTGTCTCCCTTGAAAAAAAAAAAAAAAAAGCAGCAATCAGTACTTTTCAAAAATGAAAATCGTAACTGAATAGACGGTATGCATAATTACGTCAGAAAGCCAGAAGCGCGCGGTGAATTCTGGTCTTAGTAGTAACGCATATGAAAATATTTCAAAATGGCCACTGTTGAAAGCGAGTTTGCTGAGATTCTTTGTCGTCTTTCAGAGGCTGTTCAAACCAATGAAGACTCTAGTTCCTTTAATAACTCATTCACGGGTCTTCAGAGGTTTACCAGCCCTGAAAGTAATGGCAAAAGTCCGCTTTCTTCGACGAGTACGACCAAACGAAGTGGAGGTGCTGGGTCTTCTCGACAACCCCTAACAACTATGAATACGAATACAGATATCCTAAACGCTAACGGGCATGTTTGGACTAGATCGTTAGCGAAACTGCCGGCGTTCACTCACGAGAAACTAGAAAACAAACTTGTCAAAAACAGCCGTACGATGTCTGATAAGGTCGCTCCGAATGCTTATCGAAATATGAAAAAAGGCTATGGACTGTGGAAAGAAGGTTATGCGAAGAACACTCTTGTCAAGCCAAATATTCAAGCTTCGAAGATGTTGTTTTTGGTTAAGGTGCGTGTTAGTGCCTCCATGAAAAGTGCCAGCTATGCTGTTTATGTCCATTTGAGCCAAGTACAGTAAATGGTGAAGTGGAATATGCTAAGTGTTGCTGCAAAGCAGGCCAGGTAGGTTGCTGCAAACATGTGGCTGCCCTTCTGTATACTATCTTGGTCTTCGTGAATCTTAAATTACAACACATTCCTGTGGAACTCACATGCACCCAACTTCCTCAGAAGTGGAGTGTGCCCTCTGGGAGCTCCAAGACCTTGGACAAAGCAGTTAAATTTGAAGAATGGCTGTTTGAAAAAGCTGATCTGAACAAAGCAAACAAAAGGTATTCAGGTAGAGGGACTAGAGAGAAGTATTGTGCCTCTCCACCTTTTGTCCAGAATGTGACAGAAGATGAAATAAAAACTATGGCAAATACAATCAAAGAGGTCAATCGGGCATCATTATTCTCTGAGGCTCTGTGGTCAAATAATTATAAACTGTGTGAACTATTTGAGACATCTTGTAGTCGGTCACGAAAAAGAATAAAACAAGATACCAGATCTCCTAATGGTTTGAATTCTCAAACACCAGAAAGCCTGCTAATTGATGAAATTTTCAAGAATGTACCAAATGATTATAATTCTCCATCAAATTACAGCCAAGAACAGTTAGAACTTTTGACAAAAACGGTTGGTCTAACAGTATGCAGTGCTAAAGAGGTATGTATGAGGACCACGGAGCAAAGCAAAGGTCCTTGCTGGTATGTTGAATGTGCAAAGAGAGTTACTGCTTCAGTTTTTGTCAAAGTGATAAATCAAAGAAAGTCGACCTATCCAACATCACTGGTTTGATCAATTACAACACAAGGTAATTATCAAAACACAACAGCGCCTGCACCTCTGATTAATGAGAATAATGCCATTCTCAAATACCAAGATGAAATGCTGAAAGAAGAAGATACTAATGTTAGAAGTTGTGGGTTTGTCATTAGCCCCAAGTGGCCATGGCTGGGTTACAGTCTTGATGGAATTGTGGTAAAAAGTGGTATACCAGTTGGCTGTATTGAAGTTAAGTGCCCCTACTCAATTAAAGATACAAGTATTTGTGAAGCTGTGCAATTAAATGTTGTGTAATCTTGAAGCCCTGTGTAAAATCTGAAGAGTTAATCACTGGTCTTAAAAGATTCAAATGAAAAATGTTTTCCTTTTACCTGCTCTTCCAACTGCTGTCTCAAAAGCTTTATATCAGCCTTTTGGCGTTCATTTTCCGCTTCCAACCGCTCATTCTCCACTTTCAGCTTTTCATTGATAGCTAAAAGGTTAGCCATTTGTTCTTTTAAACACGTTATAGGGTCAACATGTTCACTTGCAGGTGTAGTCGCATCTTGTTCTTGAGTTAAATCACCATCATGGTCATTATTAAGTTCAGAAAAAAGTCTGCATCTGCTTGGCTGAACTCGCTTTGTGTTTGATACCAGAGGACTTCTATTTCTTGCTTTGACTTTTGGGCCAGGGTTTGTTGGAGTAGGTTTAGTGGCTTTGGGAACAATCGTTGGAAGTTGGTTCATGTAGGTTTTGTGTCCCCCAGGAAAATCTAAAGAGCAGACTCTGATGCCAGTCGTTGGAGGGAAATCCTTGCGCGAAATAAGATTGATGCACTTCTTTCGACGTTCTACCGACTCTTTGCTTTTACCATTTGGAAAGTTGTAAAAGGAAATCTCTGGGTTCCTTTTATTATTTGTGAAGCATCCAGGAACACAACACGTAAAACCACCAGCACCTCCACTTCGTTTAGTCGTACTCGTCGAAGAAAGCGGACTTTTGCCATTACTTTCAGGGCTGGTAAACCTATGAAGACCCTTGCAACAATTCTTAAAAGAACTAGAGTCTTCATTGGTTTGAACTGCCTTTGAAAGGCGACAAAGAATCTCAGCACACTCGCTTTCAACAGTGGCCATTTTGAAATATTTTCATATGCGTTACTGCTAAGACCAGAATTCACCGCGCGCTTCGGGCTTTCTGACGTAATTATGCATACCGTCTATTGAATCAACATTTAATAGTCATATATTAAAACATTGTAGTGATCGACGGTACGAGAGAAAGTAGTCTTAAAATCGACCATTATTGTTGGACATTAATATTTCCACTTCATGAAGGAGAGTCACCTTCAAAATCAGGAATTTGTGAATAATTAGAACCAAGATATGTCGATTGATGATTAAAGTTTATTGTCCGGGATAGAGTAGTTTTGAGAAAGATTATGGTTGTCGATAATTAATTGTTTAACTGAGTCAGAGTCATCTTCAGGATTACAATGAGATTTGTTTACCGAATAATGCCCTTTTTGTATCTCTCAATTGAAACAAAAAACCAAAGGCAAACTCTATTAAAAGACACAAACACTTTGGCTGACAATCGACATGTGGCAATCCATATCAAATGCAAATAAATAATCAACCCTGTTTGGAAAACAAACTTATCAATTTATGGGACGTTGATAAAAACGGTAAATATATCCAAAAACGTGGCGTTTCAGGGTCCACTGTTCTAGTGACGCCATTAGTTTGATGACGAGTCGGCTGAGCATCATTGCTCAAGTTGATGATACCGCGATTAGCTTTAAAGAAGTACAGTATGTCGAGGTATTCGAGGTTTCCTGGGGACTGTTTGCCTTTCATTCCTGTTTACAAGCCACAAATAGATTCCAATGTTTTCAGTGAAGGGACATTTCCCTGGGAAAACGATCCTGAAAAAGGCAATGAAATCCTTGTGTGGAAAGCTGTGAAAGAATCCGCAGACTGTCAGCTGAGGTCAAGTCGGCGGGATGCTGAGTGTTTTATATCACTTCTTGAACAATTGACCATGAACACAATCCGGATAAGTATTACAAAATATTCGAAAGCCGTCGTCGTAATGAATCAGAATCTGCATTCTACTTTGCCAATAAGCACCAGCAAAATACAGGCGACAATACAGGGTGTCCCAAAAAAATGTATACACACTTTGAATGATTACAAATACAATGTTTATTAAGATATATCTAAGTTTTATAACCCAAGTTAAAGAAGACAAGTGTAGAATTTTTTGAGTTATCGCAGGAGTTCGAACTGATGACAGTTCTGGTCCAGGCAGTGCTGATAACACGGACAGACGGAATTGCAAACATTACGAATCATGATCATTTCATTTGGTATTTGGGTGCATTCTCTTTCAATTGCTGTTCTCAGCTCATTGATTGTTGCAGGTTTTGTGTTGTAAACCTTATCTTTGACGTATCCGCATAAAAAAAGTCCAGAGGTGTAAGGTCTGGTGAACTTGGGGGGAATTCAACGCTATCTTTTCGCCCAATTCATCTATTCGGCAGATTCTCGTAAGATAGGGCCTATCTGATAGGCTCTCACGTCACGATGGTAGTGGGGAGGTGTTCCATCTTGCTGGAAATAAAACTCCTCATCTCCAAGTTGCTCACGAATGCGTATCATTCGAAAGAAAGTTTGAATGAGTTATAATCATTCAAAGTGTGTATACATTTTTTTGGGACACCCTGTATTTGAACCAAGAAGTCTGTATTTGGGAAGAATGAAGCCGAGAAGCCACTATTGCAAGCTGTTCAAAACTATTCCGTTTGCAAAACTTGCATTTCAAAGCTACTCGATTGGTCGCCATACGGCAAGACAAATTCATTTCAGCAAATATGGTGATCAAAATCAAAACGCCTTCTACTTTGCTAAAAATCCATCATGTAAGCCATATTTTGAAACACACGACTTCAAAATGTCTGTTCACCTCTTTCTTTAGATCGAAGTATAAAATCTAACTTTAAACTGCGTTCTCCCTGGATGAAGAAATTCATTCGTGTCACTCAACCACAAAAAAACGTGACCCATTTATCTCAACAAATGAAAGTTCTGAAAACCAAAATTCCAGATTTTGACTTAAATGACTTCTTTGTATGCGTTTTATGCGTAAATAATTTCACATCGTCTAATTTATGAGAGTTAAGGTCAAATGACCTGTTAGTATAGGCAGCCCATCGCCATTTAGGGACAACAGGAAAGAAATAAATTTTGAGATTGGAACATTGGGAACAATAAACCAAAATAAAAGGGGAGTCGTAATAACTGAAAACAAAAGTTTAACAAAAACGGCCTTCAAGAACTAAAAATGTACACGATAAAATCAGATCAGAAAATTACCCACAAAAATCATTTTCAGCTTTGAATTTCGCGGGCACTGTCAACCAGGATTTCATGACGTCATACAGTTGCATCCATTGTTTCGTAACAAAGTAAACGTTTGTTTTCTTTGTTGTGGATCAATAAAAACGATCATGCGAGGTTATCAAATTCGCGACCTATGCCACATGAAATTTCATAGCAAAAACAGTGAGGATTTCTAGCATAATTGATCAACTAAGTATCATTTTTAACACATTTTATATTTTGTACATATTTTTGACATTCTGAGGTTTCCTTCCCGGTGAAGAGGCGAAGGAGTGATGTCTGTACTAAGAAATCGAAGGCAAATACTTTCCTGTACACACTGACAATATTATATTAATTAGTAATTTATTCTATCGCTTTTGGTTCCTACCTTCCTCCCTTTTAAAGCTCTTTTTGTTTTACAACTTGGCGGTCTAGGTTTACTTGAACAGCTTTACTACTGACTTCATGATTTTTTGTATCTGTTCACCAAGTTTCCCCTTCAAATTATTTTTGAAAGAATTTGTTTTCGTGGCAAGGATTTTGTTGTTGTTAATCTTTAGTAAAATGAACATGAACCTGGTTTGTTTGTCTTGAAACTACCTTGGAAATTTTCACAACAAAAATTACCGGTCTATAAGGAGCCTGAATTCACGGCTAGGTAGCCAACAGGCAGTCGTCATTTGGCGCGCTACCGGATAGCGAATTCAGTCATAAGATAAGTTTCATAACATTGTTGTTTGTCACGTGCTCACCAGTGCTTGATAAGACAACCTTGAACAGAGCCTCAAGGGGGAGTGAGGTAGTGGTTTTTGAGCAGCGACAATAAAGCAGAGAGTATTGCACGGGTTTGTGAGGATATTAATTAACAGTTGGTCATCGAAGTCAAGGTGAGTGTATCCGCACGAGTAATATAGGACAAATCTTGGTAACTGGCCATTCTTAATCACAAAGTCTTTGAGTATTTATTAGCTAAGTGTCATTTATCCGATGGTTTCGTCAAACTTTTAACCATCAAGAGAGTACAAACGAAAAACTTGCTTCTATTCGCTTAATGCATGCGAAAAAGCAAAGAAACTACATTTTTGTTGTTTGCGTACACAGGATATGTGAACCACATGAGAATTTTTCTTCACATCAACCTTTACAAAGACATAAACTACGAGTGCATTGTTCAGGAATCGTAAAGTGAGAGGAATCCAGAAAAATACTAAACGTAAAGGCTAGATTATATGAAATTAATGAAGTTTAATATAAATCCTAAGGCTTGTTGGTATTAACAACACCAGTTGAGAATGAATGACATGCAATTTATAAATGCGATCAAACTTTTGAATCACAGAAGTGTTAATTAAGGATTTTTCGAGACTTTAGCATTGTATTGGATCTTCCCGCACAAAGTCATCCGCACGTGCTTGCTTTTTTTTTACCTGATGGTACATGTGACCCTGGTTGGTTGATCTGTGCTTGTGTCGACCATTTAAATGGAGACAACAACACACAAAAGTAGTACCACAGAGTGGAAAAGAATTTTTCATGACTTTTTTTCAATGAAAACAATGGTAGAATTCGATTTCAACCCCATCGGTGCTGAACCAGACAGGATTGAAAGCCAAATAGAACCTGAACCAGTCTGGAATGATTATAAAAATTCTTCCAGCAACATAGGAGCCAAAAACATGTTTCAGTCGGTTGATTTGAGGACTGAATTTCCTACATGTAAAGTCAGGCCTAAATCCAAGCCATTGTTTTTCACTTCGGTTCGTCTTGTGTTAAAAACCTACTCTACTAAAATTCAGCCTCAGCAAAACTATAGCCTTGTTAACCAATATTTCAATAAGAAAACAGCTAGTTTCAAGATGTTGATAACAACAAAAGCAATCGGCCATATCGCCACTTCGAGTTTTCGACACACTAACGCACCCACTGTCAACTTGTGCCTATTTAACTTTCTTTATCTAAGCTAATCTATAAATTCATTATAAACTTGATTTTTGTTTGATCGCTCCGGATTTCAAAACACATTACTAATGCACCTTCGTAAACTCTCGTGCTATTTCGGCATCACACTGACTATTTCGAACATAAACCTGCACTGCACATACAGGAATGTTCTGAGTGTGATGTTTTTAGCTAACATTGGTCATGGAAAAAACTAAAGTTCTCTAGCCAGAGGCGTCATGATTTGGAACTTTGCATTACACCTCTCCGCCGATCGCGAGTGTGGCTGACCTCGGTCATATCTGGGTATAAGATGGGGATATTCCATATAAGTAAACCAGCAAAGGCTAGTTTTTTCTTGTTATTTCAAGACTGAGTGTATTTCATACACAATACATTCCAGTATAAGCGAACATTAGTCCAAAAATGTACGAGTTAATGAATTGTGTTACAGCTCTTCCATAGCTCTCTTTCTTGCTGAGATATTCAGATTTTCGTGGGTATATGTTTGTGACGTCATAAGATTGACAGAGCGTTTTCACTTTTCAGAAAATTGTGAATATATTTGAGATTATCCCACCAATTCGCTTAAAATTTCGTACGTTAATGAAGTTCTTAAAACTGAAGATGAATAGATGAAACCAACGTTACTATGCTTAATTGTTAGTTACCAGACATTTTGCATTTGTAACTCAAAATCTACTGTTTTCGGTCAGTTCATGCTCATTTCCTGTTTTTGGCTAATAAAGAACATTTTAATCCAAATTTTAATAAAGGAACATAGAACAAAAACAGAACACCTTATTCAAGGGTGGTAGCAAATACATAATTTAGTGTAAGAAAAGGGGATCTGTGAATTTATATGTCACCATGGTCAATGTATTTTTGGTCTAGTGATATTAAGTATCATGAGACTCATTGACCTGGGAAGTTACAAGTGAATTGGCTGAACAATCTCAAAGATACTTACGATTTTCCAAAAAACCGAAATGCTCGGTCAATCTTATGACATT
Organism: Heliopora coerulea; assembly: GCA_030142905.1. Taxonomy (NCBI): domain Eukaryota; kingdom Metazoa; phylum Cnidaria; class Anthozoa; order Scleralcyonacea; family Helioporidae; genus Heliopora; species Heliopora coerulea. The sequence continues at coordinate 299,930 of JASJOG010000225.1, forward strand.
ACAGAAACATATCGAAATAATCTAAAAACTTAATTCGAGAAAGAAGAGAGCCTGGAAGAGCTGTACACACTATTTTTTATCAGTTCAACTACTCTTTTAAATAAAACAAGCTGAATTTTCAGTTCATATGCACTTTAAATATAAGTAAGACAATTAAAGCAAATGGATAAATTCAGTGGCTAAGCGGTGGAATGACTGAATGCCGTATTAATAAAAGGTACCATCGGTAAATATCTCAGCTAAGTAAAAAAGAATATGGAAAATGTAATTACTGTTACATTAAGAATCTCATGATTGTGGAAAGAATTTAGATTAAGAAAGCGCTTCATCTTTACTTGGCATTAAAATTGACTAAACTTTGACCATGGGTAATTAACAAATTTTTAGTCAGAAAATATGCAAAGCCTGTACTTTTTGAAAAGTATGGAATGTCAGCTACAAGTTAAAAATAATATTTTACCCAATTTGAATACTTAGATTGTAATATGAGACAAAATAAACTACTGTCCACGAAAATTTTTATTACACTGACTAAATATGCTCCACAACAATATTTCACACACAATTGAGTGAATTTAAATAAACATTTTCCAGGTAAAAGGTTAAATATCAAATTATGCCTCTATGAGTCAATTTTTTATATTCTCTTTGGTTCCCATGGAAAGATAATTTCATCCTAACTGACAAAAATTTGTGATGAAACCGCGACCCTTTAATTGATTTAACATTGTGAATATCTACTTCTAGATATTCTGTTGTCACCCTGTGCGTTCCTCACATGTAAATATGTTCGGTGTGTGCTCTAATTTTCTGTTAACTGAAAAAGTTGAATTGTTTTAAGCAGTTATTTCTTGATTAAATTGTCAGTCACTTATGCTTTACTGCTTTAGCGCATAGAAAATTATTTAAGTTACTAAACTTATGAGAATCAGTAGTTTGACTGTTATCTTTTTGTTGTTTGTTTCACTAGACAAGATTCATCATTGCAATAATTAGCAAATGTACCTTGAACAGAAGCTCCACTTCTACTTGGTTCATCACCTTCACGAGTTGTCTTGTCTGAGCGTTGTCCCTCTTAACAACCAAAAGCAAAAATCGATATATTTCATCAATTAAAATCGTCACGGAAATGAATGAACGTTTAAGTGGTCATATATTAAAATAAAGTTGTTTCTAGTGATTGGTTTTTCTGGTGAGGGTAATCTTATAATACACTGATGTTGGTAACTAATGTTTCCACTTCCTAAGGAAGAGTTACCTTCATAACCAACAATTGGCAAATGATAAGAACGACGATGTGTAGACTGGTAATTAAAAATGGGGGACTAGAATAGAGTAATTTTGAGAAAGACTGCTGGGGTCAGTAATGTGAACAATTGCCACCTTCAGATGGAATTGATGATCTTCAGAATGAAAAGAACAGTCACTGGCTTGCATTGTCCAGAACTCAATTTGAAAGAAACAAATACTTTGGCTTAAAATCCGCTTAAGTAATCCTAATAAAATGAAGGTAATATTTAACGAAATAAATTTTTTGAGTATCGTTACTGTAAATTTTAAGAACCAACTACGACCAATTGCGAAAAATGCAGCTCTTAGAGCTCCGGTCGGGTATCCAATTAACCCACGACCATGCGAATCTAGTGCAGAATTCTGCCAACTGAACTACAACAGCCGTTGCCGAGAGATAGACCATTAACTGTGTGAGGAAGACGGACTTATCCTTGGTTTATGAAATGTTGATGAAAATGGTAAATGTGTTTTCAAAACTTGGCGCTAGTGGGTGGTACGCGGATTAGACACCGACAAGGCACTGCTATGGCATAATTCAGGGCGAACTACTTGGTTTTTCTTAACTGTAAAGGAATACGAAAGACAGAATTGTACACATAAATAAATTAAACTACGTAGCTAGGACTGAGACTATTGTAGTTTTAGCCTTCAGCATGAAGCCACAGTGCCATGCACCTGCACGATCTAGCTATATGTACAAGCCAAAAATGCATCAATATACAAATAAGCCTACCAATGCTAAGACTGGCTGAAATTTGGAAAATTTTTTCGTCAAAATTGCAAGAAATACGGTTTCAAAGTATTTAGAACCCTTAACCCATCGTTTTACAAATTTTTCGAGCAAAGTTGTGTTACTTAAAAATTAAAAAATACAAAAAACGTAGACAGTCATATTTCTCCCTACATTATACCTCTTGTTGAACACCGGACATGTAATCATACATCTCAGCAAATGTGGAAACCATCATTAATTAAACTTTATAAATCTCTTTTACATTCTTGAAATATCACGTTAGACACGCTATATTATTAGAATTGAAACTTTCAGGTTCCTGATCGGTATACCGTGCGACTGGTTCAATTTTCACCTTTTGGCATTTTCATGTCAGAATCTATATTACATCTAGGACTGGAAAAGCTTTTTTCTTTTGTTAGTTTTTTTCCCCAAGGTGTAGACAACCAGGACACACACAGTGCAGCACTGCAAGCAATATTGCAAAATATTCTGAGTCTAGTAAAGATGGCGAAATTTATCAAAAACCCAGTAGGTATTAAGTTATCAAGAACCTAACCCTCAACACTTCCGGAAGTTATTTTTTCTTTAATTTACTTCCCTAACTTCAATGCCAATGTTGCGAACTGCCTGAAACGTCATCCTAGTGCATGTTATTTATTAACCGTCACGACATTGCGTGCAATATTGAGACCTCGTGTACTTGCATAATATCAGCGTGAGCCAAAATTGCGTAATAAGTCAGTTTTCGAATTTTTCAGGTCATTATAAAGTCAATAATTAGACCTGCTTCATGTATCATGGGCTATCTTCAAGGGTCGAAAGCCTGTCTAATTACGCAATCTGATTGGCTTACAACTGGTCCGTTTCGTTAATCTTCGCGCGCTATAGATACGCGGTAAAAATAGAAAACCTTCAGAAAAAGAGAACATAAAGAAAATCAGCGAAAAAGTAAGTTATTTACCACACATAGTCGGCCTTTATTGGGAAAACTTTCCCTTTAGTCCAGAAAACGCGGACCTTGGCCCCATTGTTGGTAAATAACACAACTTTTGGGTTTTCATAAATGCATTAAGCAAAATGGTTGTGAGGGAAGTTAAATAGACAGTAGATACTGAGGACAAAGGAAAACTGGAATCTATTATGATAAATTCAAATGATTCGTATTTTAGCAAAAAAGCTACCCTACATCTAGCGCTGTACAGAGAATAAAGCCTGTTGTTACAGGCTAAACATTATTTTCATGTAGCAAACAAAAGAAAAAAAAGGAAATACTATTGGCCAAGTCGTGATCACGTAACATGAAATGAACTCAGTGGATCTTTTTATTGAAGGAAATGTACGAATATTACCGTCAGAGGCCAGCAGACAACACGTATTTGTTCACGTGAATGCACAAATTACTAACACATAATTTAAAACGCATGGATAAACGAAATTTTATGCTGTTTATGGCTCTGGAACCAGGGGCATAGTGAACCCATTTTGTTAAAATGTCCACTAAAGATTTACCGGGCTGAAATCTTTGACGAAAAATGAATATGAGAGCCCAGTTGAAAATTCGGTGATGTAGTGTCATCACACTCGTCATCACTCACACTGAGTGTGATGGTATTACGTCTCCGAATTTTGAGCTGGGCTCTCATCTTCATTTTGCGTCTAACCCCTTTAGATTGGATGGGGTGTCCAGCTTAATTTGTCTGAATATTGGATCTCTTCAAAACTTGTCAGAGTTTCATTTGACGCGCCATTCAGGCCATGTATAACATAGCCTCGGTTCCAAACCCCCTAACATGTAAATTAAATATATAGCAGTAACCAAAATTTCAGAATCATCCTCAGAGATATACATGAACAGGAATTTTTCATGATAATCTGACATAATATACCGGTCCAGGATCGGTTCAGGATAGATGGTTCCGGATCGAATGAGATGGAAGGAGGGCTGAACCAGCCTGAGGGCAGAATACTTATGAAAAATGATGTTTCTGATCCTAGAACCACTAAACCAGGTGCCCGGACCAAGTTTCAACCTTTGACACTTTCTTAAACTTCACGTATTAATTATAACACAAAGCAAAGTTGTTTTTTTTCTCCGAGTCCTTATTACGTTCAGGATTGGAAAAGTATTTTTCCTATTTTTCAACGTCCTTAAGACAAAGACACATAGTGCAACATTGTAAGTAACATTGCGTGAAAAAGTAAATAGTTTCAAGATTGCAAAATTCTAGGAAAAAACCAAGTAATGTTCATAATGTAAACCACAAAGAGCCAGAGCAACAAAAGAGGAAAATAAAAGAGAAAGAAAGAAAAAATCTGACCTTCACATTTCGACTTTTATCATCCAACAGCAGCTTAATAGGTAAGTTCGATAGAAAAACGGTCTAAAGTCAGCGTTCAGTGTTTTTGATTTTATCATGAAGATTGTTTTACCTACAGTTACTATAGTCCGAGGAATGACGGGTGTTCACATTCTTCCTGATGAACTACCATAATTCGTCATTCTAGATATATGGCATGTAGTGTCTAATACGACCTTATGAAGAGAGGGATAAAGTTCATGTATATTAACACATGCACACACACACACACAAAAGAAAGTTAGAAAGTTAGCCTAGTGAGTTACTGTTGGTCCAATTGACCACTCATCAAAATGCATTCAAAGAAAGTGAAAGGATCCAATGTTTTTGTGTTGAAAAACTGATCTGTTCGCATATATCGCCGATAATTGTGAAGTTGTCAATACAGTAACGTATGCACATAAACGACTTCAACAGCAATTTTATCAACAATACATAACACATAGTTGTGTTACAAATGAACGTGCCCAATAGTTACCATAATCATGCATTGACTAGATCCTAGAAAAGCCGTATGGTGATATCAAAAGTTCTTTCCCAGGACACTACGCACGTACTGGTAAGCTGTATCCGGACAGCATATGTTGAAACTGTTGTATTTACGATTATCAAGACAAATAACTGAATTTTTCCTTCAAATACTTCAATCTTCAAATACTCAATATTTTTAAGCATTTTGAATCAACTCCGTGGTGTTACGGTAACGTGAGGACAGTTTCTAATATGCTTATTATGTGCATATAACTGTAGTCGTTTCAAAAGGATAAATTCCAAGTGTTATATGAGTTAAAAAAACTCTATTGTGAAAAATTATTTTTGATGTCAAAAATTTTGATCAATTTAAATTTGTATTATTTTGATGCTAAGCTTTTACTTTAGAATAAAAAAGTACGAGAATTTCCATGATAGAATAGGTCAAACTTCCATTCAGAACAAGTTGCTGGAAAAACTTGCGAGAAGAGAAGAGAAAAAGAAGAGAGGAGAAAAAGGAGAAAAAAGGAGAAAAAGAAAAAGAAGAGAGAAGAGAAAAACCCGACAGAGAGAGACAGTTTATACTTACAGTCGAATCTCTACTTACGGACACCTCCCGGAAGCGGACACCTCTTGTAAGCGGACACTGTTTTTGGGTCCCGACCAAAACACTATTAAATTACTACATTTACAACCTTTCCTAGGCGGACACTTCCCGTAAGCGGACGCGGACACCAATCACACCTTCCCAAACAACATTATAACCTCTCGTAAGCGGACAGACTGGATTTATTTTCTGTTAAATTAATAATTATGCTGCTTAGATAACTATACAGTATTAGGATAGAAATATATGTGTTTGATACATTCATTTAGTTATTAACTGAGCTGATGACAGGTCGATGCGGAAACTATATATGTATGAATTAAATCCGTTATTGTAGCGTCGAATCATTAGCAGTCATTGTTAATTTAAATTTTCTTGTCCAACAACACATATCCAGTCTTGTGTATTTTGTTCCTCAACCAAGTCAAAGAAAATTGGTCACCCTGGAACGTATAAACGCACGGAATCTCAAGTCCGTAACCAGTCCCACGATTTATTCGTTTTCCCTTTACTGTAACACTTGCAGAATTGGACGAACGTTTCAAAAATTTGCTCACGTAGGGTGCCATACTTTTGGGTATATGACCCACAACGTTAACTGTTTCATTAACAGTATTGGCATGAGATGTGCCGCTGCTTTCTGTTGATCTCCGTGATGGTTTAACAATTGCCACAGCGTGTGAATCTTTTTTGTTTTCTGGTTCCCTTTTTAACTCGTATTTTTCGTCCACTTTTTGTTCCCAAATATCCATGTATTCATGGTAACCTCGTATATATGATTCCACATTAATGAAAGTATCCACTGCTTTGCGCTTTTGCGGAAGGGCTTTGCTAAACTATACGCCGCACGCGCAACACTTGTGGATATCATAACATCACACCTGCTCATGTTTCAGTAACAAACAAAAAGCAAAAGCTGAAGGAAAGGACCAACCAAAATCAACACTGCATAAGTCAATTAAAAATAAGAAAAAGGAAAAGAACTAGGTTAAAGATATGAGCCTGTCCAAAGCTCGCACTTGTTTAAGCATTGATGATAAAGTTGAACTTATAAGATATCATGAAAGTCATCCACAGCTAGGTGTCAGAAAAATCGCAGAGAAATTTAGCTGTGGCCGAACTCAAGTTTCAACGATTATCAAGAATAAAGAATCCATTCTAGACAAGGCAAACCATATAGCAAATCAGGCTAGTCGGAAAAGACAAAATCCGCAAAAATTTTCTGAAATAAACGAATATTTGTGGATATGGTACAATCGCTGGAGAGAATCTAATATTCCTGTGAGTGGGCCCATGCTGCAAGAGGAAGCAAAACTCACTGCTCAAAGACTTGGCGATGATGAATTTCAAGGTTCGAACGGATGACTACAGAAATGGAAGAAAAGGTACAACATCAAAGAGATGAGGGTTACTGGTAAGGACGGTGATGTCAACGAAGTAACGCTTGATAGCTGGCAGGAGCGCGTCAAGGAATTAACAAAAGGTTATGCGCCTAAAAACGTTTGGAATATGGACGAGACCGGTCAGTTTTGGAAAGCGCTTCCAGACAAAAGTCTTTGTGAAGCAGGAAAAAGATGCAGAGGCGGAAAAAAAGCGAAACAAAAGTGTACATGGACATTCTTCGTTAATGCCGCTGGTGTTAAGGAAGAGCCTGTCGTAATAGGCAAGAGTAAAAAGCAACGTTGCTTTAAGCACTTAAAGGACAATACCAAACCGTACAAGTGCCGCTATTTCTCAAACTCCAAAGCGTGGATGAAAACTGAGATTATGATGAATGTGTTAACCAATTTGAACGGACGATTAAAACGTGAAGGCCGTACAATAATCCTGTTCCTTGACAACGCACCCTGTTATCCGCATGAACTTAAGGGTCAGTCTTCAAACATTACTTTGGCCTTTTTGCCGAAAAATACAACATCGAAGACTCAGCCTCTTGATGCCGGAATTATTCAATTGTGGAAAGTGAAGACTAGAAGGAAGCTGCTTCGCTTTGTATGTAGCAAAGTGGGTAAAGAAAACGCAAGTGAGATTGTGAAATCTGTTCATCTTCTTCAGGCTATTCAATGGGGCAAACAAGCATGGGATGAAATTGAGTCAGAGACCATCCGAAAATGCTTTGTTAAGGTGGGAATGTATCCAGAAGAGTTAAGTGATGATAACGATGATGACCCTTTTGAAGGGGAAGAGATGATGAATTTGAATGAACTGTGCTCGAAACTTTGTAATGACTGCTCTGCCGAGCAGTACCTTGGTCCAGACGACTATGTCCCATTCTGCGATGACTTGATCAACATCGAAGATACAAACTGGCGAGAAGGAATAAGAAGAGAGCTGTTGAACGAAACAAGCGAAATTGACAAACGCCTAAAGTTAGATGATGGCCTTGACATTGACGAAGACACTGATGGCGAACAAGAAGACGATGATTTCGACGTGCCTTTGAAGGAACCCGAAATTAAGACAGCTGCCAAAGCTGCAAATGTTGCGGAGAAGCTTTTAGATTTCGCATATTTCACGGGCAACGAAGAACTTTGTTGAGCTGTATTAAATGTTAATGAGGTTCTTACAGACACGTTTAGCAGGGCAAAAGCAAGCGCACATAACAGATTATTTCAAACCATCTTAGCAGAACTATAGACACTATAACATCATATTTACAACGACAATGTAGATGTTATGTTGGTAATGTAGAGACACAAAGGTTTTATAGTGGAGTTTTTAGAGAAATTTGTAATGGTAGCTGTAGACAATAACATATTAAGACCACTATTGAAAGAATCATGTTTCAACAATCACTTATCATTTAAATATTAACCAACCTCTCATAAGCGGACACCTCCCGTAAGCGGACACCAGGTCGTGGTCCCGAGGGTGTCTGCCTACGGGAGGTTTGACCGTACTTAAAGTAGCGAAAACTATTAGAAAAATAACTTTTTTTGGCAAACAAAAGCATAATTGCAGGCGCAGAACTTAACTATTGCTCACTTTGGCATCTCCTACAACACAGTTCGTCTAGAGGGATTCCTCACATGAGAACAAACTATGTTCAGTTTATCGGAGCATAACGAAGTTTCATACAAATTCATTTTATGAAAACATGTCGCCCTACAAGCGAACACCATTTCGGAAAATGCGTAAATGGTCATTCGGGATTTTGCTAAATGTCGTGTGTTTTTTACTTCCAACCTGAATTATCTGTTAGTACCAGTTTTCCGCATGTCTATAAGGTAATATAGCACTTGCACTAAGTCATGTGACCTTAATCCTCTCAAAATACCAGGAATGCAATTATTTCTTGAGAGAACGCATACATGGTGATGCTTTAAATAATTGCCTGGAGTTCGAGTCTTCAAAATTTGCATTTACTAAGAGAAATAGGATTGATTTTAGTTCACGTGCCCTTTTATCCATGCCCAAAAAATCTCTTTATAGAGCCACTGTTGCATTCGGACGAGAAATCAATGACAGAGAGTTTTACACGAACGTTTCGAAGGGAAAAAAAAATCTTTAGCCGGATATATATCGTATATATTGTTTTTGGTCCCCATGTTGCATGACCAATTCATTTCATCCAATATGACAACCAAAACCAAAATGTAGCCGTGGTATGATAATAAGAGCCAAGCTCAATATCTTAAGGTAGAAACCCATGAATAAATGATACAAACAGTAAGTTTGAATAAGATTTTACTAACGCTTCGTTGCCACTTACAACATCTTAAGATTGGATAAAATTACAGAAGTGACGTTTACGGGAAAAAAGCCGATTACATATGCACTGTTAAAATGAGGACAGTGTTATTGAAGAGTGGTTTTCATTTAGAGAGGGTTTGAATTTGGAAATTAATAAGCTTCCCCGAATCACCAGCTCAAAGTTAGAACCAAAGTGGACGGAAGAAAACAACACTGCAGCATTGACACTTGTATTGATAGACTATACGCGATCTCATTAACATGGGGATTATGTCTTTAAAGTGGAAGAAACTGAACAGTCATCTACATGGCCCAAAGATAAACCACAAAGATATGTCAGAAAAAGCAGAAGAACATAATTGGATTTGTGTCCGTATTTGTAAAAAATGGAAACCAGTACAAGGCAAGGAAAAGTTGATAATGGTTTTTGCGTGATTTTGTCCATTAGCGTCTGGTGATTTATGATAAACCGAATCTGAGAAGCCTTCAGAGTGATTAATTAAAATATCCAGGAAAGTGAGGGTAGAATTGGTTTCAAGTTCACCGGTGAAAGTTAGATTAGGGTGCTGTGAATTCAAGTAATTCTGGAAAGGAAGAACATGCTCACGGGAACAGAAAATAACATAACAGTGATCAACATAACGTCGAAAATAAATGGGTTTAAATTAAGCAGCGCAATTAGCTAACAACTTGCGGTCATGAAATGATAAGAAAAAGTTGGCAAATAGATAACCAAGGGGAAAGCCCATAGCTACACTATCTACCTGCTCGTAAAGGGTGTTTTACATAAAAAATGACAGTTTTTGCCGAAAAATTTAAAAGTTTACGAAGATGTGAAGCAGTGAAACCATAGTAAAGAGAACTGTTAACAAAAGCCTTATAAATTACAATATCGATGGTCTTGTCAAGAGGAACGTTTGTGAAAAGAGATTTGATATCTAGACTAGCCATAAAGACGTTGTCCAAATCAACATCAAGGGAACGTACATCATCAAGGAAAAAGTGTCGGAAATCATAAAAGGATTAACTAACAGCGGATTCAGAATGGAGACAAGAAATTTAGAAAGCTTATAAGAACACGTACCGTTAGCTGAGAGTAGACGTCTAAAAGTTAATATACTTTTTGCACCTTCAGTTAGCCGTACAATCTCTTTAAGAGAGATCTCTGCTCTGTTAAGAACTCTGTCAAAACTCTGACTGTGACGAAGATTTCTTCAGAACCAAATTGAAAGTCATTGCACACTCAAGATAGAAGAACTTTGCACTACCAAACTTTCTATTCACACACGAAGACTACCAATTGCTCAAACGTTTAAAAGATGATAAGAACATCATTATCATGAAACTTTACAAGGGCAATAGTGCAGTTTTGATTGGCAGATAAGAATACAACGCCAATATGCGCAAAATTGTGGGAGATACTTCAAAATTTATAAGACTTGATTCGCACCTACTGAAGCTAACACCACAGAAGTCTCACTCGGGGGTGCAATGAGTCCTCGTTTTCCTGTGCGCATGTCCGAGATCCGCCATGTTGGCAGCCAGATAACTCCAGCCCAGTGAACTCCATAAAAAGACTGGAACGATAACTCCTTCTGCCCGGCCTTATGACTGGATGAAGCCAAATTTACAAGCCCCTGGGGGCGGACTAGTACGTCCAAACGAGCGAAGAGCGTATGTTTAGAAAATCGAATGCAAATTAATTTTGTCAAGTAAAGTAAACATGCACGTAAAAATGAAACATTTACAGAAAGAACTTTTAAGTAAATTAACTTCAATCGGGTGAACAGCTTCAAAACTTACTGATGGCGAATGCCAAACGATCAGAGATTAAAAAGATAAGCATCGAAACCGTCTGTTTGCCTAATGAATGTTCTTTAATCTTTTATTTATGCACAGCCATGTCAATTTCTTACTGATTTTTAAATAAGATTAGCTTCGTTAGTTGATGTCTGTCAGCGGGCTGTCCGTTCTGTATGATGGTTTCGTTGTGATGCTTTCCATATGTGAATAATCGTAACGTAAACTACTTGTGAGCTGTGCACTTGATCAAAGTTATTTTGTGGTCCTCTTCAAAGATACTCTCGTTCATGCCTTGTTGCTAGTCTTGGAAAATTGATTGGTGGCGATTCCATTAAAAAAATAGTGACAAACTTCGAGTGCGATCTTAGCTTTGAGGATCTTCTCGTTGCTAATTTTGTTTCCTTCTTTGCAGACGTGGGCGAAGTCAGTAATCCTGTTTTAGACAAATACTGACAAATACTATCAAATTCATGGCAAGTCAAGAAAAGTGTGAAGAATAAAAGTCTTATTCTTGGTTGAGAGGCCACCATGCTTACAAAGACGAATTTCAGCCTGAAATTGACATGACTCTCGTGCTTCAACGTGAACCGGAAAATGCCAAAGATGCATATGTTGTGGCCATAACAGAAAATAACGGACGAGTTGTGGGGCATATCCCTTTAGGACGGTCCAAAATTGTTTCTTCATTTTTGAAAAGAGTAAATAACAGAGAAGAAGCTGTCATTTGTGGAAAGAGGGTAAACAGATGAGCTGCCCTGGGTTTAGAGATTCCGTTTCTTTACAAGTTTTATGGTGAACATAGATATTTGACAAGACTTGACAAACTCATTATTGGCAGTGATATAGCCAGGCAGTCCTTGCGAGACAAACACGAAGGAATAGCCACTACATAGTCTACACAAAAGCGCAAGTCTGTCAAGAGCATTGAAATAGCATAACAAACTGAAAAGCCTCGATTGTAATGTAAACCGAGCGGAAGAACTTTGAAGATCGCAACATACATCTTGGTTGTATTGAAAGACACGTTTATATTTTGTCTGTCATTTTTGTCGACAGAAGTAATGACGAACAGAATATTAAACGAACTTCCGCTGACAAACAGCAGGTGTCCGTTGTAACGAGAGTAAAACTATACAAATGTTAGTTTGGGACCGCAAGAAGTGTCCGCAATTCTGTAATAGCGAGAGTCCGTAATAGCGAGAGTTATTTCAATACATTTCATAGTAGTTTCGGCCGGGGATTTACTATCTGTCCGTAATAACGGGGTGTCCGTAATAGCGGGGTGTCCGTAAGGCGAGAGTTGACTGTAAAAGCAGATGCTGAAGCGACCTCTGTGTACCTGATTCCGCAGTAATCATGGTCAAATCTGGCCAAAGGAAAATCTGAAACGATAATACAGTTTTTGCATGCACGACAGGTGAGTTGCTGCACAAGTTTCGAGACGATGAATCCTCCAACGTAAAACAAGACATTCGGAATGAATTCGGTCTGGCTTCTCTGATTGATTTAAGCGCCTAACCATTATGTTAACTTCGAGGTCATTAAGGAATTTATTACTCTCGTCCTTGGCATACATATCGATTAGTGGGGAACTGTGTTTCCTGGTGTGAAAAATAGGAAGGATAGTATTGCTCGTGGCAGCGAAATCAGAACAGTTAGCATTTCTTGAAGCTGTGACATCATTTTTAACAACATCTTCCGCAGAGTATATTTCAGTTGCAAAGGGTTTGGGTTGTTATTCCAGCCACCTCTGGAACGAATGACCGAAAATAACAGCTCAATGCGCTCTTGAGAGAATTTGAACGTTAGAAGATACTTAAAAGGATTGACGGGACTTTAGAGCATCTCGTTTGCTATTTCGATTGTTGATTTTATTGTTATTACAAAACCAATAATAAAAATCTTCCGTCGGTGCCTTGAGAGAAGTTGTTTATCATCCAAATCTGTTCTTAATGTTAGCAAATAATCTGCTGTGGATTTAACAGTTGATTCCCAATTTTTCTTTGTTGACAATCTCAGTGGCTGCTTATAACCGTTACCCAAAGGATTTCTGGTGTTTAACATATCGAATAGTTGATCAACTGTCTTTGCAAATGTTACTGTTCCAGCACGGTTTTGAATTCAAGTAGTTTTGTTGACACATCCAGAAATTCAATTGCATCTGCCACTGAAGAACTTAATGTTTGGATTGCCAACTTCAAATTCATTTTATGTTTTTCAAACTGCAGGTGACTACTGGACAACCTGTTTGCCAGTTTCTGGCCCTGTTTTTCTTGGAGTATGTGTAAATTTTGAAAGTACATCCGTTTCACCTTCTTACCTTTGCTGTCTACAAATGATGAAAGAGCTAGTTTCAGCATGTGGCATGGATCAAGTATGACGAAAACATCATAATCCCTGGTAGAATGTTGAAATTTAGTGACCATGGATTCATATATTGTTCTAAATTCACAACCAAGCACACAAAAAGTATTGAAGTTCAGTGATGTACCATCAGCTGTGATGGATGTTTATTACTCGTGTCTGGATATGAGGAAATTTTATCAATAAGAAAGTAACCAACTGGGCATTTCTAATGACTTAGTGTGCCTACTAAGAGAAAAACCAGTGCTTCTGAAGCTAAAGATGTCAGAGTTCTCTGAGAATACTTCTCCATAATTGACAAATTCAGCATATCGATCTTGCTCAGGATCCTATATGGTTTGTTTCCTTACTGACATGGAATCAATGATTAAACAACAGTTTTTTTTTCAGCGGTGCTGGAAACTTCACTTGCTAGTGACTGGAATGCTTCTTGAAAGAAACAAGGTTCACATTTAATAGATGTTGACCACTTTCGAGTTAATGAAGGATTAGGTAATAGTAATATGGTCCTTACGTACTTGTATGCCTTTGGCGAGCAGAAATAAAGTGTAAGTGCAAGTTTGAATTGTGTTTTGTCCTTTGAAATATTGATAGTTTAAGTTTGTCAAATGTTGCATGCATTAGTTCAGCTTGTTTTGTCTTTATCATTAACTTTTCTTGTAAATCATCAATTATCTGTGTCATACTTCCTGCCTTTTTTTTGCTTCTCATTTGTTGCTGTAAATGTTTGATTTTCTGTTTTAATCTTAATTCCAATACTGATTGGTCTGGTACAGTATTTTCTTGTGGTGAATGTTTCTCATTTTCATATCTTGCATAGTTATGGTCACATTGAACTTTAGCTGATGGTGACAATTCATCATTTTGAAATAAGGATTGCTTCTTGGGTGTTTCCAGTCATTTTCTACCATCCTCTGTTATGTTGTAACTCTGTACATGAGAGGGACATATGGGAAATGCTGAGAGCACTCTATTACTTTTTAATCTGCAGGTACCATTTGGCAAAGGAAGCAAGGTATAATCCCATTTTTGAAAATGGTTGCTACAAATATGACTATGTTCAGTGACCTTTCATGCATTTTCTTCTTCATGTGTCCTTCTGACAGCATGCTACCACTTTTCAAGCAGTACTGGATTTTTTTGAGGAAATCTGTTTTGGCATAAAAACTTAAATTTGCGGTAATATATTGTGTTGGTAATGTTTAATTCTCTTCATGATATTGTTTAATGTAACAAATGATGAATGTGACTTTTGTTTTACTTTTCTTTGCGTTAAAAAAAACCGTTTATATATATATATATATATAAACGGTTATATATATATATATATATATATATATATATATATATATATAAACGGTTATATATATATATATATATATATATATATATATCAGTGGCTTTAACAATACTTGTATTTTGTTTGTCATTTTCATGTCCCTTCCATTTAAATATTAATATAACAATATCTCCCAATATATATAAAAATAATTCCAAAACTTGAAATTGCATATATACATGGAGTAGTTACTTTCGGCCATATTTTTGGAAGGAAAGTTTTTTATTTTTTATTTTTTCAATTCCGCTGAAAAATGAACCAACGCAACTTTTCTGAACCTTTATATAAACTGCTCTCACCTGTGAAATGCAATGTACATTTTTTTTTCTCTTTAGTTTGCTCGTTTTCTGCGTTGTCGCACTTTTTTTGCTCGTTTTTGCACCCGTAGGCGACGCATCTCAACGGCATGTTTCCTTGCTGTTCAACTTGTAAGGAAATAAAATTCTTTTTTTTTGACTTTCATGATTGTTTTCGGGGCTTGTTTTCAAATTTGATTGAAAATATTCGCTTTTCCAAACAAAAAAGGAGTGGGGAGAGAAGCAAATCACTGGATGTTGTCGAAGATGTTTTTCACAACTTTGCTGCTCATTTTAACAATTACAATTAGCACATTTCTAACTAAAAAATAGGTAAATAGGTAGTTCTGACAAATTACTTGATAGAACTTAGCAACATATGGTCAAAACCTTCAGGGTAACAAAGAAAAATAAGAAAACCAAAAATTTCCGCGAGGTTTTTTACTCAAACTTTTCCTTTCTTAGTCAAATAATTCAACATTCCAACGACAATTATTTCTATGAATGACATGAGACAAAAGCACTTCTTATACTGTCATTTCTTGAGAAAAGTATAAGTCTATCAAATAGTTTTACTCCTCATGATGATCTACTTTTCAGTTCTTAAAAAGGACTGGGTTTGACGTGCATGGCGGCCTCCATGTC
The DNA here is from genome assembly GCA_030142905.1 of Heliopora coerulea. NCBI lineage: Eukaryota > Metazoa > Cnidaria > Anthozoa > Scleralcyonacea > Helioporidae > Heliopora > Heliopora coerulea. Next base: position 315,534 of record JASJOG010000225.1, read on the forward strand.
CGCCATTTTTGGCTTCAAAATTCCACCTGGAGTTATCGTTCCAATTTTTTGCCTTTATTTTCTTAACACAGCATCACTATAGCACATTTGTTGCTTTGATGGGCTGCATAATTTACCACGCATGTTCACCAAAGCCTTTCCAGCCTAGTAACCAGGCCTAGTCTAGATTACACGGTCAATGTTGAGAAATTTCGACAAATCTAACTAAGGACCCTGCTCAAGAAAGACTGCGGCGGGCCTAATTTACCAAGTTAGTGGAATTGTTTTCGCGAAAGAAAGTAAGAAATTTGCATGGAGTTAGGTCTACAGAGCCATCCTGACTACCAAGGCTGATAGACATAGCGCCCAAAATTTGCATCAGAAAAGTTTCTTTTTGCAGGTGAATTGTTTTAGTTATTTTTGATACGTTAAGGCATTATCACACCGTACAAATAAAACACCACCATGCTAAGGCACGCCCAAGATCCCGGTATTTTAGTAACGACAGACGATATCGTCGATATCCATTAGTTCTTAATTTCTACCACATATTACAATTCCCACTCAAGCAGACAAAAACCCCGTTATATATTATAGACATCACTCATGTTATTAACGAACGTGTATTCTATTTTGACTTGACGTTCAGCTGACACTTGGTTTCCACCCTTGTCATGTTGTCTCATTTGGAAATAAGTAGAAAAGAGAATGAGAGCACAAGCACACTTCGTTTCACGAAACGAGACGATAATTGTTTGACTCCACCATTTTCTATTCTAAGTATACGACAAATGATTGTGCATATGTAGCATAATCTCTACCCTTGGATGGGGAGCCCTACATTCTGAAAGAAAATGTGTTGGGAATCCGTACAGTCCCGTTTGATTTTGGTTACGATTTTTACGTTCAATCCACCACAGGGGTCGATCAGACATTATTAATCCCGAGAGTTTGTGAGATTTAAACACATGTCTTCTCAACCTCTTTTGGTTCCAGAAAAATGAAATCCATCGGATGTCAACTTTTGAATTAAAATATTGTGGTTTACAAAAAACAGTTATTCCAAGGGCTGACAATTATGTTTTTTTCGCCTTCTACAACCTCGCAACCGTAACTACATGTGGTCACTGTGTTACTACTTACATGTGGAAAAGAACTTTCCACGATGCTGGTGAGCCCCTCTGTATGGGTTGTTTAGACTAAAGGTTGATACAGGTGGGGACTGTGTATGGGACGATCGGGAGAGGGACACGAACGTTTAGGCCGTGTAGTGAAACAGAAATGCCGAAACGCGGTAACGCCGACTTTCCCGATTGCCAATGACGGTCATCGTGACTAAATAAATGGGAGTGAGTCCCTAGGAATTTATTATTAATTTTAATTTTGAGAATGAAGCACGAGGTGTCGGTGTCATAGAGTTCATTCTTTTGCGTTCTAAGATGTATTTCCGTGTAAAGGAAAACGACTCTTGTGGGAAGACAGCAAAAAGGGTCCAGAAGAATGTAATTAAAAAGGAGATCAATCTTTAGGATTAGAGAGACGTTCTTTTCAAAAGTAAACAATTAATGCACACTGTAAAACCATATGAAGTTAATGCCATCAATTGGGGTCTTTCGAGATCAATAAAAGGAGTTCAAGTTGTTATGATGACAAGCGATTATATATATGTATATATGTATATATATATATATATATATATATATATATATAAATCAAATACCTCCAACTCCCCGATTTTAAAAACATTAATAAAACCTAACAGATTAAAATCTTTATTTCATCTGCAACGTTTTGGGGCGCTCCCTTATTTATCAAGGATACAGAGTACAAAGTAAGTAGCCCCTATTGATACCAAAAAAACTCTTTACAATTAAAATGAGAAATCCCACAGGTTCAAACCTTTCGGAACAAAGATATCTAATTTATAAGTCCAAAAGCCTTCTTTATACGTAAGGTCATTTACATCTGTACGATCTATTATCTTAACTTGAATATCTTCAATACCCTTACGTCCTTCAAAAAAATGAGCATACAAATGCTCACCCCCAATACCTCTCTGACCTTTTCCAAACCGTTTCAATCTACTTTTATGGTTATTAAACTTCTTTCGAAAGGATGTAACTGTACTACCCGTGTATATTTTTGAACATCTCTTACAAGTTAATAAGTAAATCACCCCAGCCGAATCGCAATCAAAACTAAAATTTATATAATACACATGCCCCCGACCATCCTCAAAACTACTTCCCTCCTCTACAAAATTTCAAATCTGGCAGCCTGCTTTACCACATTTCCACATTCCTTTATCCTCTATATCTCCAATCCTAACCCTTGCCCTCACCAAACTATCTCTTAAGTTTTTTGGCCTCCGGTTCACTATCTTAGGTTTTTCACTAAGAATTTTAGCCGGTCATCCGACACCTGTAAGATCGACCAAAGGGAATCAACAACTTTCCCTACCCCCGATAACGCTGGATGAAAAGTCATAACTAATGGAATCATATCCCTCTTTTTTCCTTTTCTCTCTTCATGACAGAGTAGGCTACCTCTAGACATCCCTTTGGCCTTGTTAAATTGGGATTCAACAAAACCTTTACTAAAACCCCTTTTTTCAAAATTCCCTCGAAGCATCTTTATTCTCTTATAATAAGTTTCTTTCGTACTACATATATGTTTCATCCTGAGAGCTTGACCATAGGGAATTGCCTTCTTAACATGCGTTGGGTGACACAGCCCATAATGCAAATACTGATGTGTATCCGTTGGCTTAGAAAACACATCAGTCAAAATCCTTCCATCTTCAACCTAAATCATTACATTCAGGTACGGAAGTCTCTTGGTTGACCATTCCTAAGTATACTTAATACAAGGACGGTAACCATTAACAAAATTCAAAAATTCAAGTAAGGTCTCCTTCCCATGAAGCCAAATGAGAAAAACATCGTCCAAAAAACGCCACCAAACTAAAGGATCCAGGTGATATTCACTAATCATTCTCTCTTCCAACTTCGGCATAAAAATATTAGCGAAGGAAGATGCAAACTTAGTACCTATAGCCGTACCCAATATTTGGTGATATATATATATGTATATATATATATATATATATATCACCTGCAACTGCCAAACAATCGAAAACTGCCCTCTACAAGGTAATTGCCTCAACGGAAACCTTATCTACCAAGCCGACGTAACAACGGCAGATGACAGGACTACAATGAAATACCTTGGCATGAACGCAAACCCATTTAAAACCCGCTACAATAACCATAAGAAATCATTCCGTAACGCTAAGTACTCAAAAGAAACGGCCTTATCAAGTTACATCTGGAAATTGAAGAATGAAAACCGACAATACTCGATTAAATGGTCGATATTAAAGCATGCGAAAGTATATAGAAGCGGAAGCAGAAGATGTAATTTGTGCATGGATAAAAAAAATGTTTATCATGAAGACGGACCCAAAAACCCTTCTGAACAACAGATCGGAAATCTTTGCAAAGTGCCGTCACAGAAACAAGCACTGCCTCCTAAACATTTATTGTACGGCAAACACGCAATGACGTGAAAACATTTCAAGGAAGTTATGAAGTTCCTTCTATATAAGAATAATCGGACCAAATTTTTTCCAGTTGTCTGAAGATCGTCTACGGACGTGAAACTAATAGTAACAACGAAAATTCTTTCGTAACATTTTACCTATATATATATATATTTATATATATATATATATATATATATATATATATATATATACATATATAATGTTCTTAACAAGCACGCTTTCAAGCTATTCTCTCAGAAAAACTTTTCTGAGATCCCTGACGGGAATCGAACCCGTAATCTTCTGATCGCCGGTGAGATGCTCTAAACATTGAGCTACACAGACTCAAATGGTGAGCGAAAGTTACATTTATGTACAGGTTCGGATAGATGGTAGACGTATGTACAGCCAGTTCTGCAAGTCTCGATATGTCGTCTATGTTTTAGTACTAATCAATGATGTAATGTGGTAGCTTGGAAATTATACAAGTACTATTGATTAGCACTAAAACATAGACGACATATCGAGACTTGCAGAACTGGCAGTACATATGTCGACCATCTATCCAAACCAGTACATAAATGTAACCTTTGCTCACCATTTGAGTCGGTGTAGCTCAATGTTTAGAGCATCTCACCGGTGATCGGAAGGTTACGGGTTCGATTCTCGTCAGGGACTCAGAAAAGTTTTTCTGAGAGAACAGCTTGAGAGCGTGTGTGTTAAGAACATTATAATTTCCAAGCTACCACATTACATCATATATATATACATATATATATATATATATATATATATATATATATATATATATTTATATATATATATGTATATATATATATATATATTTACATTTATTTATATATTAAAAAGTTGCACAGGTATAAGTTAAAATTTTTATTAAATAAAAGAACCAAATGTTTTCGACTATATAGTTATCTTCAGGGTTAAAAGAAATACATACAAAATACCGTTCAGCGGGCTGTGTAACTTATACTATTAAGTTATTATTAAACTGAAAAGGTTACAATGAAAACTTTTTACTTGTTTATTATGACTCGGATTCCTGAAATTAATTTCCAGTTCCTCTGCGATTAAATGTTTCTTGCTAAAATACTCAATATATAGTTTTGTCGACGTAAAAAAATGCGGGGGTGTTGTTTCAGATGTGGGTTGGCTCAGAGTCGTGGCGCCCATCGCATATCGTATATCAAGCCATCTGTTCCTTTGGGGAAGCCTATATTGGTAAGACAAGTCGTAATCTCGATGTGCATATTGCCGAACACGAAAACCGACACCACAACTCCGAGCCGGGCCGACATCTGAAACAACACTCCCAGCATTCTTTTACGTGGAAAAAACTATATGTTGAATATTTTAGCAAAAAACGTTTAATCGCAGAGGGACTGCTAAATAATTTAAGGAATCCTTGTCTTAATAAACAAGTAAAAAGTTTTCATTGTAACCTTTTCAGTTTTGGGAATAACTTAATAGTATAAGTTAAACAGACCTCTGGATGGTATTCTATATGTATTTCTTTTAACCCTGAAGATAACAATATAGTCGCAAACGTTTGGTTCTTTTATTTAATAAAAATTTTAACTTATATCTGTGCAACTTTTTAATATATCTTGACCAGCCGACAACTTCAAAAAATATAAGAGAAAGCAAATTCCGAAAAAGAAAGCCATCTTTTAACTTAAGATTTAAGTTAACGAAAGATGAAAACTGTGAAATAGTGATATTTCGATTTTATTGCAAAATCATCTTCAGACCAAGTGAACTAACATAAGCGGACCTAAGGTTTATATATACATGGGAAAGTGATTACATCATTGATGAAGAATTGAGGAAACGCCTACTCTATTTACAATGATTGATTGTGTCAGTAAGTGACAAGTGTTGACGCCTAAGGATGAAATGACAAGATGTCGATGAATAAATTGTGTATAAACTAAAAGGAACTAATTAAAGAGTGAGAGTTCTTTGCTGTCTTTAAGACTAGAGTTTAATTGCGGCTTAAGATATTTAATATGTAGAGCTTCCATAAATAAAAGTTGATTAGGATTAATAGAATAATTAGAGTAAAGGATCTTATAGTTGTTAAAAATGAGATTGTGCATGGATGAAGTAGCGTCAAAACAAAAAGGAATATCGTTTAGTGTCATATTGTTTGCATAGGTCAGCAATGAAGTGTGCGTTTTCACATTGAAGAAAGTGTTGTGCAACTGCACTTGTGTTATGTTGAGTGGCATGTTCAGATAGACGTTTTTGTAAGCAACGGTCGGTCTTTCCAATGTAGGATTTTGCGCAGCCAGGGCATGTAATCTGGTAAATGACATTGTTTCGAGACAAATCTGGAATAAATCTAGAATAAAGACAATATACATATATATATATATATATATATATATATATATATATATATATATACAATACGTAGCTCACAACTTGATTGTGTTGAGCACTGACGTGATATTTAGTGGACATCCAAGTCTATTAAGTATATATATATATATATATATATATATATATATATAAGTAACTTTCATCTTACAAAGTGTAGATGTTTGTAAGCTTGGATAAATTTTCTGAGATAAAAGCTTGGGAACAAACTTTGCATCATATATATATATATATATATATATATATGATAGGGACCTGGTTCGAAATAATTAACATCATGCTTGCCGTCTGAGACCCTATAGTGTAGTGGCAAAACAACCGTACCGGCAATCGGGAGACACGGGTTCGATTCCCGTTGGGGAACTCAGAAGTTTTCTGAGATAAAAGCTTGAGAACAAACTTTTCATTATACATATATCCACGCTTACAAACATCTACACTTAGTAAGATGAAATTTACTTACATATATATGTATGTATATATATGTGTGTGTATATATATGTGTGTGTGTGTATATATATATATATATATATATGTATATATACGTAGTTATTTACATATATATATATATATATATATACAGACGAAACCGTTTCGGCCTACTGGGCCTCATCAGTGTAGTGCTGACGAGCAGGATGGAGAAGCCTATATTATCTAGGCAACTCAAATGTCCCAAACTTGTGGTACATCTAAGCCTTGCCAGAGTGCTCTAACTAGAGTCTAGTGAGCGTGCGCAAATTCGCTAGCGGCATAACTCACCCTGTAGAGTGCTAAATATGAACCAAGAGGCAATAGAGCGATATCTAGCTACAGACTATATATATATATATATATATATATATACATATATATACATTCATACACACGTACATGCATACACACGTACATACATACACACGCACATACATACACATGTACATATATACATATATACATATATACATAAAACGAAATTATTGATAAATTCACAGGTATCCAGTGCCATGATGGCCTTCATTCGCGATCGGGAAAGTCATTGTTAGCGCATTAATTCGGCACTTTCGTTTCACTACGCTGCCCAAACCCTCGCGTGTGTTCCTTTCCCGATCGTCCCATATACAGCCCCCGCCTGTATCAACCGTTAGTCTAAACAAGCCATACAGACGGGGTCACCAGTGTTGTGGAAGGTTGTTTTCCAAGTGAAAAACCAGGCACATATTGGTAGTAACACAGTGACCTCATGTAGTTACGTTTGAGAGGTTCCAGAAGGCGAAAAACCATAATTGTCACCCCTTGGAATAACAGTTTTATGTAAACAACAACATTTTAATTCAAAAGTTGACATCTTTTGGATTTCACTTTTCTGGAATCAATAGAGTGTTGAGAATACATGTTTTTAAGTCTCACAGACCTCGGGATTAATAATGTTTCATAGACCCATGTGGTGGGTTAGTCGAAAAAAACCGGAATCGAAAGCAAAAGAGACCATAGGATTTCCGAACACATTTTTTCTTAGAATGTACCATTAGAATTCTATTTTAGAATCATCCTCAGGGTATTATGAAACAAAAACTTACGTGATTGTGCAGCTGACGTACCATTATGTAGAAACAGCAGGTACTGTCTCAATTAAGAGTGTTGTTGTTGGGTTGTAGCCCAGTAAAGAACATTTTCATAGATCTGTTGTACCTGAATTTCCACCTCAGTTTGGACGGCAAATTTCATGCCAACTCGCTCACATCACTAGACCGCCTTTACATCAACAAGGGCGTTAGAGCTGTATTAATCCAGTTCTCTCTTAGATAATTATCCAATGAATATGAAAATATATCCACTGGATATACCTTATCCGCTAACCCCAGTCGAACCCAATCCTCCTTAAACTGTTAATATAATCGGGTACACTTGATCGCTTCAAACAAAATCTCCGAGGTCACCTTGTGTAGAATAACAGTTTATCTTATAAGTTTACTGACACACAATCCTTTCAAGCTGGTATTCATGTTGAGCGTTACAATGAAGTAAATATGTTTGGTTTAGACTGCAATATTGTGTTTACTGAAAAATTTTTTCGAAGTAGATATTCATTAAATTGCCAATTACTTACTTTACTACCTCAATGCACTGACAACTATATACGCTACTGAACGCTTGAGGAGTAGAAGACGGAGAGTTACGTTTTTGTTCTTTGTTTCTCCAGACAAGATTTATCACTAAAACAATTTTCAAATGTACCTTGAACTGACGCTTCACTCGTACTTGGTTCATCACCTTCATGAGTTGCCTCTTTTGACCGTTGTCTCCCTTGAAAACCCAAAAGCAGCAATAAGTGCTTTTCAACAATACAATCGTCACTGATTTACTTGTAGAGGTCATATATTAGAAAATTGTTTCAAGTAATAGACTGCAGTTGTTGATAATCAATTTGTCCACCTCCTAAGAAAGAGTCATCTTTAAAATAAAGAATTATAAATGTTTTGAAGATATGTCGATTGGTAATTGAAGTTGGTCGTCCAGAATAGAGAAGTTTTGAAAAAGACAGTTGTGGTTTGAAATTGATGATTTTACAAAGTAACAGTCATCTTCACAGTTAAGATTAGAGCTGTTTATTTATAAATGGTCCCTTCATGTCTCTCTAATGAAACGAACAGCGAAAGGCTTATCTGGTTTTAGAACCCTACCTAGAAGAGATAGGCACTTTAGTTTACTATTTAGTTTACTTAAGGTAATACGAGTAAAATTTAGATGATATTTGATGGAGCAAATTTTCAACCGTCATAATTGTACATTCTAGGACTCAAACAGTACCAGTTTAAAAAATTCAACTCTAAGGTTCCCGCATAGGAATAGAACCCTCCACCAAGCGAATCTAGAAAAGTACTCTACCAACTGAGATAAGAGAACCATTCTCCAGAGCTGGGCTACGAGATTCGTATTTATAATGAGAATAATTCAGGTTAACTGAAAGTGAACTGCCCTCCCCAAGAGGGCAGGGCAGTGAGAGGCAGTCGTCCTCCACTTTTCGTCCTAACTAGGTCTGTCGGTACATCCAGTACATTTGTCTGTACATTGAGCTTGTCTGTCACGCATTTCATTTACGTTTGAATTACGAATTAAAAAATGGTTAAAAGCTGCGGCGAAAGTTAACTATAGGAAAGGCGCTTAATACAAAATTGTCGTAAGGAATTCTGTTCTTTTCTAATGGACAAAAATGATAGATCCAGTCAAACCCCAGGACAGTGTGGTTGTGGCAGCGGTGATGACCGGAAAAGAAGATACGTATGTTGGTATCCATCATAGCTCGTGTGATGTGCGCACGTTTGCGTTAAATCATTTTCAAAATTTGTTAGCATTATAGCAGCTAGAGATGGCAACATAGAAATTATTTATTCCTTTGTCAAATTTCAATGACAGTTTTATTTTTACTCTCTGGGAAGTGTTGGAAGTAAGAAAGCTCGAATGAACACGCATTTGTGCGAGAGTTTGTCTGCCGCAGCTTATTGGCTTCTCCTAGTAAGCAAAGATGGGTCAATTTGACTGTCATCATTTATTCATTGGGTCGATTGCCGAAATTAATTTGAGTGCCAAATCTTTCCTAAAACGCAATAGATTACAAAATGAGTGAAAATTGCAGTCTCGCGTTGCTATTCTGCTGTTTTGCAAAACAAGCATAATAAATCACTGTGTTGGGACTACGATATTAACATGGATCTCTAAGGTTGATTGAAATGACGAAGATTTTATTATAAAGTTCTATGCTGCAAGTGATTTAGATAGTTCTGCTTGCCCTGGAGCAAGTTCAAAGAGTTTCAGCCTCTATTGAATATAATATTCAAGAATAATTGATATAATCTTAACATAATCTGATATTCTAGTTTTTGGCATTTAGCGTTTCACGCAACACGAAGTAAAGTTACAACCTACGATGTTGGTTTAACAACTCTTTCCTAAAACATTTTTTGGCCAGGGACAATTTTACCAGAAATGTCTGGCAGACGGAGAAAACAGCGTAACAAACTTAAATGCTTGCTGTGTGGGATGGTATATAATGATGACTATCTGTCGAAACACAATAGAAAGTATCACTTTGATATATTCTTCTGAGAGAAGTGTATCTCTTACGAGTGGGCCGACGCTCCTTTAAAACCATTTGAAGTGGCAAATAAAAGCAGAACAAATCACGCCATTTCTGAGTAACCTGAGGTATCTGGCTCAGACCGAAACGATCTTCTAGAAAACTTTCACCGGATTGCTCTGATTTTACTTCTGTGGAAATGGTCGAAAATCTGCCATTAAAGGGTGCAGACTCTGTGGCGGTAGAAAGTGTCGAAAAGCCTTTGCAGTGTCCCGATCTTGTGAGAGAGAACATGGATAGAGATTGTCAGGCAAAATGTTCCATTTCTGAGATGAAGGAAATTGTTGACAAGTCTAAGGAGGAGTGCCCTGTTTCTACAAGTGCCACGGCTTCCATTAAGTCCCAGTCGCTAGCCACAGACAATAACGAAATGCTACCTGAAGACCCTATCGTAATAGCAGTGTTGCCAAACTCGATTCCTAATCAGAAAAACGTTTTCCCAACGATTCGTTTAATTTTAAAAATGCTATCACTTTTGCAGATGTCAAAAAGCAGCTCATCAAATTGGGACCTTGCCAGCCTTTGGCACATCACCTTAATGGATGTACGTTCCCTCGAACACAATTCGGCATAAACAGACAGTCTTTTAAAGAAAGCTGGTATAAACACATACTAAGCAATGGAACGAGTATCTACAGAGAGTGGTTGGAATACTCTCTGATAAAGGATAGTATGTTCTGCTTTTTTCTGGCGCATGTTTGGTTCAGCATTAGCACATACTGCGGAAGACAAATGGGTTTCTGTTGGAGTTAATAACTAGAAGAAAGGACTGGAGAAAGTAAAATTGCACGAACACTCCCATGTCCAAGCAGAAGCTACCATTGCCTGCAAGAACTTTGTGTCCAGAGGTAACATAATCAACCAAATCTCCAATGAAGCTGCTAACCAGAAGAAAAAATGATACTCAAGAAAACCGTCAGCTGCTTACAAGACTTCTTAATATTGTTCTCTTCGTGGCAAAACAGAACCCAAGATTTAGAGGACACAGGGAAGGGGATTCATGATTTAACAAGGAAAAGTTTTTTGAGCTCATCGCACTTCTTGCCAAATACGATGACGTACTTCAACGCCATGTCGAAGATGCGAGGCACGACAGGAAGTATTTTTCTCCAGAAATTCAAAATAAGTTTATTCAATCGTTGGTCTCAACAGTTAAGAAACACATACTATCACGCATCAAAGAAGCTCCTGTGGTTTGATTACGGATGAAACAAATGACAACAGTCACATCGAACAGGTGTCATTTGTATTCCGGTACGCATTAGATGGGGATGTGCACAAGTCTTTTCTGTTGTTCAAGAACGTCAAAACAACTGATGCTGCCACTCTTTTTGACTACCTGAAGGAAGCAATGGATTCTCTTGGTCTTTCTTCAAGTCAGATTCGGCAACAGTGCTATGACGGAGCAACTAACATGAGTGGTCGCTGCAATAGCGTGAAAATCAGGGTCTTGGCAGTCAATCCAAAAGCTCTCTATATTCATTGTGCTAAACATTGCCTTAACCTAGTGCTTGTTGACGCCTGCAATTCATCAACAAAATGCAGGAATTTCTTTGGATTAATTCAGCGTCTGTATTTATTTACCGAGGCAAGTCCTTGACATCACGCGATCTTTCTGCGCCGCCAAAGGCGACGTGTGAACCAGTCAACAGCCCTGAAGAAGCTTGCTGACACCCGGTGGGCATGTCGCTCCAACGTTTTGCCCGCAATCAAGAAAACATTGCCGGCACTCGTTGACACCCTTCAAGAAATAGCCGAATCTGAAAGTGATTCTCAAGTTTCGTCAAGTGAGGCTGGACTCCAGAATTGCGTGTCTAAATTTGAATTTTCTGCGGCATTGTGCGTCATGCTTGAGCTACTCGAAACCATACTCTAAGCATCCGATGCCTTGCAAACGGGAGGAATAGCCCTTGATAAGGCCCTTCAACTCATTAACTATGCTACCAAATAAATTACTATGAAAAGAACCGATGAACATTTTGAATTTTTGGTGAAGAAGGCGGTTGATCTAGCAAGGGATGCAAACATAGTAACTGATTTTGAATACTCGCATCCTCGACGACGAGCTTTGGTGACAGGACTACTGGATGATGATGAAGTTATAGATGTAGCTGTTCGTTTTAAAGTTGATGCATTTTACGCCAATCTTGATATATTTCTTGTTCAGCTTAAGGAATGATTTTCAAGTAAAAGGAACATTCTTTTGTCGTTACAAATTTTCACCCCATCATTAATTGTTGAGAAGTCGCTTCCCGATTTGGATCAGAAGTTAAAAACACTATCGGCGTTATCTGGACCTGATATCGTTGGCGATGGGCTAATTTCAGAGTTTGAATCCTGGAAGAAACATATTTAGTCAAACAGTTCAGTAGTGTTTCCGAGTGTGCAACAGTTGTTGGGGTATCTTTAAAGGACAGGACTTGCCAACATACTGCCCAACGTTTACCAAATGTACAAAATCATTTCTACAATAGCAGCCGTATCAGTCGAGGCAGAAATAAGCTTTTCCAGTTTAAGATTAATTAAGAGCACTAGTTTATTCGTCCTAACTAGGTCTGTCGGGAAATCCAGTGCATTTGTCGGTATATTGACCTGTCTGTTGCGGATTTCATTTTCGTTTGAATTAAGAAGTAAAAAATTGTGAAAAACTCCGGCGAAAGTTAACTTTAGGATGATGCAGTGAGCTGAGCATTGCTAAGGACGACTGGATACAAGCAGTACAAATTAAAATGTTTGCCAAAGAAATCAAAAGCATTCATCATCCGTCCAAACAGCAGTCATCCGTCCAATTACGTTAAGCAATTCAATCTGTTTCATGACAAGCATGGAGTCGTACGTGCAGAGGACGATTAAAGAAATCAAGTTTGCTTATTGAGGCTCAGAATTTAGCGTTATAGCCTACTAAACATCATCTTACGTTTTTAGTTATCAAAGAAGCACATAGAGTGTGCGCATTGGAGTAAAGATGAGCTTAATAAGAATCCGAGGTATCTATTGCATACCACGTGGCTAGGAAGCACTCAAGAGGTTTATCAAGCTTTGTCTGGTATGCCAAAGGCACGGAGAGGAAACGTTTCCTCATTTGGCTCCTTCAAATTTGCCAAACATAGAATTGACGATGCTCCTCCCTCGACCACCACAGGAGTAGATTATGCAGGACCACTATACTTGCTGAACAGAAGTAATCCTGGTGAGAAGACTACCGAGAAAGTCTATATAAGCTTATTTACATGGGCATCAACACAAGCAATCCATTTAGAATTCGTGGAGAACTGTTCTGCTGAGCAGTTTCCCCTTGCATTTCGTCGTTTTATAGAACACAAGGACTGCTTCATATTTTGATTCCAGGAAACGCGAGAAGCTTTAAAAACTCCAGTCAAGGAAATTCAGATTGTTTGGCGATCGAGAAAGGTACAAGACCATTTAGCAATTGCTGGAATTCATCGTGTAAAATGCCCCAAGGTGGGTGGGTTTTGGGAACGACTCTTACGAATTATAAAGGACTACATCAAATGAGCTGTAGAAAGAGTTCTCTTGACGTATGAAGAGCTGCGGACAATCCTTACAGAAGTAGAACTGTAGAAAGTAGAACTTTCGCGTCCACTGACTTACGTATACGATGACACAGATGGTATTTCGTACCCCTTGTCATCTGCTCAATCAATTTATGGAAGATGAATCTCAGCCAAACCGACCGACGAACGTTTTGATATCGTTTGTACATACAAAACCTTGATTAGAACAGCTAAACATCACTGAAGACTTCCACAACATTTTAGCAAACAGTGGAGACAGGAATGTTTAAAGAGTTTAAGAGAAAATGCGAGGAACAAGACGGATAAATCAGAGCTTGTAGTAGCATTTTGGATATTTGGTTATTTTAAAGATGAAGGAACCTCAAGATGTTTTTGGATGTTAGCTAAAATTACAAAGCTCCTTCTAGGAATGGATGGAAAAATACAAGCAGCAGAGATTAGAGTAATGAATTTTGATAGTAACAAGGGAGTTGCAACTTTGAGAAGGCAGCTTCAGTTGCTTATTCCGACAGAGATCTAGTCTAAGAGTGGAACCACAACTGTTGGTTCTTTGCAAGGGGAACAGTTGAATCCTGATGCAGATGCATTCGACAAGTCGACGTAACGCTGCAATAATTGGGGAACTTCGTAAGAGAGAACATAACGCAAGCTAATTAACATTTTATTAATTGTTTAATTCGTGTCATTTGATTCGCTTAGCGAATCAACCCAGCGAAGTGTGCAGAAGTTTATTAGTGACGTGACAGTGTTAGTGTGTGACTAGGTGTGAAGAACACCTGAACATTCTATGATGTTTAATTATTAGAATTCTATCCTACGAAGCAGGCACTCTTGATGAAGGCGGGGCAAAGTGGTGAAAGAGAGCCGGCAACCATCACCCCATCTTTCTGGTTTATACGTTAGTGGCGTACACAAAATTCCTATTGGATAAGAGAAACAAACACGTCAATCAACTTGTTTCGGAGGTATTGATTAACTAGACTTTCGAATTTGCCGCGAATGCATGCTGGTGTAAGTGTAATAAACTTGGAAACAATAGTGACCGAAAGTGTATCGGCGATATTGGACGAAGTTACTCGACAGCTTTTAGGAAGCTCTACCCAAAATGTTGCATTGAAGGACGAACAAAGAATGGCCATAACGTGCCTACTGCAGAACAAGTAGTTCCCCCGACAGGCTTCAGCCAAAGTGTAATATATCAATACTTTTCCATTGTTCAACCATGCAACCATAATTGTAGATCGAGTGCGTGTGCTCTTGCCATTTGCCCGCCTTCTAGCATCATCAAAGATGAGTTTGAAGAAGCAGAAAGTCTTGGAATAACTGCGTGTTGTTTAATGGATTGATTGACTTTAAAGCTCGGAGACAGCGAGCTTTGTCAGGTTTATTGTTAGGAAGCAGAAAACTGTATTTTTAATACTTTCCATGCTGTAACTTTGGATAAATGAAAAGATAAAATTGTTGAGACACTGAAGACATACCAAAGCGTCAGGAAAATTACTTTGGAAGAGAACGATTGAAATTCAATACGCTAAAACTGTCATTTCGTGATTTTGCTTTCACGCTAAAACAGCCGACGCAAGAGCAATTGAATCAAACGAATCTTTTGGTTTTCCAGCAACTTTACACCACAAGCTCGAATCGCACAAGTGTAAACAAGCCTTTTAGTGACTCTCCTCATAGTTGGGGTGTGAGCATACGTCGTTGGGAACCTTTCGGGACATTCGCAACCAGTTTGCGACGTCGTTAGTTCTGAGTCGAATTAGCGTGGCTTGCTTAGGGATTCAAAGATGTCAGCAGACGTTCAGCTAAAGTCACGGAGTTTTCAGCCACTGAAAACTTAGTTGGTCTTAAAACTTGAATTTTGCGCCTTTCACAAAAATACGGCAGTATAATGCCTTTAAATCCCTATCAGTAGCGTAGCATGGATATTTTCTTGGAGGGGGCAAGCCCGATATTTTTCCGACCAATGAGCGTGGCGACTTGGGTGTGGCCGAGTATTTATATATTTATTCATTTAGCATATGTTTAGTCATTCACCCAACTACAAAAATTATCTATTGCCTTATGCATTTGACATTGAAATATTTTCGTTTGCATGACCACTCAGACCAGAATTCACAGCGCGCTCTGCTCTTGCTGACGTCATCATGCATAAGGTCTATTGCATTATTGTTGAACGAAAACTATTTTTTCGCACCCGTGTAACAGGATTCGACATTTTAATGTTGTTATCAACTCTAAATATTTCACAAAGTTAAGCAGAGGAAGATATTAGCTGCAATTTGAAACAGGTTAATTCCGTTCCGATCAACAGCCACCCAACACCCAAATTTTCCTACAGATGACCTGGATTTTCCTACTAACAAAGTCGTTTGGGGTGCAAGATTCTCCCTGCCTCCCCTACCCTCTAGCTACGCCACTGATCCCTACCTATTACTGCTGCTAAAAATTTTCAAAGATAAGTATCTTACCAAGTTTAATCTAAACTTGCAGATCCTGCAGCAGCCTCTGGCGCTCTCTTTTTTGAGGGGCCTTCCTTTGGTTGCCCACTTTTTTGAAGTTTGCATGACAAGAGCTTGTCCTTATATCAGTGAAGGTACGGATGAGACTGAAAATTTCCGCGGGAGTCCATAATTAGCTGTTGAAATTTAATTTCTAGCTTCATTATGATTGGTTTTCATTTTACATATATTTGACATGTTATGAATGAGACTAGTTATTTTAACAAAGGGGCGTATTTCCAAAAGTGGGGTGATGGCTGTAGGCGCTTTTTCACCGCTTCACCCCGCCTTCACCAAGAGTGCCTGTTTAGCAGGCTATTCGGGTTTAGGATGTAGAGTAGTGAGCAAGCAAAAAAGTTCATATTCAAGTTGTGAATTGTTTCGATGCTGTTTGTTGTTAAACCACCTTTTAGGGTTCTTTTGATTTAGAAGGTTTTGGCAACTACAATCTCAATAAAACAGCACGAGGCACATGTTACTTCTTCGCCAGCTTCGATTATTTATCATACCCATTGAAAGCTTTTTAGCCTGGTTCACTAAGACAGGCGAGCTTACACGGTTTATGAAGAGAAAATGTCATAATTAACTTACACAGTGAAGGTTATACCAGAAAAATGTAATGACTTGAGCAGGATTCGAACTCGCATCTTCGGGTTTCCAAACCACTGTTCTACCAATTGAATTATAGAGTAAACTCGGAACGGTATGTTCGTTTTATCCATTTTAAGTGCGCGAGAGATTCTCGTGACAATCGAACGCGTTATATCCATTTAACCCAGTCAATCACAACGTTTTTGTCTTCATGATACCCTGAGGATGATTTTGAAATACAATCGAAACACTGCACATCATCACGGATATCGAGCGTTAAGTTGTCGCAAGAATCTCCCGTGCACTTGAATTGGATTAAGATTCAAATCCTGCTCAAGTAAATTTTTCTAGTTGACTTTTGCAGTGTAAGTAAATCACGATATTGTCTTATCATATTTCCCTCAAGATGAATCTAAAACAAAGTTTACATCAGGAAATTTCAGTCCGACAAACAGGGTTCCGCTCACGAGAGATTCTGCCGCCAAAGGTTCATCTTTACGCGATTTCATCAAGGCGACAGATGTTTCAAAAACTAGTTAACAACATGAAAGTACCTGGTCTGGGTGAGAAAATTGAAATTTCGATTCTAATACGACCGACCATTTATATATGTTCATAAACCTCATTTAGTCAATAAAAGAAAGTGCTGCAACAACGTTGTATCAACATTCAAGTTTATTTCGAGACGAATCCAACATTGTTCTTTGGGGTACGAGAGAACGGGATACGAGGGTTTTTCTCTGATTATCACCACACTTTTGACCAGGATTGTCGGGAAGAAATCGTTGATATTAAATTTTATTTAAACTAGCTTCAATCCATATTCGGTCAAAAGCCTTTCATGCCAAAATCCACGAAGCTTGAATAAACTCGATCTCGGTCATCACAACAGTTCTCTATAGTTTCGTCACTTATAAATGTTGCAGTTATTGCTTCCTGTACTTTCTGATAAACTCTCTGAATATTGTGAATTGGGGTGCGTAAATGATTTTGTATTTTGTTGAAAACAGGTCATTGTTCAATCTTGTCTAACAATGAAAAAAGACTTATTCTTCAACAGTCGTCAAAACATCTTGCTTTTTTGTTTTACCTCCTCGGTACTGGAACTTTGATTGCAATTTTAAAGCTTGCTGGAAAGGATAATTGCATTAAATAGTAACTTGGGTGATTCAGTAGAATCTCCCTACCAGACTTAATATGTTCATAATAGATCCCATCGACCCCTATTGCTTTCCTGTTTGGTAAGCTTTCGATTCCTTTTTCTATTTCAGATGTTGAAAATGGCAAGGGTATCATCGTGATGATTCAATCTTTCAGCAAGGCAATTCACTTTGTGTTTGAAATTTTTTTTAGTGTGAATCTTTGAAAAACAGCCTGCTCACATTTGGACTTCTTGCGATTTAACTAATATTTTGTCATGCAATCTATACTTCATTGGACCTTGGTTATCTCTTTTCCGTGAATTGATCAACGACTAGAATCGATTATAACTACGATCAGAAGCCGTTGATAATCCTTCGTACTCTCTCGACAGATAATCTGCCGTACAACATCTCTGCTCTTTCCTAAAGTCTCGCTTTGCATCCTTGTAATCTACATACGTTTGGTGCGAGCGCCCCCTGTTGGTCGACCTTTCTTTGTCCGGTTAAGCTTAACATATCTATTATATTTAATGTATGGTAGCGTGACACTAGTTATGTTCACATTATTAATGATCACTTGGAATGAACAACGTTTTCCCTTACCTGGAGGTACTTGAAGGTAGTCATCTGATAATGCTTGCTCGACATATGGGCGATCTTCAATTTTATGACTAATCAACCAAGATACGAAACGTCTGGCGTTTGGGTCCGACAATTTCTGCATATTAACTGGGTTACCATTCTTAATATTCAACACACGTTCATGTTCATTACCAAAAGGATGTTCGCCTTTTGTTAAGATATAAAAACTTATCATGCCAGCCACTTGAACGTCTGATTTTCTCTTGAACGTCACCTTTCCATCTTTCCTCCATTCGATGGATTCGGCTGCAATCCAGCCGAAAGTTGTTTTAACACCAGCATATTGTGAGCTTAACTCGTAGTTTGATATTCGACTGACTCCAAAGTCAACCAAACGCATTCGACCTTCGTGGTCAACTAGTATGTTTCGTGGTCTTAAATTTTTGTGAAGAATTTTTTTGAATCCATTGTGAAGTGCGTGTAATCCAGTGAGAATTTCTTTGATAATGATCGGGCCACGTTGTTCCAAAAATTGTTTGCTGTGTCTCCCGACATAGTCTAATAAGGTTTCTTCGCAAAGGTCGAGAATAACATAGCAGAAAGGATCGCCTGGTATAATATCCCGGTAGTTGACAATATGATCTGACTTCTTCAGGTCAACAAGGTTTGCAATTCCCTTTTCAGTACTTATCATGGAGCTGTCAAACACATTTGCTAAGATACGCTTAACAGCAACTTCACTGCCATCATCATGTAAGCCAATATACACTGAAGTACCGTTGGCTCCTTTGCCAACCAGAAATTCCACACTAAAAGACACACGAACTGCACCAACTTTTGTTGTATTGGTTTTTAGATCCATCAACTTTTGAAGTTTAGCTTTGTGCTTCACAGACTTCCACCTGGTCTTCACTCCTTAAAATCATAAGCCAGGAGATTAACAATTATCCGCAAACTTTACCCACTCACTAATCCCTAAACCTATCTAAAACAACAAAAATAAACATAATAGACGTTCCATATATTTTAATGGCTATATTCTATGCATAGTATAGGTAATGTGAAATGTTACACGAAACATGTTGAATGTGTGATGTCATAGGCTCACATATTGATAATATTAATACACCAAACTCGTAACGTTCATGTCCAGTGTCCTGTTTATTTATAATGGCTGCATTACCCAAATTCCTCACAAAAAGGACTTTTCAATCGGATATTTTGTTTCGAACTAAAATCCTGGTCAAAACGCGCTGGAGTGAGTGCAGTAAACAGTTATTCCTCAACGTTTCTTCTTAGTAGTGATACCCCCACTATTATGTTCAGCTTCTTTACTAACCAGTGGCGTGCTGGCAGGGGTGGCAGGGGGGGCCGTTGCCACCCCTGCTGGCGATTTTTGGGGGGCGCAAACATGACTGAAGGGCGCTAAATTTGTAAGAGGTTTCTAAAACTTACATTTCTCAGTAACCGAACTCAAAACAACGTTATAGAAATTATCGGCAAGATCATTAAGTGTGCCATAGTAAAGAACATCAACCAGTGCAAAACTTGGGCTTTGATAGCTGATACAACGCCTGACGTACGTCTTCATGAGCAACTTAGCATTTGTGCCAGGATAGTAGACCGGTATGGCTACTGCTTTGAACATTTGCTATGTTGTATAAGAACATTCAGCAGTACAGCGCGAAGTCTTTTCGATGCTATAGTGAATGCGTTAAAGTCTGAAGGAGTAACATTTAATAAACTGGTCGCACAAACGTATGATGGAGCTTCCAACATGAGTGGCTGCTATAATGGATTACAGGCAATTATGCGAGAAGAAATTGGCATTCACGTGGCACTCTCAAATTGTTATGCTCATACTTTAAACCTGGTCCTCTCTGACTCAGCTGGTGCCGCTATCAATGTTGTTTCCCTTTTTATCAATCTTGAAAAGATGTATATGCTCTTCAGCAAGTGTCAAGGAATTTACCAGTTGTTTGAGATAGTTCACAAAACCTAAAATCTGAAAGTATTTTCCTTAAAGCGAATCAATACTGTCCGGTGGAGTTCTCGTGAGTTCAGTCTTAAAGTTTTTCTTTTGCGATACGATTGTATAATGCAGGTTCTTCGGAAAGTTGAAGCAGATAGGTCACTTTCCGCTCACGTTAGAGCAACAGCAGAAAGAATCCGATCTTGCTTTGAAACCAAGCAAAGTTTGGCAACAGCTTACCTGTTTCGTGAACTTTTTGCTGTTACCCTGGTCCACTGAGTCGCTACTGACAGAATGCCAACGTATGTCTTGGCAAAGCGTTGGATATGATCGATACTGCTCTTTCAAAGCTACAAAGATTACGCAGCGAACCGGATAAAATCATCCAGATAACCAAAAGCGAATGCGGAAAGATTGCTTGGAAAGAAAATAGAGTTCGCCGACAGAGTAATGAATGGAGATATGGGTAGAGATGAACCGGCAAATTGCGCAGATGAATGGAAACGTGACACGTTTTATGTTGCTACGGATATGGTGATCAACTCGATGAGAAATCGCTTTGAGAAAAACCGACCAATGTTGCATTCACTAGCTCTATTATCTCCACATGATTTTCCGAGTCTTGTCATAAACGTTCTAACTGCTCACGATTTGGAAGTCAAAGTTAGGACTTTCTGCACAATGTAAAATATCGACTCACACCCGCTGTGCAGACGAACTGTTCAGCTTTGCACAATCATTCCAGAAATTCAATCGCTCCATGCTTTTTGATGAAAACGAAGAAGAGGAAAAGGCTTCTTATTTTGAATCGAGTTTTGAATCAGAATGCGAAGACCATCATGATGATGCAAGTGATTCGGAGCATGAGAAAGACGATGATGAAGACGGCAAAGAGGGCGATGGAGCTACTAGAGAACCAAAGCAGAAGGATAAACCATCATTTCTAGAGGCTCTGAGAATTTTGTTGCATCCCGATTACCATCCAATTGATGCGTTTCCTACCCTTTGTCAAGTGTATGCAATCGCAGTCGCAATTCCAATCAGTTCTGCAACCGCAGAGCGCTCATTCTCAACCCTTAAGAGAGTTAAAACTCGCATACGTTCGTCTATGTCCCAAGAAAGACTTGAAGCGTTGCTACTCATGGCGACTGAGAGGAAGATTTTAGTGTGTCTGGATAATGAGCAGATTATTACCGCGTTCGGAAGTCTGACATCAGAATTGTCGAAGGCACTTATATGAAACATCTAGTGATTACGAGAATTTGGATAACCATAAATTATTTTACTATTTGGATTTTTGAGAAACATTACATACATTAGAGAGATATTAAAAAGCCTTAACAAGTTAAAAAACTTCAACGAATCTTTCACGTTTGGACCAATTATGCGCTCTTGTATGATGTTGTGGACATCGCATTATTTCAGATTGTACGATATTATTCAGAAACAATTTATTGAATTGTCACTTCATGACAGAAATCACCCTTTACTGCATGCTCGTACTTCGCGGGCTAGGGGGACGCATTGTTGATTCATTGCCCCCTAGATAATAAGTAGCCAGCAAGCCACTGTTACTAACTGTTGTTAAGAATGTTGCTCCTCTGATAGGTCCTTTGCATATCTCTCTAAATTCAAGGGAATGTGTGTTGATGAATTTTCATGAAATTTTTGCTGACCTATATTCTTTCCTCTTTGGTAAAATGGCAAAGTTGGCAGAGAAACCAAAACCTTGGAGAGTGTCACTTTTGTTGGAAGTTATCTATGGAGGGTGGACTCTTGTAAGAGAAATCAGTTTGTCTGTTTTTTGCCATTGCAAAGATGTTTAGTTTCTTACCGTCTTCAATCTTCTTGAGAACTACGTCCCAGTTGTCTTAAGCATTTACTCTATTGTTTTTAAGAGCAATAATTATGATCTGTATTGCCAGTCTTTGTTGTCTTGTTGGATTATGTTCATGGTCTTCAACAGGCGTCATTATGACAAAGCCCTGTTGGTAGCACTCTCCACTTTTATGCATTAGCAAGACACAAGTCATCCCATGTTTCAAACTGTGCTTCATAGTCTGATTGCCTTTGATGAATATCCAGTTGAAAATTTTCACTCAGTATTGCTAGGTAGAACCAAAGAGACAGACACAGCTGAACAAATTAGTCTGAAGGCAAAGGAGATTGATGCCTGTAAGCATGAACTGCAATCGTTTAAGTCCTTATTTGTGCCACCTAAAAAATTCAATTTCAGCCAAAAGAAAATTGATCAGTTGAAAGTCAAAGCTGCTGAATTTCTTGCATAAAAGTTTGAGATGATTCACAACAATCCTCGAATGGCTTTTATGCTTCCAAGAATTACAAGGCAGCAAAAGGACTTGACTAGTTGGAAACTTCCAAACCTCTTCGGTGAAACAATGGTAACACACAGGGTACTGCCACTTGGATTTACATCAGTAGAAAGACCACCAAATCCAGAAAAGTAAGTATTAAACAAAGTAAACAATGTTTAGGTTAACATTTTAAATAACATCTTCTTTTGTTCAAAGAAAATAACGTTCAATAGCAATACCTCCCAATTTCAATTACAACAAAAAATGCGACAATCTCGAATGCAAGCGTGAAAGTCCTTTGTGGCGAATTTTCCGTGGATGTGGCTATTCTTTCCATGTTGAGTGCAACCTTCTTGTTATTAGCTTTTGCCCTATTTGTTACTCCACTCTAAAATCGAAAGTGGCGTCTTTGGGAAAGAAAGCAAATGACGCCGTCTTCAAGTGTTCCGACACAAACGATTCAAGCGATGAAGAGATGAGTGATGACGGGGAGTATTCGGGGAAAATAAAGAAGATCCGCAGCTCATGGAGTTTTTGAAGGATCGGAACTGTCATGATCAGACGGAAGCCGTAGTTCTTCGCCTTGTTTCGAGGATAAGTGTTTGGCATCGCATTGGGCATCCACAACAATAAAGTCTGATATTTGTCACTTATATGTTGGATTTTACATAAGCCAATTGACAAGGTTTACTAGCGTAATCAATCTAAACCTGCCTTCTAGCCTCGACGTCTGTCAAACTCTCTAGATGACTCATACTTGACATTCAGCTTTCGCCAACCCGTGATTCATTCCGCCGTTCGAAATATCGTCTTTATTAATAATTACTAACCTAACATTAAATATTCAGCCAATTTCAAAAATTAAACACTAAATAAAAGCTTATCTTCAATCCTCAACTACAATCTAGCGATACGGATAAAGTTTCATGCATTACTCACGCCAGGATAAAGGAGGTAATCGTCAAATCGTCTCAGTTGCAAGTACAACAATTCGAACGCCGATTCTGTGGGTAATAGGCAATAAATCATGTATCCGTCCAAGGAATTCCAAGACAAAATCGTATTTTACTTGAAAATACAGGTTTGGAACATAAAAATGGAAAATTTGTGTTCACTTAAGGCTTAAGTGAATAATGCAACCTGATTGGCTTGTCGCACGAACGTAAACAAACGCCCTGATTGGCTTAAAACATTATCTGCCTTTGTTGCTATCAACGAGGGTTCTGTAGTTAATTAACTATATATTCTAACGACATACATAAAAATAAAACATACACTTAAACAAAAATACAATCAAAGGACGAATTTATTTCATCTAAAAATTGTTTAAGAGCCCTTTTAAAAAACAGAGCTCCTTAGAAATAAAAACCTTTCTTGCCGAATTCTACCTGACGACGGGGACCAATACACCACGAAAGAATGGGTGCAACCTAACATGGGTAAAAACTTCATTGTTCAAATACAACAAGACTGAGCAAAAATGAATAAACCAGAAGCATTTTTGGTCTTCCATGACAATTTAATAACTAAATTCTCCCAGGCGTCTTCATAGAAAAAGTGTGAGGTTAGGAAAAATCTTTGGGTGAATAGCCATTGTTTCATGCAAATGTTCTTGGATACTACTTGAGGCGTATCAGAGTAGGGGCGAGTGCCAACCCATCAATTCAAGAAATTTCAGTACGGAAAAAGTGTCCCAAAAACCTCCCAAGATTTTCTTTTACGATGCTGACTGATACACTAACTGAGCTACATGGCCATTTGTTCAACAGACACTTATCACTATAGTGTATTGTTTTGATGTAATGGCGTTTAGTTTCATAAACTTTGCAATTTGCAAGGTTTCAATTGATTCCAGCGAATATTCACAAGATTACACAAGATTTTCCAATGATTCAATATGCTTGCACCAAAAAAGTGACGTCATAGATCAGGAGCGGATTTAGGTTTAGACGAATAAAGCAGCTGCCTAAGGTGACTCACGACCGGTAAAAATGATATTGACTTGCAAAATGGCATGTTGGACTCGTCGTCGTCAAAATGTCCGTATCTGCTATTTCACTGTCTAGCCAAGAAGCATTTGCGTGCATTGCGCTATCAAGTTATTTGCGGTGAGATTAACAAACGTCGAATTAAATTTCAATCATATTTCATCGGCTCCTCCACTCTCCGGCCATCAGCCCGGCATTGGTGTTAGATTACTCAC
The DNA here is from genome assembly GCA_030142905.1 of Heliopora coerulea. Taxonomy (NCBI): domain Eukaryota; kingdom Metazoa; phylum Cnidaria; class Anthozoa; order Scleralcyonacea; family Helioporidae; genus Heliopora; species Heliopora coerulea. The sequence continues at coordinate 340,419 of JASJOG010000225.1, forward strand.
ATGCCAATTATTTTGGGTAAGTTGGTGCTTGCATCAATCCTTGTGATTGGCTGAATTGCTTCGAGTGCCTTTGTCATGGGCGGTGATTGGGTTGTCAAAGTTTTGCCTATGTTTTGCCTAAATTGGGAGTTTTTTGAGGTTCTCTGATCGGCTACACTTATTAGTTGGTTCTTTTAACAGAAGTTACCATCGGTGCAGCGGCATCAATCATACATCAATCATATGATCCAAACTCTTTAAAGTGATTAGCCTTGAGCATTGATTTTGCCTAAAATACTGATTTGCATACGGAGCGGTACTTTGGTGTTAACAACACGAGGAAAGCTGAATAAACCCCTTTCATTAGAAAAACGGTTTCTCTGTCTTCAAATATGTCTTCTTCGATCTTATTTGAACAACGTCTATCTGTGTTGAAGAGGAACGACGAGAAGTCTTTGCTGCTATCGTATGATGGTTTGTCGTCGACAATAGGCAGTCGCACTCGCTTAACTCTGATCTCAAACGTCTAGTAAATGAGGAACACCTCCACAGAAATTTTGGAGTGGGGACTTACATCCCTTTCTACGCTAAAGGAACGATCAGAACAAGCAGTGTATTGCCCTCAGGTGAGTGAAGTTGCTGGTCTTCAATTACTCTTTACAAACTGTTAAACTTGTACGGGCAATACACAAACTTGGTCTTTGTCTTTGTCTTGAGTGAGATTTTACTAACAGCAGAAACAAAGAGTAAGAATCAATTTTAAATGATCTGTAGAAACTTTGTAAATTTTACTGACCAAAATTCCTTAACAGTCTCAACGTGTAAATAATTTACCATTCAGTGTAACTGATTCGAAATGAATATTAATGGCTTGAAAGCTGAACCCCTCTGTCCCTTTGGCCATGGTAGCTGACAATTCGCTGATTGAAGAACTCAGAGTTATGGTTTCAAAATTTTGGTCAGTACGGAGATCAAATTTGTGGTGGCAGTAAAATTCCTAGGCATGCTGATCAGCTCAGAAATTGAGGGAAACAGCAAAGGCTGATTTATGTCAGATTGGGGGATGAGGGTCATTTATCCCCTGATTTGTACCTTTTTAAAATTTGCTTACGGTGAAAGAAATCCTAGATCTTTCCCTGGGCTGATGACTCGAAAATTAAGTTTGTTTAATTTGAAACAACTTTTGAAGAGATACAGAATTGAATCACTAGAAACGCTACAATCCACAAAGTCCCTAACCATCATTATCTCTATAACATTGTCAGGTCCCAGTCCCTTTGTTCTAAAAGTACAAATTCGTACAAAAGAAAGGTATTCAATTTTTTTTGTCTTGTTTTTTTAAAAAAAAAAAATATTAAAAACAAAACAAAACAAAAAAAAATCCCAAAAGCTAACACGATGCTTTTAAGTTTATTTTTTTTGAGCGACATGATTTGGAGTTACAATCTCCTTCATCAGGCTGTTTCTTACTTCTCACAGTTTGTATATGTTCGCTTATAATTTAGAGTTGTGATGTTTGTATTCATGATAAAACTAGTGCATCAGTTAAGTTTTGTAGAATGTTTTACTTTAACGATTAACCAGGTCAATTATTTAGACATTAACAGTAATTTTTGTAGTGATAAAGAAGAATACTAAAAAGGATAATATATTATATACACATTTTAAAAGTCATAGTATGTTGAGAATAAGATGGTTCAATTGGCAATTTTTTTCTGGCTTAATGTTACGTATTACCTTATAATTCCAAGAGTAACACGCCTAGCTACCGTCAGTTTTAATTGCTGTACACATCGTGGTATTTTTTGACGACTTAAAAGAGTAAAAATACACCAATTGTATGTAAAATAGTACCTCTTCAAGACCACAAAAAACTTCCTTAGAATTTTCTACCCGTTTTTAATGCTTGCTATCAATCGTGGTATTGTTGTCGTGTGTTGGTCGTGCGTCAGTATCAAATCAATCTTCAATGCTCACCTAATTACGCCGATTGTTCATGAACTGGTCAGAAATTGCTATGATTGGCTATGCAAATAAGTGAAGCTGGCCAAACGTCACCATACTTGGTTTGCTAATTTTTTGAGTGATTCTTGTCGTAATCTTGTCAACCTTGACCAATATTCATAAGCGACGGTGTCATAGCATGCTTGAGAAAATCCCGCATGTTGCAAGGGAAGACTATACACCGTTTGACATCGGGACAGTCTGAACTCATCAACAAGATATTACTGCCACAAGCAATTCTTCATCCAGGCCATAGTTGGCGTATGCGACCAACTTTTAAAACCACGATATTTGTTTACTATTTGCTCACGAATGTACCAATACCTCTTGATCACCCTTGTGACTAAATAGTATGCTAATGAAGACGAACAATCATATTTACCTTTGGTAAATTTCCATCAAGTTTTGTTGAGGAGAAATACGTTTGCATTAACATCAATACACGGTAAAACATTTGCAACTTCTGAGGATAACGGAAAATAGTGGGTCCTCGGATCTCCAACCAGCTGGGATCGTTTAGCCTTTTGGGCCAATCCAGTCTCGAAAGAGCGAGAAAGCAAAACAATGCCGAATAACTTGGATAGATATTTATAAAGTATGTAAATAACTAACAAACGGGGTACACAAATTAAAATATAAACTTTGAGTTAACAGTTGTTAGACTGTTAGAATAATTGATTCTGATACAGGAAGAGCCATGATTTCCCTCACTTATATCAAATTTTCAAACCAATAATCTACTTACGCGAAATATGTTAAATTTATCCGAAAATCGTTTTAAAGCAACAAAAATCAACAATTAGAACTCAAAAGTTCTCAATAATCTTGTACCTCCCATACTAGAGAGCATTGGAGAAATGCATGCGATAAGCAGTTTTTGAAGCAAAAATAAAAAAAAAGTTAACTTTGGTGACGTGAATTTGAGCTCATAATCAACAAAAATTATAAGAAAGCCAAAATATTTAAAAAAATTAAAATTAGAACAAAAACAGAAAAACAATAATGAGAACAAACCTAAGTTGCTTGATTGGCTTGAATACGGAACTTTAGAAATTGCAAATAAGTTTACAGATCTCTGGACAACTCGCCTACTAAAACGTTTCACCGAAACTGGCTAATTTTTTTGCGTTTTAATTATCGGTAACCTAGTTTACGTTATAACTAAACTCCATCTTTCCTAGTTTGCACTCTTTAATAGATTTGTTTGATCTCGACACACATAATTAAAATTATGTGTGTCGAGATCAAACCTTGAATTAGTTGTGCTGTTTCATGTACTAGTTATGCAGTATCGTGATCCAATAGCACTACTTATAGGTAAATATTCAAACAAGATTTTATTTAAACAGTCAAGACAAGGCGCGTAGCCAGGGTTTCTTTTGGGGCGGTCAATGTCGAGCAACTTCTACCACCAGTAATTTTCAACTCTCCAAAAAATGTGCTGTCTTCCTATATACTAGTTTATTACATACATGTAGGAGAGTTATCTGAACGTAATGACAAACGCGAGTGCGGCGTGCTGCTGTACCTTTTAAAACCATTCGTTAAGTCTATTTCACTGCTTGTTAAAGCGTTCTCCTTAAAGATGTTAGTAATAGTGCTTGGTAAATTGTGGATAATATAGAGCGTAAAATCCATGACCAGCCGACAATTTCAAAAAGTATAATAAAACATATTCCGAAGAATAAAGTCATCTTGAGAACTCAAGATATGAGTCAATGCAAGATAAAACTATAGTTGGAACTGTGATATTTCGACTTTATTCCAAAGTCATCTTCAGACAGAATGATAATTACAATAAAATGCCAGTGTCTATATACAGGTGTGATGACATCATCGAGACGGAATTAGAAAACACTACCGATAATCCCTAATTTACATGCTGAGATGTTGAGATGCTAATGCTAATTAGAAGTTCTCACCACCATTAATAAAGTGGTTGGGCGTGAATAGAACTAATGGGCTAACTGATAACAAATGGCCATAATATCTAATTAAAAAGGTTGAGTTCTTTGCTAGCTTTGAGCCCAGAATTAAGCTCAGGTTTATTGAACTTAATGTGGAGTGCTTCAATTATTAGAAGTTTATTGGTGTTAGTAGACTTACTCGTATAAAGAATTTTATAGTTATTAAAGATTAAATTTTTAATGGAGGTAGATGTGTTAGAAGAAAAGGGAAGGTCATTTAGTCGGTCGTACTGATCATATAAGTCATTAATGAAGTGAGCGTGTTCACATTCGAGAAAATGTTGGGCAACTGCACTGGTGTTATGTTGAGTAGAATGTTCGGAAAGGCGTTTGTGAAGACAACGGTCGGTTTTACCTATATATGTTTTGTTGCAGCCAGGACAAGTAATTTGGTAGACGACATTATTGCGAGACATTTCCGGAATCTTATCTTTGTTAGAAATAAAATAGGAGACTTTTTTCGTGTCATAAATAACGATAAATTTAACGGGTTGATTGAGATGACGCCGAATTTTCGAAATGCATGATTTAACTAGATTTTCACTTTGTTTACCAAGGAAAGGAATACGTATCCAAATTTTGGGTAAATTGTCATCATCGCAAGACCTATTCATTTTAATTGTAGTAGCGTTGTATTTGCGTTTTAGTTTATTAATTAGAAAATATTTTACGCTGTTGGGATAACCATTCCACGACATACAAGATTTTATAAAACTGATTTGGTTGTTAAAAAGCTTTCTTGAGCTACAAATTTTAAGAGCGCGGTTAAAAAGAGACTTTATCCATGCAGTTTTGCGTGAAAAAGATTCAAAACTTGTAAAGTGCGTATATTGACCAGTGTGAGTATCTTTATGATAAACGTCAGTACCATCAGCCGAAATTTTAATGTCTAAAAAGTGGATATTACCATCGGGAAAAGTATCAACTGTAAATTTTAGGTTTTTATCAAATTTGTTAAATTTCGTTAACACCGAAGAGATGTTGGAAGGTTTAATCAAAAGCAGAGTATCGTCAACATATCGTTTATAAAATTTTATGATACCGCTATTAATGAGATCTGAAACTATAATCCGCTCAAATTCAGTTAGTATGATGTTAGCCAAGACAGGTCCTAGTGACGATCCCATAGATACACCGTCAATTTGTTCATATAACTGGTTGTTAAAAGAAAAGGTAGTTTTGCTGCAGCAATCCAAAATCAGCTTTTTCAAAGTGCGTTTTGTTAAAGTGGTACTTAATAAATTTTCATTATAAATTCGGTCTAAGATAATATTAACTGTGCGAGATAGTGGAACATTAGTAAATAGTGATTCAACATCAAAGGAAACAAATTGGTATCCTTCTAGTAATAGTTGTTTCGGAATGGTTTGGATGTGTGTAACAGCGTTGAAAGAGTCTGAAAGTGTAAACTCATTTACGGTTAGCGGGTTTAATAGTGAAGAAAGAAATTTTCCGACATTGTAATGTGGAGTATTAATCGTGTCAATAATTGGCCGAAATTTTGGAAGGGAAGAAAATGTTTTGTGTGTTTTAGGTAAACCATGTGCTCGACCAAAATGTGCTGCCTTAGGACGTAGGAAACTGTAATCACTGTCAGTAATTTCGCCTCGTTTGTGTAAAGTTAGTAGGTATTTTTGTAAAGAAGAAAGGCTAGTGGGTGTGTAGGGTCAGATACTATTTTCTTAAACTTATTAGGGTCAGCAAAAAGGGACTTAACGGAAGACAAATAATCACTGCGTTTCATTAACACAATACCATTTCCCTTGTCGGGTTTAAGTATGGCATAGGTAGCAGTGAGGCTGTTGAGTATTCTAATTTTCTTACGATCTAAACTAAATTGCTTAATATCTAAATCAATGTAACTGTAAGTAAGACTACGAAGAGAGTTTTTGATCTTATCTTGTGTATATCGTCCATCTTTGATTATGTCTTGTCGGGATATCTGATCCCAAACGTCTTCGGCAACAGCCATGATCTCGAAGTGGTTCGGCTTGGTGGCAAGACCATATCTGAGGCCCAACTTCAACACATCTATTTGGTCAGGAGAGAGAGGTTGTCCAGTAAGATTTAAAATCGTTTCATTTGGATTATCTTCAATCCCATCAGCGGTTCTTTTAAGTTCAATTAAAGTTGAAAGTTTCTTCTTATGACGGTTTGTGATTTTGTTCTTTTCACGGCGAAGAAGGCGATTGATGGAGAAGCAAATAAGTCGGAACTTCATCCAGGTGGTACGAGTGGAGAGTTCTTGTTTGAGTTCGGAAGTTTTAGTTGTCAGATTGTTCACATCAAATTTCTTGTCTTTTATTGCATCATTCAGCAGTAGATCAAGGTAACGGGCTTGGGTTTTCTTCTTCTTTATGCCAGTGATGTTTTTCCACCTCACGAATTTCGGATAAACATGATTCTTTTTAAAATTAAGTAAAAAGTTGAGGTCAAGTTTTGCTTTTTCCAATCTTCGTAGAGATCTTTGGTATCTGGTGGCAAGTTTATGTAGATCAGCGTCGGTTCTTCGGAGATTCGACCAAAAACCATGACCAGCCGACAACTTCAAAAAGTATAAAATAAAACATATTCCGAAGAATAAAGTCATCTTGAGAACTCAAGATATGAGTCAATGCAAGATAAAACTATAGTTGGAACTGTGATATTTCGACTTTATTCCAAAGTCATCTTCAGACAGAATGATAATTACAATAAAATGCCAGTGTCTATATACAGGTGTGATGACATCATCGAGACGGAATTAGAAAACACTACCGATAATCCCTAATTTACATGCTGAGATGTTGAGATGTTAATGCTAATTAGAAGATTCTCTTCGTAGTCTTACTTACAGTTACATTGATTTAGATATTAAGCAATTTAGTTTAGATCGTAAGAAAATTAGAATACTCAACAGCCTCACTGCTACCTATGCCATACTTAAACCCGACAAGGGAAATGGTATTGTGTTAATGAAACGCAGTGATTATTTGTCTTCCGTTAAGTCCCTTTTTGCTGACCCTAATAAGTTTAAGAAAATAGTATCTGACCCTACACACCCACTAGCCTTTCTTCTTTACAAAAATACCTACTAACTTTACACAAACGAGGCGAAATTACTGACAGTGATTACAGTTTCCTACGTCCTAAGGCAGCACATTTTGGTCGAGCACATGGTTTACCTAAAACACACAAAACATTTTCTTCCCTTCCAAAATTTCGGCCAATTATTGACACGATTAATACTCCACATTACAATGTCGGAAAATTTCTTTCTTCACTATTAAACCCGCTAACCGTAAATGAGTTTACACTTTCAGACTCTTTCAACGCTGTTACACACATCCAAACCATTCCGAAACAACTATTACTAGAAGGATACCAATTTGTTTCCTTTGATGTTGAATCACTATTTACTAATGTTCCACTATCTCGCACAGTTAATATTATCTTAGACCGAATTTATAATGAAAATTTATTAAGTACCACTTTAACAAAACGCACTTTGAAAAAGCTGATTTTGGATTGCTGCAGCAAAACTACCTTTTCTTTTAACAACCAGTTATATGAACAAATTGACGGTGTATCTATGGGATCGTCACTAGGACCTGTCTTGGCTAACATCATACTAACTGAATTTGAGCGGATTATAGTTTCAGATCTCATTAATAGCGGTATCATAAAATTTTATAAACGATATGTTGACGATACTCTGCTTTTGATTAAACCTTCCAACATCTCTTCGGTGTTAACGAAATTTAACAAATTTGATAAAAACCTAAAATTTACAGTTGATACTTTTCCCGATGGTAATATCCACTTTTTAGACATTAAAATTTCGGCTGATGGTACTGACGTTTATCATAAAGATACTCACACTGGTCAATATACGCACTTTACAAGTTTTGAACCTTTTTCACGCAAAACTGCATGGATAAAGTCTCTTTTTAACCGCGCTCTTAAAATTTGTAGCTCAAGAAAGCTTTTTAACAACCAAATCAGTTTTATAAAATCTTGTATGTCGTGGAATGGTTATCCCAACAGCGTAAAATATTTTCTAATTAATAAACTAAAACGCAAATACAACGCTACTACAATTAAAATGAATAGGTCTTGCGATGATGACAATTTACCCAAAATTTGGATACGTATTCCTTTCCTTGGTAAACAAAGTGAAAATCTAGTTAAATCATGCATTTCGAAAATTCGGCGTCATCTCAATCAACCCGTTAAATTTATCGTTATTTATGACACGAAAAAAGTCTCCTATTTTATTTCTAACAAAGATAAGATTCCGGAAATGTCTCGCAATAATGTCGTCTACCAAATTACTTGTCCTGGCTGCAACAAAACATATATAGGTAAAACCGACCGTTGTCTTCACAAACGCCTTTCCGAACATTCTACTCAACATAACACCAGTGCAGTTGCCCAACATTTTCTCGAATGTGAACACGCTCACTTCATTAATGACTTATATGATCAGTACGACCGACTAAATGACCTTCCCTTTTCTTCTAACACATCTACCTCCATTAAAAATTTAATCTTTAATAACTATAAAATTCTTTATACGAGTAAGTCTACTAACACCAATAAACTTCTAATAATTGAAGCACTCCACATTAAGTTCAATAAACCTGAGCTTAATTCTGGGCTCAAAGCTAGCAAAGAACTCAACCTTTTTAATTAGATATTATGGCCATTTGTTATCAGTTAGCCCATTAGTTCTATTCACGCCCAACCACTTTATTAATGGTGGTGAGAACTTCTAATTAGCATTAGCATCTCAACATCTCAGCATGTAAATTAGGGATTATCGGTAGTGTTTTCTAATTCCGTCTCGATGATGTCATCACACCTGTATATAGACACTGGCATTTTATTGTAATTATCATTCTGTCTGAAGATGACTTTGGAATAAAGTCGAAATATCACAGTTCCAACTATAGTTTTATCTTGCATTGACTCATATCTTGAGTTCTCAAGATGACTTTATTCTTCGGAATATGTTTTATTTTATAGAGCGTAAAATCATCAGGTTTTGGTGTTGTTTACACTCAATGGCCTGAAAGTGTTTTCTGTCCTACAGTTGACATACGTCAGCGATTAATATTTGTTGAATTTCTTTCAATATCTTGCTGACAACTGCCCAAACATTCACATCTTCACTTCAGCATATCAGATAGTACGTATCGACAACTTATCGCTGCGATAAGAGTGGTTCAAAGCTCGCAAATCAAAGCTTGCCAGATTGTAATACTGCTTTTTGACTCATTATTGAATTGAAAACTCAAGCTCGTTGCAGCTATGGGAGGAGTTTGAACTCCCTAACTCCCTCATTTGGCTGCACCACTAATCAAGACAATACTCATTATAACACAACGATTGTCTACCAAAGAATAGATTTTTTCGGGAGTTTTTTCAAAGTTTTTCGGAGTTTTGCTTACAAACTTTCCCCGACGTTAGCTTCATTATCGTCAGGATTAACTGGAGATTAAATATTTCGAACATTCAATTCAAAAGTCTTCTGAGGAACAACGAAACGATAAGAACCACAAGCACGAAGTTTTTCCGAAACTCTCATCGGTTTTTCCAAAAGCCAGGAAGTTTAATAAATTTAAATTAAACACTAGTATGTGGTGGACTACATGAAAGTTCTCTATCAGTAAACGTTTTGCTTTACAAACACCCCGAAAGTTTTGAGGAAATTATTTCTGAAACTTATATCCCCTATCGTAACGGTTTGGTTTTATTTGCTATCAGTTGTTTAAATAATTTGTACGCTTTCCACTAACATGAGTGATTTTTTGCGTTGTTTCATTCAAAAGCAATTATTGCTTTCGCTCCTGGTATTTACAGAGCCTTTCTGTTTTTTCTCACCAGTTTATTGCTATGTTTCTCTACTTTATTTTATTTCTGCATTTTCCAGTAGTGACTGTTTGAGTTCATTTGTTGTCACAAATTTAAATTCAAATGCTTTCCTCAACCAGGCAACTTTGATACCAGTGCCTAGATTTGCTGCACAAGGCATACTTAAGTGAACCGCAATCCACGTATATACACCTGCATTTCCTTATAAAAACAAAGCAACGCCAGACTAGATTTGTACCTTCGTGCGGTGTGTGAGGGGAGTAATTTAATTTTCGAATTCAAAAGCTCAGTCAATTTTTACAGTTAATTTTGATATAATTAAAGGATTTCAGACTTGGGAACTTAAACAAGATGAATTCAGCGCACTTTGAATTCCAGCAAAGATTTGTTTGAAAAAATTTGCATCCCACAAGTTTCTGCGACGAAATTGTTTTTTCGAAAGACGTTTTCTGACGCTGACTCAAAGCCTGAACATTGAAAATGTCTTCCCCTATGTTTTTTATTGACATTTTTGTGGAGATTTTTCCCGAGCAAGCTCATCATTCTCTTTAATTTATCTCATTATAGAATTGTGTTAAGAACAAACTGGTTTGTGTCTATTGGTTTAACCCTATCTGGGCTGGACTATTTTTCCACCTAGGAAGACTGGTAGGGCGATTTGGGCCCCTCACCATAATTTCATTAATATTATGCCTATTTCAATGAAACTCGGCAGAAATATTGAATATGCAATGCTCTACAAAACTAAATATTACTTGGTTCCACATATTTGATGACGTCATTATTACGTCACTAAACTATTGAGTTTACCTGTGTTGTTTAATGCTGTTTTTCCGCTCGTATTTCACAACAAAATTATCGTAAACTAATCAATACGTAAAGTTGAGGGAAGTAGTTTATTTCAGTTTTGTCTGTTATTTTCGTGTTGTGACTTCACAATTTCATACTGAGATTAAAAGCTTTTAGTTTTAATTGATAACGTATTTTATTTTATACATTTATTTTAGAATAAAACGTTTTTTGCTGTTAGCAAGACTTTTTGATCTTCGTGATGTACATGTTACGCTGATGCAAAAAACTGGGCGTGATGATGGCGTCAAACCAACAACGACAGCTTTTGAATCTGAAAACTCCCTTCTTTTTACAACTGGCGATGCTTTCCTTTTGAGCTAGTATTCAATTCAAACCAGCATTTCAAAGATCTTGCCCGAAGTATTGCAATTATTTAACTTCCTTTTAAATGTAATAAAATGGCCTCTAAACTTGAGGTTTTCATGGCAACAGCTTTGTCGGTATGGTCTAAAACAACATGTCAATATGTTTGCCATACAATTTGGGAAAAAGTCACCAATTTTGATGCCATTCTGAAAACCCACTCACGATATATGGATAGAAAACAAAGTGGGGGAGTGATTCGGTTTCCCCTAGCCCAGATTGGGTTAAACGAAATATCATATATGCATATAACGATTTTCACTTGGTGATAATCAACATTCTAATTGCTTCACGCTTTCCATGATAAGATTAAAGTAAAACAGGAGCTAACTGGTTTGAAAATTTTATTCAACAGCTGACAAGGGTTTTCAAGGACAACAGAAATATTGAATAGATGTTGGCTTGAGCGAAAACTAATGATATTAAAATCTTATATATATATATATAAGGAGAGGATTTGGTATGATTATACTTATATATACGAAAAACCTCACTGGCCCAGCCAGAAATCGAACCCAAGGTCCCCGAATCTACGTATTTGTGCTCTGATCTCAGAGCTACTGACACACGGCTAGGACAGTCAGAAATTTTCATATATACTGAATTCGCCACATTCTTAATTCTCTAACCCGAAGACATCTCATTTTCACAACGTAGAGTGGAGCCTTTCGGGCGACTTCCTCAAGTAGTGGAGTGAAACACGACTCTTGTGTACAGGAGGTTTTAAACAACATTTATATATATGAAGAGAGGATTTTGATACGATCATAATTATATATACCAAAAATCTGACTGCCACAGCCGGGAATCGAACTCAAGGTCTCCAAATCTACGTGTCGGTGCTCTTACCTCAGACAGAAATTTCTGACTGTCCTAACTGTGTCTCAGTAACTCAGAGGTCAGAGCACCGATAAGTAGATTCGGGGACCTTGAGTTCGATTCCCAGCTGGGGTAATCGGATTTTTCGTATATATATATAAATAAATTTTATTATCATATAATATTATATTATATTATATAGCTTATATATCTTATATTTTATTATTATATAATTTTATTAAAATTGTATTATATTTATAATTATAACAAGATAACCAGCTCATCTCGAACAATCAGCATGGGAGAATCTTTATAATAACTTCTAAAATTTCATTAAATCAATTTAAAACCAAATTGTGGGTTTTCCTTGTCGGCGCAGAGCAGTTCCCCAGACTAAAGCAAATGAAATCCAACTTATGGTAGACAGAAGATATCGTTTGGATATTTTTTTATACGTACCTTCAACTAACGTTCTACTTGTGCTTGGTTCACCTCCTTCATTAATTGTCCCGCTCTGGCGTGTTCTCTCTTAAAACAACGACAATAAAAGTATTTGTTAATTAGGATTTCATCATTAAACTTATGAGCCACCGACCTCACGCCTGATTTCCGTAAAGTTGTAGTTGTCGTAATTCACTCAGTGATTGTCTTCGATCCAATTACAACAGTTATGTTTCCACATAGTTGTAATAGTTGTAATTCAGCCTCCGACTTCCACCAAGAATTCTGGTTGTCTCGTTATAGTGATCAGCGATTTATATTGAAACTACGCATGCAAGCAGTATGGTAAACTTAGACCAGGGAAAGGATAAAAATTTTGCTTTAATGTCTTGGTTGCTTCGCTTATTTCGATCAAAACCCTTATGAGTTGTAAAATAATTCATCATATGGATACGTTAAATGTAGTTAGCATAGTTATGTCGATGGTTACTGTTAGAATTTCTAAAAGTGTTTGTACTTGCCTTAGTAAGGATTTGCAAAAAGTTAAGGAAGAGGGACATAAATTGATAACTTGTTTTTGTCGAGAAATTCAACCAACGGGCTTTGGTAGATATTTGGGTGCTCCCAACCAACATCGATAAACCGCTCGTCAGTCAAACTATGTATTTAAAACATTATTATATATAAAATAATCACGTGCCTCAGTGGTCTTGCGTAGATGTGAGGTGAATGACTTGGTAATTTGACTGCCTGGCAACGCAACTCTTGACTTTGATTGGTCATTAGCATTACGTGGAACTTTCGTTTTGTCGACAGTCGGTGTTGAATGTTTGCATTAAAAGTTGATTTGCCAGCGAATGATGTAATTATAATTATGGAAGTTAAAGCTGATTCAAATCAGTGATTGATTGTCGGTACTCGTAGAATTTCAACAATTACAACTCACTTTTCCACAAAGTGGTAAATGCTGAAAGACTTGAGCGGCCACAATTTGCTGACTACATTACAACAACTTCACTTACATGGAAACCAGGCTAATATTTTGACAATTACGACTATATGGAAAGCAGCAGATAATTCTTCGCTCAAACTCAAGCCTTATGCTGGATAATACGAACAGTGGCACTGGACATTCTCGATATGATGCGAAAACCGACTCAATGATTGGCTCATTGCACGATCTTATTATCTGCTCACAAAGATTCCACATCTTGAGTTAAAGCACACGACAGCTCATTTGTAAACACCTTTAAAAATATTTAATGCAGAAATGACGTTATTCTTATCTGCATGAAAACTAATGACCGTAGATATGACGTAACGATTTCGTGTCATTACATATTAATTAGCAGTAGTCTGTAGCCAATCAAACACGAGAAAGAATCGACACTGAAGAATAATACTACTTTTTTCACATTGACATAAGATCATGATATGCTAGGCAACAACTGAAATGTATTCAGACAGGAAGATTGATTTACCGCTCAGAAGGTGAAAGCAGAAATGACGTAAGCTGGGTTTTTTGCCTGTCAATTTTAAACTCCTACAAGGTCATCATGACGTAAGTTTTCGTTCTCTGTGTCACGGATTCCTTGCATAGGCGTCATAAACTGACGTCGAAAATGCCCCTACTGCATCCACCAGCGACTTGTGTTATTCTTCCAAATATTGACTGAAATCAGCCTTCCAGATGAAATAGAGTTTAGTGATCAGAAACAAAATATGTCAAAATGGATGACAATCAGAAGTTGTCCTTTCAGACAGCTTGTTCCAAATAAAAATTGAAATGGTCTTAATGAAAACAATTGCTTCAGACATCAGTCACTTGCCAACAGATCTTTATTTCGATGAAGTCTTCCGTGTATATGGTCAAGCAATGAAGAAAGTTACATGTAACTTTCCTAGGTTTAAAAACACAAACTGGTGCATTTTTCAAACATAGTTAAAATAGCACGAGTCTGAATGACGAGTGTTGTTTGAGGTCTTTGAAAAGCTCAGCAGTGCGCGTTTTCAAATTACAAGAGAAATCATGCTTTTACAAATTAATAATATTCATGAAAAAGTAATACAGTGTCAAAAAAGTTAGTTCAGTGCAAATTACTAAATTAACTTTCCTCGGCACTGTGTAACCTTAAAATTACACTGCTACTAGCCAGTCAGAATCGAGCAGTTTTTTTCATGATTATTAGTACTTTAATAAGTAAAATATTGATCGATACACAAAAAATTAGTTTCGCATGCTGCATAGAAAAGAATTACTGCTCCTCCTCACGGGCTTTTGATTGCAAGAAGCTAGGCCAATGATTTGAATGTCAAATTGTCAGCAGTGAGTTCATGATAGAATAAAAGACAAAAACTGAAAGAGATAATCGCACTGTTCACGCTGTAGTTAACACCAAACTCGGAAAGTAACCATTTCCTGAAGTCTTGACTTAGCATGTAAAGAACATTATCTCAATAAAATCTTCCTTGGATTCAACTGCCCGAAGTAAAATATCTGGGGTTAGGAGAACGAGTTGCTACTGTTTCAACTGATCACCAACGAAAGCTTGCAAAAAGCAAACCGAACAACTCAATATTTCTGAGTTTAAAGATTGTTGTAGTTCTTTTCCTATTAAATAATATCTTGGAATTAACGGCCTACTGATGTCCCCGAAAGCCGAAAGAGGTTTTGTGCAATTCTCAACGGCCGTCGCCTAGCGGACTTTGGCGATTCCTGTCGAGGCTTGAAAATAGGCATGCGAACAGCGTCACTACAGGGGGGCTAAACCAGTGGGGCCCGGATCACGTTCCCTTTATAATGTCAAACACATGTTATTTTTCGCAAGAATAATCGCAACAACTATCTAGAAACAGATTAATTTTCCAGTGCCGCCGAGAGCTACTGCGGGCCCCGGGGGAGAGGTAGAGAACTTAGTAGACCCCCTCAAGTCGACAATTGATTTGACTAACCTCACTTACTACAGGGCGGAATGAACCTTGGTGTTCTTTAATTTTCGGGATTTTTCAAGAGATGTTAAATTTGAACGCACTAAGGTCTGACCGGTATGAACTTCAGAAGTGAACTAAAACAGTTCTGAATTGTTATAAATTTCAGTGATTAAAAAAAAGATCAAAAAAATTTATAACTGTTCTTTTGCTAACAAGACGTTTTGGAAGTTCTGAGATATTAATAAATAAAGATAATACCAAGGTCAAGATTTTATAGCAAGTTTACCAGGGCAGCACCGGATTGTAATTTTTACTATCCAGTCGGATACCGGATTTGCCGAATAGTGAAAGAAAATCCTGCCCGATTATCCGGCCGGGTACTATAATATTTGATTCATAATTACGTTCATAAATAACTCATTTTCAGTTTTGTCCAAGGTTATTTCTCTCGTGCGTTACCGTTAGAACTATACTGTGGATACTGTCATTAGTTATTACACAGAAATACATGCTGAATTGCCTCTATACTATATTGGAGACGTCACTTACTCCAAACAGCATTTATACTAAATTTGGTATCACAGTGGCTCGATGTGATCTCTGATAAAGGTCTACACTTAATATCAAAATAAATACAAATAGCAAGTGGAAGACGCAAACTGAGCCATTAAAGAAAGTAATGGGGGAAATGCAGTTTTTTAAAGTTTCATATTCTCTTTCCTGACTCCAAACAAATGGGTAGAGGAAAAGTTAACGCTGAACCATTTTCATAATTGGCGCAAGAATACATTCATAACATCCGGCATATTGCAATCTTCAGTTGATAATTGTTGATAGTTTTTGTTTATGTTGATTTAATGACAGAACTAGAAATTAACCAGCAGCCATCTACTTTTGGGCCTTTTTTTGTTATCAGTCAGTGCATTTTTGTAGAAAACTGAATCGAATAAATATCTGACCACCCAGCCGGATACCGAATTACGAAGTTTTTCACAATCCGACCGGATACTATATCTGGTGCATCCCTAAAAATATCCATTAGATATACCATAAGTTCCTCACATGTTAATATCTTTGGATTGGACTATAACTTCTTGTTTACTGAAAACTTTGTTTGAAGTAGTTATTTCTTTATTAAATTGCCGGTTACTTACTTTACTACTCTAGTGCATTGACTTTTACTGTATTTCCAGTATTTAGCTACCAGATTCTATTTAGCCCCTCCTTTCAATAAGCTCCCCGTCCTGAAGTGCTGAAAAAAAAAGCCCCCACCTTCTATTAAGTCCTCACTATATTATCGTTGACGATATAATGTTGCGTTTCTGTTATGACTATTGCTTGTTTAGTTTCTAAAATTATTTACATTAGTTAATACATGCACATATACAGAACCTTGAGATATTTTCCCTGTGGCATACACTGATAAGGCTAAACAAAGATGCACTTATGAGTTTTTAAGAGATAAATTTCATGAAATTTTCTCTTCATGTTTCTCTGAGGATGATTCTGTAATGTAATAAATTTTTAAAAAACGTGAAAATTTATTAAGTTCCCAGCCTCAGTTTAGCCACCACTTCTAATTATCTCCCAGTCCATAAACGTTCAAACAAAAAAGTTCCCTGAGGGCTCAATAGAGGAAATACGGTATTCACGATAATGAACGTTTGAGTGTCAGTGATTTGATAGTTATCTCTTTGTAGTTTGTTTTACTAGACAAGATTCATCATTACAAAAAGTTGCAAATGTACCTTGAACTGACGCTCCACTCGTACTTGGTTCACAAGTTGCCTCTTTCGATGGTTGTTTCTCTTGAAACCGAAGAGCAACAATTAGTATTTTTCAACAATTTAGTCATTACTATACCTCCATTTTCTAAAATTTTCAAATTTATCCTTTTGAATCGTTATTTTCTATCGTTATTTTAGACTTTAACATATTTCTCATACAATTCAGTAGGAATAGGTTCGATGTTAAATTCGGGAATGAGAAGCTCTGTTTAGTTAGTAAAAGGTTCCGTAAACGTGGTGGGTTATGTAGACTTAATGAAATTGTTCAAGAAGCCAAAAAAAGGCTAAAACTGGCAAAAGAAAATGTCAAGCAATAAACTCATGTGGAAATGTTCTTTGTCGTTTCAGTGCTTCTTGAGCTGTGTGGTTTATCAGAACTTGAGCTTGCTAGGTTTTGATGACGATAAGCCACACAACTGAAGTTGAAGTAGTCTAAGTGGCTGTCTACCTGGAGAACTTCAGCCTGCGGATTAAAGAAATCCCTTTGCAAATTATCTTGCGATTACATAACGAAATTTTCAACCAAGGCTAAGATAGTGTACTTTAAGCTCAATTAAACGGAATGAAATTTAGCCATGTAACCCGGCCCCCAATCCTCAATAAATCCAATGGTCTGTTCACTTTATACTTCTCCTGGATATAACTGCCAGAATGCTGTTTGGAAATTTGTTTTTAATATTAATTGAAGCAATTGTTCTTCCATTTGCTTTAGCAATTCAATGTTTCCACGAAAATGAAGAAACCGTAAAGTATTCCGGTAGTTCTATTCAGGTTACGTAATAAGAGGAACAGCCTCTTCTATTCAGACACTTATGATTTGTTTATGATTAGTACGATAAAGCGTCAGAGTTGTCTAGCTATGTTTTCAAGATGGCGCCGACTGCCGTGAAGTAAACCAGGTGCACAAAAATTTTGCAAATGATACAGTTTAAAGGCGTGGTTACACGTGCTATTTTGTTCATTGTGATTATCATCCTGGTGTATGTAGTAACTCCAAGATAATTTGTTAAGCTGGATACTAGATCATGATTCGCTCCAGTTCGTCTTCGATGCGATCGTGAATTTAACACATACACCAAGACGACAATCGCGAGGCAAAAAAAAAATGCATGTGTAAAGGAGCCTTAACGAGCAATTATCGACAGTATTCACTGCATAAACACAAGCAGTAATGTCGGGACAGCAATACTGGCCAAAAATTCCTCAGACAAAACATAGGCATACTTGTGCCATCATCGTCATTAACGTTATTGATATCAGTTCAGATTCTGTTCACTTTACACGTAAACCAATCCAGTTCTAGTAATCTAATAGTGAATGGTTACTTGGCGTTATAATCGATGATCTCATTTTCAATCTCGTGATAAAAAAAGTTACGTTCCATACTAGAATACTACGACTCAATCAATCACTTCCGTTCCGATCTCGCGCCATTTACACCAAGATAACGGGGTCACGGGCTCAATAGCAGAAGCACTGCTTAATGTGGTGACAGCTTAAAAGAACATTTCGTACAAGTTTTCTTGCACGAACACATTAATTCAACATTTTATCGTGTATATCTCAGTCGCTATTTATTCATGGAAAAAGCGATACTACGTCACCACAGTGTTCATGAAGTTGATCGGCACGGTAGTGGCGTAGTATTGTTGCACGGATTGCATTCATGTACCTTCTTCTTTTCTCTTCCTTTTTTTCCAAATTGTTAAGTCTATAGTTCATTTCCCCGATACCGTACGAAATGGAACCGTAACAAAATCAAATGGATTAGGCTTTGCGTACTCACAATACTAACGTAAAATGCCCTGGAATCTCAATCATTACTGAAATGATTTGAATCCTTAGAAATGTTCTGAAGACTCTGGCGCACTATAGTCCGTCTGTCAGGAAAGTGTGGTGACGTCACAAAAAACCAAATCAAAAGTTGACTCCGGTTCCTCCGCTGCTCCTCTTACTTTAGCCTGTCCCATGTGCAGAATGTTTTGATTTACGTTTAAATATACGTTTACTCGCTTTTGATTGGTCCAATCCGATTTATATTTAACTCCGTAATTAAAATTAAAATTGTTCTTTATTACAAAATTTATGTAATTACTCGATGAGAAATATAGCATGTGTTTTGTCCTAATTTCCTGGAATGGAAATCCAAAAGTTGGACTAAGATGATAAAAATCCTAAATCCCCCATTGCATTAAGTAGATACGAGAAATGCCGACTGGTGACATTAAACGTTCTTTCCGGTGTAGTTCGGTACACGAGTAACTTTATCAGTACGGGATATCGCTCAAATATAGTCGTGTTTAATAAAGGAATACCTGTGGAATATATTTGGTGGCACAACATCAATAACATCTCTGAGTTTAACTACAGTTTTGCGTAGTCACATACTGTTGATACAAATGCTATATTAAGGAGGGTTGACACAATCTTCCGGTAAACAATCTTTATATATTTTTAAGTGTTTTAAGTCAACTCCGTGGTGTTATGGCAGCGAGAAGACAGCTTCTAATATGCTTATTATATGCATAAAACTGGCCTCAATTCAACAGGGTAAACTCCATGTATTACAAAAATTTTAAAATAACTATAATGAAATATTTTTCTTGATATCCAAAATTTTGATCACTTTAATTGTCTTATTTCAACGTTAAAATTTTCCTTTAGAGCAAAATATTACGAAGAGTTTCCATGGAAGATTAGGTCGAATTCGCCTTAAGGCCTGTTTTAGACGGCGTACTTTTCATGTGCCGAACATAATCCGCCAATTTAAGCACGGCAGAGGCACGGCGTCTAAATCAGTTAGGTTCGGCAAGCTTTTATTAGGTTTGACAGAGTTCGACAGGCCTTGTCGCATAACGCAGCACAAGAATGACATGGTTATACACGCCGTACTTTTCATGCGCCTAACCTAATGCATAATTTATTAAAATGCATGTTAATACTTATTCGTTCCCGAACAAGTAAAATAATACTTTTCTCTGGCTTGGCAATGTTTTGTAAAGCAATGAGTAACCTACGGTTTCTTTGAGGACGAACAATACTTTTTAATTGAAGAACTTTAAGAACCATTCAACGATTTGCCATCTTGGTTTTTCATGCCAAAATGGTATTCTTGGTGTTAAATTTGAGTAACAGGACTACGCTAATTAGCAACCAACATTAAGTTCGCCGGTTTAATTCAGCAACTGCTCCTACATGGTACCGAATAGCATTATGTTCGGCACATGGAAAGTACACTGTCTAAAACGGGCCTAAGTTTAGTTGGTTATTGTGCTCGAAGGTTGATAGTAATTAAAGGATTTGATCTAAAAGATACAGTCCCCAGTCGTGTGTTTTCAACCATCTGAAGCTCAACTACTAAGTAAAGTAGAATACGTGATATAAGATAACAACAAGCCAAACTAACTTATACAAGTAATCAACTCTCTCAAAGTCAATAAAACCTTCAGGTACATTTTAGAAGGTAATTCTAAAGTTGAAAGAAGTCACTCTCTTTGTGATCCACGTGCCACTTTATATGTTGGTCCGCCATTTCGTGTGTCAAAAGGTTTCAGATTCTCAGGACAAATAACGACTCGTAGGTTGTCCTACGAGCATGCCTCACCTGTTTCGAGTGTATCACTGGATCTTTTGCCTAGAAATAAAAAAAAAAAAATAAATAATTTTAGAAAATCAAAACGTTTACTATTGCCACATATTCCTGCCAAGCCAAAAAGAAGTAACAATATTGCTCATGTCATATTAGTAGCGCAGTTTCCTTTGAGGAAGCACCTCCATATTCCCATTAACCTAAGTGTTAAGCCTGGTGAAGAATTGTTTGATAGACGTACACATTCCACATCGCCATGGTTTAGACTGATAGTGACCGTAGATCACACTTTTTAACGATAGACTCTACCATCCGTAATCTGAATTTTATCTAAGTGTGTTGTTTCGCGACAATCTGAGCATGCTAAGAACAGTCCCTGCACCCGACAGTCTCCAGAGGCGATCTCCGCAGTGATGTGCCTCCATTTCTCAGTAATTTAGCTCTGTCGATCAGCAAATCATGAGCCTATAATCTTCCCGGAATATATTCTTCAGCCAAATGACGCTGAGTAGAATCTTATATTTGTTTTCGAAACTCTTCTGGTTATTGTACTTATTTGTTCGTGATTTTGCCGACTTTTCCCGTTTCAAGCATGTTTTGGGCAGGAACTTCGCAAGCGTGCTTTTTCAACCATAGTCTTAAGTGGATTTTCGTCGAGGAATAAATACCTTTTAAGGGGCCACATGTCGAGCGCAGTTTCTCCTGTCCGTTTGGAAATCACAAATAAATATATCAACTGATCTTCGTTCCCCTGAACTAAATTAATGGTCGATTGAATTTCAGTAGGATGCTTTTTTATGGTGTACATGGAGATCTTCAAATGTTTATCTAACTGCAAAATTGGCACAGCTGTTGGCAGAAGGATTGCTTATGGTAAATCAAATATTTAAGTTGGTTATACTAAAACAGCAAGATCAATGTAGGAATGTTTTTAAGCCGAGGACGTCAGGAGAAAAATATCAAGCAACACTGCAGAAATTACCAAATAGTATCTACAAGGAAGAGGTTTTAAGGTAGTAGCCGTCATTACCTGTAGAGTTATCGTTCGGGCAAGCGTTACGGAAATATTAAAGTTAAGGTAGTTCAACTGTTGTCTCTTCAAATTTAACCAACTTGAAATAAACTCCTTTCCCATATATTCCTCTTAAGACTGCTATTATACAGTTCCTACTGGGTTAACTTGTCGAGAAGTTGAAAACTAGTAACGATCTGGTTTTGTCAATTATACATGTAAATGCATAGCTGACCTAATGGCATTTACTAAAGCACGGTTTACTGACAATGATTCAGTTGTGAAAAATTCTTTAGAATATTAATAATTAGTTATTTCCGTCCGGTCAGATTTGCTTGGTTATTATTTATCATCCAACTTTTTCACAACACCATCTCGACTTGTCTTGCGCATTAATTATTCTAAGAACGAGCTAACTATCTCGAATCGTGATATAATGCAAAGTAATACTCTTAGAGATACAGGACTGTAAACAAGTTACCAATTTTAAGGTATATAGGGTCATCACTGAAAGTTTTGGACGAGATATCGAGATTAACCCATTAAAAGGGCCGGGTGCACCGGATAACACCAAACAATTTTACGTGTCAAAGGGACAAGCCCAGCCCCTTAGCGAGTTAAAGGCTGATTGTTGTGTTAATATATGTAAATTTGTTAATATAAGTAAATATTCTGCCGCCGAATATATAAATAGATATGATTGCTCAGGCTCGGAGGTAAGACTATTTGTTCTTCACTGAAGTAGAGTTAAACCAACACGCACAACGGACTTTTCACCGGTATTATCTCGGTCCTTGAAACGAACAAGCCTGCAAAGTGCCTAGGAGGAGCTCAAAGAGAACGTGAAACTACAACGTCAAGACAAATGTCGGTTGAAGCTTCGCTCCCACTCGAGGGACGCGACAGTAAAAAGTCCGTTTAACATTCTAGTCAACTGTCTGGATTGGAACGAGCTTGCAGTTTTCAAGGAAGAAACAAAATGAGCCGGGGATCATAGGATATACTTGGAAAAACAAGAATTCAGCTCGGGGCTAAAAGCGGCAGAATTTACGAAACGTGAAGGGTCAAGACAGCTTTCCTTAACCCAACGTGTCTATTGTTTTACGTTGGAGAATAAACTCTCCTCTTCTGAAAGGAAATCAAATGCCCTTCGAAGAGCAATCGATCATGTCTATATGCTGAAACTGTAGATAGGTCAAAACTAGAGATAGCATTAACAACGCTGAAAGCCGTTAAAGTCGGATGAGTCCACAGTCGACGACTTGGAGAGTCTATTCATGCAAGACAGATGGGGAGACTTTACAGAGACAGCAGAACGTGTGCGACGGAGAGGTAAAACTTTAATTGATCTCGCCCTAAGTGCAATTCTGGCGGCGAAGAATAAATTGGATAAAACGGGGTAACGGCTGAAAGGATAAAACATCCCTTTATTCTGACCACTTAATGTCTTCGAAACGTTCGCAATCTAACGAGTCTCGATCATGCAACACTGATACAAGTTTAGCCAGAGCGAAAGCCTTCGCGGAACTTGCTGCGGCGAAAGAACAAGCTGAATTCGACTTGCTGATCGCAGAGAAAGAAAGAGTTAGATAGGAACGTGAAGCCGAAGACGAACTAAGGAGATCAACCGAAAAGGCGAAGCACGATCACGACATAGCTGTCCTCAAGGCCAAGAAATTGGCAGCCGTAGCTAACGCCAAACTGGGTGCAATCGAACAAGCAGTCGGAGTTGAAGATCTTGTTATGACGTCACCTCTGAATATTAAGCACGAAAACTCTAATGAAAGAAGTCGGACGTGGTTAGGTGATCAACAGCAAATCATCACCGATAAGATGAATGAGGAGTTGAAACAGTTACAAGAACAAGCCACTCCAGACAGTAAAGAGTTTCTAATTGGTGATACCACTACGTACCACCGAAGCTCGGCCTTCCACGGAGGGGCTACAGGGCCTCACGACCAATATCGACGACACGTACCTGCGGACGTACAGCATTGTTTCAATGGAATCGTCGCCACAAACGAACGGTTGATGGAGATCCTAGGAAGGCAGAGTCTACCGAAATGCCGTCCAGACTTGTTTACCGGAGATGTAACAATGTTCCATCCCTGGAAAAGTGCATTTAAAGCGATGGTTCGAGAAATACCTATAAGTATACCTCTGGAGAACCACGAAGATTGATCGACAACGTCCGAAAACGCCAACATAGGGATCCATCGAAGCTACTAAAAAATTTGTGGACGGAACTGGAGGGACGTTTCGGCAATATGGCAGCAATAACCTGCGCAATATTGGAACAGTTGGATGAAAAAGCAAAATTTGAAGAAAAAGATAAGGGAAAACTCCAAGAGTTTTCAGATCTTTGTTCAGGCGTGGATTACCAACTTGGCAAACTTCCTGGTCTAGCCTGTCTAAGCTATCCAACGGCTATCCGACCAATCGCACAGAAACTTCCTACGTCATTACGTCGTAAGTTGGAAAAGACGGTCGTAAATTTCGCGTTGGAAAACCACGATGCTTAACCGCGGTTTCATATCTTCGCTACAATGGTTGAGAAGCAGGTAAGACTCAAGAATCACCCAAATATTGCAATTAGAGAGGTACAAAATAAGAGATCCCTTCGCAGAGGGCAGTCCCAAGAAAGAATAGTCTTGAAGGGAAACATGGAGTCCGAAAAGAGAAGTCACTGTCAGTTCCACGATTGCGATGGTCACAAGTTAACGGCATGTCAGGCGTTCGCGTGGAAAACACTGGAAGACAAAATAGAGTGGATAAGAAAGGCAAAACTGTGCTTTCGATGTCTATTAGATAAACATATCGCCAAAGATTGCAAGGCCGGTATTAAATGTACCGAATGGGGTAGTGACCAGCACTCTAGTTTGTTACACCGGGAGAAGAGAGAAAACGTTGAGAAATCTGGTACTATGCCAGGTAGCGAATTTCAATCAACCTGCATGGAAGTATGCAAAGCAAGTAACGGAGGACTATCCTGCAGCAAGATCGTTTCAATGGACATCTTCCTTCAAAAAAGATCCGAAAACATCCAGTATATGCGTTAATTGACGAGCAAAGTAACGCATCTATGATCACCCCAGTGTTAGCGGACAAGTAGGGAGTAAAAGGAAAGAAGAAAAGGTATTTCCTGTCGACTTGCAGCGGTTCCAAAGAAGTGAGATACGGACGCCGAGTTTTCGGGCTGACCGCGAAATCCTTAGGCGGAAAACTGGTGAGATTACCCACCTGTATTGAATGTGACAACATTCCTGAGGACAAGCGAGAAATCCCAACGCCTGAGATAGTTGAGAAATTCACCCAACTCCGAGGAATAGGAAGCGAGATTCAGGCCTTTGATCCAGGAGCAGAGATATGCTTATTAATTGGTCGCGATGCTCCGGAACTTTTGAAAGTTCGATCATCCATAAATTGTCCAAAGGGTGCCCCTTAGGCCCAAAATCTGCTGTTCGGATGGACGGTGTGTGGACAAGTATGCCTGGAACGCTTGGGCGGAGGTGTACACATTTCAACCAATCGCATTACTATCCACCAACCTCAAGGTTATCCTTTGAGCGACGAACATTGTCAACTTACAAAATCAGTCGAATCGCACCGTTCCAGATTCGAAAATCCTACGAGCCAAAAATTCATTCCATGCCCGAACAAGTTTGTGATCAAAAAAACCCACGGAGATAAGAGGGATTCTAATTATATCTACCGTATTACTACCTTTGATATTGAAACTACGACATCCATTGAAGACAAACGTTTCTTAGAAATTATGGAGAAGGGAATTCATAAAAACGAACTCGGAAATTGGGAATTGTCACTTCCTTTCCGATCCCCGAAGTAACCCTACAGAACAACAGAGAGCAAACTGTTCTACGACTCAATAACCTATTGCATACCTTCGCAAGAAAGCCTCAAATGAAGAAATACTATCTCGAATTTATTGGAAAGTTACGGACACGAAACCACGCTGTACCGCTACCAGAGAGCAGAGTCGTCCAGCAAGACGACAATGTCGAAGTAAACAAGATTTGGTACCTGCCGCACTTGGGTATATACCACCCAAAAAAACCCACCCAGATTCGAGTGGTTTTTGATTCATCAGCTGAGTACAAAGGAACTTCTCTAAACATAGAACTCCTTTCCAGACCAGACGTCTTGAACAACCTGCGCGGGATATTGATTCGCCACAGTCAAGAAAGTCCGTCAAGTTCCCATATTTCAGGACCATAGCAGTGTAGAAAATTATTCACTGACAGACACCGAGGGTAAATTGGCTATTCCGAGGCCCCGCACAGAATATCTAAAAAATAGTTTTGGTTATAGTGGTGCGGTGCTATGGAATAGTCTTCCTACTGATTTACGACAGACAAATAATTTTAATCAATTTAAAGTCCGCTGCAATGACTTCTTTGGACTTTCTTAACATTTGTACTTATTTTTTTTTAATATAATATTATACACGGCACTCTTGCAAAGCAGGTTTGTTTTTATAATAATTAGTATTATTGGTAATAATTGTAATATTTAATTGTCTATGTTAAGTAGTAACTGTATGTAAAATCCTGAAGAGTATTTACCGTGTTTAAATAAAGTGATCATCTCATCATCATCTCATCTCATCGGAGTCACGTGTGATATAGAGTAGATGTTTCATTGTTTCTATGTCAGCCGGAATCATAGGGATGTCAGTGGCGGATTAAGGATTTTTATCACCTTAGTCAAACTTTTGAATTTTCTTTGCAGTGGTGGTGGTGGTGGTGGGTTTAGTTCAAAACACGCACTATGTTTCTCATATGGTAATTACATGCATTTTACAATAAATCATAATTTGAATTTGAATTACTGAGTTGAATTTAAATCGGTTCGGACCAATCAAAAGCGAGAACACGTAGATTTAAACGTAAATCAGAACCTTCTGCACATTCGACAGGGCAGAGGAACCGAAGCAAACTTTTGATTTGGCTTTTTGTTAACCGTTTTGTGACATCACAACACTTTCCTGACAGACGGACTATAGTGCGCCAGAGTCTTCAATACATGTGTCAGGCACAGTATACAATCTTGGCCTGAATAACAAGGTCTTTACACATTGCCGGACAAGCTGTCGTTCCCGTTACGATAAAGGATTCAAATCATTACAGTTACGATTGCAATTCCACGGCATTTTACGCCGGTATCTCGAGGACAAAAGGCCTGTCTCATTCGATTTTGTTACGGCTCCATTTCATACGGTATTGGGCGAATATAATATAAATTACTCTTTAGTATTAAGCAGTATAATAATATCTTCAATCAATGATAAGTCTAATTTATCTGTTTAAATTTTAACAAAGTCTGATCATATTGACCACTTTACCTGAGAGCAATGCGTGTCTTCTTGCCCACTGCATAGTACTCGGCGCCAAAATTACTATTATTATCCAGACTTTACTACCATCAGCAGAACGACTGCGAAGGTTTAATGTCGACAACAGTGTTTCAGATTAAAAGCAAGGTCTTACCATCATTACTGTTAAGCGCACTAAGAAAGCTTTTCATAAAGCTCGTAGGCAACATTTTGAAAGACCGTCACTGAAAACGATCTCCACACGCTAGTTAAAGTGTTTCAAAATCAACAGAACACTGTTTACGATAATATGACCAATCAGAAGACGAGAGATGAAAGGTGATAGTTACGAGGAGATTGATGTTGGTAATCAATGTTTCCACTTCCTAAGAAAGAGTTACCTTCATAACTTAGAATTGGTCAATGATGTGTCGACTGGTAATTGAAAATGGTCAACTAAATGGAGTAATTTTGAGAAAGACTGCTGGGGTCAGTAATTTGAACAATTCCCATCTTCAGGTCGAATTGATGATCTTCAGAATAAAAAAACAGCCATAGCCTTGTATTTCCAGATTTCAATTTGAGACAGACACTTTGGCTTAGAATCCGCTTAGTAATTCTATAGTATGAAACATTGACGAAAATGGTAAATGTGTCATCAAAACTTGGCGCTAGTGGATGGTACGCGGATTAAACACCGACAAGGCACTGCTATGGCATAATTCAGGGGCCACTTCTAGAGGGTGGCTTGAGGGGTCGCGATCCCCACCCTTTTTATGGGAAATCTTAGATTTTGTCCTATTAAAGGCAGCTTTTTGACGTCATTTTCAAAAACTGCGAAGACTATTTTCACTTGAAATTATCAAAATCAACTGGACAGTAGCTTGATACTACAACCCGATCTCTGTCCTTTGAAATCCCTGGTTGCGCCCCTGCATCATTCTAGTCAAAAGAAAACTTTGATTTGGTTTTTCTTAGCAGTAACGGAATACGAAAGACAGAGTTGTAAAGATAAATAAATTAAACGACGTAGCAAGGACTGAGACTATTGTAGTTTTAGCCTTCCGTATGAAGCCACAGTGCCATGTACCTGCACGATATTGCTATATGTCCACGCCAGAAACACATCAATATACAAATAAGCCCACCAATGCTAAGACTGGCTGAAATTTTGAAAATTTCTCCGCTGAAAATTGCAAGGAACGCGGTTTCAAAGCATTCAGAACCCTTAACTCATCGTTTCACAAGTGTGTCGAGTAAAATTGTGTTGCTTAAAACTTAAATAAACAGCAAAGACAGCCATATTTCCTCCTACATCTTACCTCTTGTTGAACACCGGGCATGTAATCATACATCTCAGTAAATGAGGAAACCATCGTTAATTAAACGTTATAACTCTCTTTTACATTCTTGAATTATCAAGTTAGACAAAGGTCCTTGACTGGTATACCGTGCGACTGGTCCAATTTTCAACTTTTGGCATTTTCATGTCAAAATCTATATTACATTTAGGACTTTTTTTTGTTTGTTTGTTTTTTCTTACTTGTTTGTTTTTGTTTTGTTTTTTTTCCCAACGTGTTGACAACCAGGACACACAGTGCAGCATTGCAAGCAATATCGCAAAATATTCTGAATCTTATAAAGGTGGCAAAATTTCCCGAAAAAAACAGTAGGTATTAGGTTAGCAAGAACCTAACTGTCAATACTACCTGAATTTATTTTTTCTTTCATTTACTTCCTTAACGTCAATGCCAATGTTGCGAACAACCTAAAATGTCTTCCTAGTACATGATATTTAGTAACTGTCACGACATTAGGTGAAATATTGCGACCTCGTGTACTTGCATAATGTCAGCGTGAGCCAAAATTGCGTAATAAGTCGGTTTTCGAATTTTTCAGGTCATTAAAGGGTCAATAATTAGACCTGCTTGGTTGCTTCATGTATCATGGGCTACCTTCTCGGGTCGGAAGCCAATCTAATTATGCATTCTGATTGGCTTACAACTGGTCCGTTTTGTTAACCTGCGCGCGCTACAGCAATCCGGTAAAAATCGAAAACCTTCAGAAAAAGAGAACATGAAGAAAATCAGGGAAAAGTAAGTTATTTACCACACATAGTCGGCTTTTACTGGGAAAACTTTCCCTTTAGTCCAGAAAACACGGACCTTGGCCCCCTTGTTGGTAAATAGCGCAACTTGTGGGTTTTCAAAAATGCATTAAGCAAAATGGGTGTGAGTGAAGTCAAATAGGCAATAGAGATTGAGGAAAAAAGAAAAGTGGAGGCTGTCATAGTGCATTTAAGTGATTTGTATTTTACCAAAAAACTGCACTACATCTAGCATTGTACAGAGAATAAATCCTGTTGTTACTGGCCAAAAATTATTTTCATATATCAATCACAAGAAAAGATAAAAGGAAATATTATTGGCCAAGTCGTGGTCATGCAACATGAAATAAACTCAGTGGATCTCTCCATTGAAGGAAATGTAGGAATATTACCCCCAGAGGCCAGCAGACAACACGTACTCGTTCACGTGAATGTACAAATTACTACGCATGATTTAAAATGCATAGATAAATGAAATTCCATACTGTTTAGGGTTCTGGAACCGGAGACATGGTGAACCCATTTTGTAAAAATGTCCACTAAAGATTTGCCGGGTGAAAATCTTAGACGAAAGCTGAAGATGAGAGTCCAGGGCTCTCATCTTCCAGGGCATCTCATTTTGATTGGATGGAGGTTTCCAGCTTAATTTGTTGAATATTGGATCCCTTCACAACTTACCAGAATTTCATTTGACGCGCATTCAGGCCATGTATAATATGGCCTCGGTTCCAAACCCCTAACATGTAAATCATATATACACCAGTAACAAAAATTTCAGAATCATCCTCAGAGATAAACATTAACCGAAATTTTTCATGACAATCTGACATAATATACTGGTCCACCACTATGTTCATGTGTGTCTGTGGATGATTCTGAAATACAATTGAAACACTACAAATCCTCTTACGGATAAGCGTTAAGTTGTCGCAAGAACATCTCGTACACTCAAGTTGGATAAAAACACTTCTCCAATCCCTGTGGGCTCAACAGCTCAACAGGTGGTGCGACGGAACGGTTCCCGGAGGTGCGAGTTCAAATCCCGCTCGAGTCAACATTTTTCAGTTGACTTCGACAGTAACCAAAAGTTCTTTTATATACCGTACCAAACCAAATTTTACCCGAATTACTATCTATTTTTGCCCCAATAACTATCTCTTTTTGCCTGAATTTTCTGCTTTTTTACAAACTTTGGGGGTGTCTTATCCCTCACACTCTCCCTAAACTACGCCCGTGGTTAGACTTGTATTAAAATGAAATACAATATGTTTAGTTATTCTCTTGGGAAGACTTTTTGAACTATGCTGTTTTTGTACAGGAACGTTTTTAATAGGAACGAGATTTTTGTTGACTTTAGCCCTGCAAAACATCGAGTGTTATGGAGTCACTCAGTTTTCAATGAGTCTCTCAGTGGCTAAAGGTGTTGGATAACACTGAAACCTTCGATTACATAAAATTCAATGCTCTCCATGCCACAATTACATAGTAAAACCAACAAAGAGTAAGAGCAGCAAAACAGGAAAAAGGGGAAATTAAACTCTGGCATTTCGACTTTTGCATCCGACAGTATGCAATGTTTCACAAGTACGTTTGATGGAAAAATGGTCTGAAATCGTTCAAAAGAATGTTGACAATTTTTGATTCTTCATAAAGATTGGCTTAAATTCGTATAAACTAGTCCGAGCTTTACTGATGGATGATTGCATCGTTTGCGATAAATTGCGATTCTCCAATATGACGTCCTTAATGAATGGATAAGGCACACATTCAGACAAAAAAACAAAAAACTAAAGACCAACTATAAAATACTTACGTTTTTTCGAGTAGCTGGGGTCATCTTCGGAATGAAATCGCTTTCTGGAATTGTTACCTGTACAGTAAAGAATGTTATCATTATAAATAACTCTTCGATCGATGTTTCAACTACTGAACAAAATCATTCGCGCTTTAACTAGTGAGTTGCCGTTTATTCAATTCACTAACCAATGCAATTTCATCAAAGAAAATAAACAATTTCAATGTTTTTGCAGACGATCGTTGGACGTTCGTCAAGCTCAAACTTTTAAAAGAACGGTTTTTGAAACCCAGAAGGGGATCAAACCCAAAACCTTCTTGATAACCAATGAGATGCTCTAATGAATAAGTTACCCAGGGTCGCTCGATGGTTGGAGTGTCTCACTGGTCATCATAAGGTTGGGGTTCGATCCCTGTCTGAGGTTCAAAAATTGTTTTTTTAAGGTTAAAACTTGAAGAACGTCCAACGATCATCTATGAATATAACCAAGTTCCCACATTCATATGCTTTTTGGGTTGGAAAATTGGTTTGTTCTAGTTTTTTTTTCGTTATTCTTTTTTCGTTATTAGCTTACAATACTGGCTTACAGGTTTACAAACTGTTTACATAGTGACTCAATAGCAGGTTTATGAAATAAAGGCACAGTCGCAAGTCAACTACACTTGTTCAGTGGTTACCAAAATTATGTTTATGACAAATGACATCAGTTGAAATTGAAAGTTCTTTTCCATTACACGCGTTGCTGCTTGGTATTTTTGTACGGTATAACGCTCCTGAACTAGTCTTGAATTTAATTTCTGTGGCATCGTTCACACTAAACGTGCCGGAAGCGTCACGCTGTAATAGATGCGTTCGTTGTGAACGGGGCCTACAGGTTAATGTCGACGATAGACGTTTCACACGAATGTCATGTTATTTAAAAGCCATATTTATACATGCCAATACAGTACTGCCAGACAGGATAATGGTAAGTATGTCTAAAATACATCGTAAGGCGGACACTTGACGGTAGAAGTTGCCTCTGAAAAACCCAGAATTTATTCTAAACAGGTGGCCACCACGAAGAGAAATTTTAAGTATAAAACTGTTCCCTTTTTCAATCTAAGATGATTACAACCATTGAAAGATTGCCTTACATTTGAAAACATTTTCCTCTTCACATATCATACACTTAAAAGTTGTAATCGTTAAAACAATGTTTTCCGTATGTAACTAGGTTTAGGTCGACACTATACATAACACTTTGTAATTCTGGAACATTTTCAAACTATGTTTTTTTAATTGATTTAGTTTCATGAGATAAAAAATAAGTATATACTTCAAACAGATAAAATATCTTAAACTAGTTTTCAACAACAGAACTTTACCAGACAAGATTAAATCATCAGTCATCAGATGGCTTCGCTTTGTTGATGGGTTCGATGTTCATAAGCTTGGCTTTGATTGGCAGAGGAGAGTTGCTAACTTTATCATTGTGTTTTCTAAGTTAAATGATTTTCATCTGTCGTTATTTTATAAAAGAAATACCTAGTGGATTCCCTGTGTTTGGATTCTGTGATCCAAACACTTAGGGTGTTGCTTGACTTTGGAAAAGCTAAAAATACTCCCCAAGCGGCTCTCAACATCCCGCGTGTTTGGATCACAGTATCCAAACATAGGGAATCTATCAATGCAAAACAAAGAATATTACCGCCCTGCTGTGATATTTTATAGGAATCACGGAAACTGAATATTCCATAGTCCCAATACAGTCAAACCTGTATTAGGTGGACACACTTGGGAAATTGTTTAATGTCTGTTTACACCTTTTGCTGTTCATTACCAGAAAATATTCTATCATTAGCACCAACCTCAACCTCATTAATGCAAAAATACATTCATTTTAATGAGTCGTCACTCATTAAAGCTTTTGACTCATTCATTTAAAATTTTACATAAAACTTTACATTAATTAGTGTCGAAAGACAACAATTGGCTTGATAGGGCATTCAACAGCATCAACAGACGACCATTAATTTCATTCTGCTATACATTTGGGATAATAAAATTTCAATTACGACAGACGTTTGTCACATATGTTGCAGGGTCCATTTAATGTTATATGGACTCAGGTACATATCAAACAGCTAAACAAAAATTTATTTCACCGCACGTTAATTTCTGTAGTAGAGGTGTAGTTGAGGTGTCCGCGCTATGGAGATTCTTGTACCCAGACCTCCTGGATACTACATATTTTGCTGTTCGTTACCAAAAAATACACTATCATTAACACCAACCTCAAACTCATTAACGCAAAAATATATTCATTTTAATCAATCGACTCTCATTAACGTCTTTGTCAGGTTCAATTAAAGGTTTTGCATAGAAGGTGACATTCATTAGGATACATACGCAACCATTTGCAACAAATGGCGTTCATTAGTGCCAACAGATGACCATTAACTTCATTCTACTATACATTTCGGAAAATAAAATGTCAACTACGGAAAAATATCTAAAATGTCAATTTGTCCAGTAAGTATTGTAATGGCCGAAAAAAATAAGAGAAATAGAATTCGTTTAGAGCACCGCCAGAGAATTTTTGGGGCTTTCGAAAACCCATATGAAGACCTTCTTATGGTAGCGGATGCCTTGGGAATAAACAGGTCAACAGCCAGGAACATTGTAGTGCGATGTGTGAGAGAAGGCAGAGTTGAAGAGATTCCATGTGGTTGCTCAAACAATGTCCGAGTCGATGGTGAGATGAGAGAATGTTTAAACAACATCATTAATGAAAATTGTCTTCTAACTCTAAAGGAAATAAACCAAGAGCTTCGACAAAGTTTACCAAGAAAACCTACAGTTCATGACCGGACGGTGGCGGGAGCTTTTGATGGAATGCTCTGGCGTGTAAAGTTAGGTCCCGTCCACACGTATACGGATTCGTTTGAAAACGCAACGTTTTCTTTGCGGATTCGCCTTCCGTCCAGACGTATCCAGCGAATACGCTCACCGAAAATGCAACCTTTTGAAAACGGTCTCCAGAGTGGAATTTTTTGAAAACGCAACAATATTGTTTTCGTGTGGACGCATGAAAACGGAACCTTTTGAAAACGATGACGTAACGGCCTCGAATCCAGTCTACCCACGTGCATCGGTGCATTGGTAAATTAAAAATGGCGGAGAGACAAGCTGCTGTTTCGATATTAATCGGGCTTATTTCAAGCCTTATCGCATATGTTCAGTTAAATATTGCGATGTTAAGTTTTCAAGCTGATTATGCAAGGAAGCGAATGAACATAATCAGGCTTCTTTCATTACCCATCGCAAAAATTGGAACCTTGAAACGCTTAAACAGAAGGCGTCAAATACAATCTCGACGATTCTGGGTTAGACCTGGACGAACAAGTGCTTGGTGGGCTAGTTTCGTCAACCAAATAGTTGTCCCAGAGGAGTGGAAGGAAAATTTTAGAATGAGCCGAGTATCCCTATACATGTTAGCAGAAGAACTAAGACCATACATAGAAGGAAAGAACACCATTATGAGATCATCATTTGGTGTTGTTAAACAAGTGGCTGTCACTTTATATTATTTAAGTGACGAGAGTCGTATAAGCAAGACAGCAAATGCTTTTGGGGATTTCACGTCAAGCCGTTTCAAAAATAGTAAGGAAGGTGAGTAAGGCAATGACTGTTCATCTTGGACCAAAGTATGTGAAGCTACCATATACAAAAGAAGAAGTGGATGATTTGGTAAAGAATTTCCATAAAGCACATGGCTTTCCCCAGTGTTTGGGAGCAATTGATAGAACTCATAGAAATAAAGCAGCCACCTGTAAACTCCACTGACTACATCAATCGAAAAAGTCGTTACACCTTGAATGTGCAAGCAACATGCGATTATAAATAATGTTTCATGGATGTCGTTGTAAAGTGGCCTGGAAGTGTCCACGATGCAAGAGTATTTTTAAATTCCAGCCTAAATTATTCCTTGAAGAATGAGAAAATACCTCCATGTAGATACCAGATCCTATCTAATGAAGATCCAGTTCCAGTTGTTTTATTAGGAGACCCAGCATATCCACTCATTCCTTACCTTATGAAAGAATACTCCAATGGTGGCTCAACTCAACAGGAACAATACTTTGGCATGACCTTGTGCCACTCGCGAATGGTTATTGAGTGCTCCTTTGGTCGCCTTAAAGCCCGTTTTGGTGCCCTGAAGAGAGCTATGGATATTAATCTTGATGATCTTCCACATGTGATATATGCCTGTTTTGTCCTGCACAATTTTTGTGAACTGAATAATGAAAGAACTGGAGAAGACAAGGTTACTGTTGCTGTCGATTATGACAGAACCTTTCAGCCAGTCATTTCCACCAATAACTTAAGAACTGAGTGTAACGACGCAGAAGGCAAGAAAATCAGGAGGATACTGACAAAGTACTTTGATCCTTAAGAACTGAATAAGCTACTACATTATAGTGCAATTTGAACTGAACTGGACTGTAATCTGTATTACTAATTAACAAAGTGACGCTTCAAAATCTACCCATTCATGAACCATTGGGTGTCACAGGTTTGTATTGTAGTCCTTCAATCTTGTATTCAGCAAATCTCTCTTTTCCCTTAATGTACTCAATTCCTTGCTTTCTTGGTCTTGTTCAATGAACTCAACCTCAGGACTCTTACTTCTGTCAAACTCTATGGTGCTGGTTGATGGAGTACTAGGTCTACTAGCAGTACTTGGGCAGTTTACACTCGAATCTAGTTCTTCCTGTATTTCGTTGGTTTCTATTCCTGTAGGTAAAGTGGTTGTAGCTGGGGAGCCACCCCATATTTCTTGACACGAATCAAAGCAAAAGAAGGACTACTCTTCCATGGCCACTTTTTCTTCCACTATCAACGGCAGATCGAAATTTTGACCTGATCGCCTTCAGTTTTGAAGTCAAAATACCCTTGTTAAGTTCTTGCTCTTTATGTGGGAATTCCTTGCCGATCAATGCAGCGTTTTCTAGGGAAGGATACTGTGCTACAAACAGATCTAAAATGTCCGAATACTTCGTCTGGCACGATTCCCAATCGACATTTTCCGTTGTCTTTGCAACTTTATACTCCAAAGTCACATTTAAAAGAAGCTCGACTTCGTCATCTGTCCAAACAAAGGGCTCGCTCTTACTGTTTCCTTTAGATTTCCAAACCTTTTCTCCAGAATTTGACATGTTTCTTGTTCGTAAAATTGCAAATGCTTGCCGAGAAGAAGACCACGAGGAAATAATAACACCTACAGCTGTACTGCCAGCTCATTTCATATAATAGCGCATGCTCCGTAAGTGATTCTAGTGTTTTCGGTCGTTTAAGCGTATTCGTGTGGACGGTCGAAAACGATTTAGATGCGCTACGTGTGGACGCGGATTTTTTTGAAAATGGAAAAAATGTTTGCGTTTTCAAAGGAATCCGTATACGTATGGACGGGGCCTTAGCCAGACCACTTCCTGCTGACAGAAACTGACCGGACGTAATTCAAAAGCGGATCGAGTGTGCAAATTGGTTTAAGGCAAATGGAGTTGTTCAGCTCTGTATTTTCATAGATGAATGCGGGTATAACATTTCGATTGCCAGAAACCACGGTAGAGCACGAATTGGCGAGAGTGCTTACAGACAGATCTGTGGACAGCGAGGTCGAAATGTGACTGTAACGATGGCCATTTCGCCGATTAACGGCCTTGTTCTACACTCAGCGATAGTTGGGAGTATGAATGCTCATAGAGTTAATGAATTTTTAATGCAGACTAGGCAACGACTAAATCCGAAAAAACATATAGTGTTTATATACGACGGTGCTCCCCCACATCGAAGTGCTGGCAACCCAGGTAAAAATACAGATTTAAAAATGCTACCGCCTTATAGCCCTTTCTTGAACATTGTTGAACAGGCCATAAGTTGCTTTAAGGTGGCCATTAGAACCGATATTTCTCGCCCTGAAATCCAGGCTCAGATGTATAACCAAGCTGAGGTAAGACGTCAATGAATTGCTTTAGGGAAATATTGACAGCAGCTATTGCTTACGACATGTGAGAGAAATGTCGGAACGATAACTGCTCACAAATGTGTCCAATAGCACCGACTTATGCAGACGTACTAGCCACACTTTTTAAACGGAGAAGAAATTCAGGGATAATTTTGACAAATGATCACTATAATGCATGTAGTTTTACAATGTTCTAACGTACTGAACTCTACTGTACTGCTCTGTAAGTTTCGATTATAAAACGTTTTTGCTAAGATGGGAAAATTGTTGAGTGTTAGAAATTCACGTGCAGTGAATGAATGGTGCTAATGATAGGATATTTTCTTGTAATGAACTGGAAAAGGTGTAATTACAGCTAGACATGGTCTAGACGCCTACGTGTCTACACAACCACTTTCACTGATATTTACTCAAAACATCTTTACGTGTTATGATCGTGCAGTTCTTTGCTTTTGAAGTAGATGCAAGCGGTTTCAGTATGAATAATGAGATCAGGGGCGGATTTAGAGTTATGCAAATAAGGCAGCTCTCTAAGGAAACTTACGGCCGATCAAAGTGATTTTGATTCGTAAAATAGCATGTTCGACTCGTCGTCGTCAAAATATCCGTATCTGCTATTCCACTGTCTAGCCAAAAAGCTTATGCGTGCATTGCACTACCGAGTCATTTGCGGTGAGATTGAGAAACATCGAATTAAATCTCAATCATATTTTATCGGTTCCTCCTCTCTCAAGCGATCAGGCCGGCATTGGCGTTAGATTACTCACATGCCAATTATTTTGCCAAAGTTTGTGCTTACATCAATCCTCGTGATTGGCTGAATTGCTTTTGCCTAAAGTTTTGCCCAAACTATGATTTGTCTGAGGGTGTCTGATTGACTACACTTATTAGCTGGTTCTTTTAACAAAAGTTGCCATTGGTGCAGCGGTATTTACTTTGTAGTTTTTTTGCCTAACTTGCCGAACTACATCAGTCATATGATCGAAGCTCTGTAACATGATTGGTCTTTAGCATCAATTTTGCCTAAAATGATGATTTGTATTTGCTGCTCTGCGTTGGTGTTAACATCAAGAGGAAAGCTGAAAAACTCATTTCGTTAGAAAAACGGCTTCACTGTCTTCAAATATGTCTTCTTCGTGCTTATTTGAACAATGTCTATCTGCGTCAAAGAAGTTCGACGAGAAGTCCTTGCTGCTATTGTGTGACGGTTTGTCGTCGACAATAAGCAGTCTCACTCGCTCGACGTCTGATCTCAAACTACTAGTGAATCAGGGGTACCTCCACAGATATTTGGGAACGGAGACTTACATCCCTTCATAAGCAAGGAACAATCAGAAAAAGTAGTGCATTTCTCTCAGGTTAGTAAAGTTGCTGGTCTTCACTTACTCTCTTCATGTTGTTAAACCTAATGCAGACAATACACAAATGTGGTCTTTACTGATATTTCACTTATAGCAGAAACACATATGAAGAATCAATTTTAGATGATTTGTAGAAACTTTGTAAAATTTACTGACTAACATTCCCTAACAGTCCCAAAATGTAAATTATTTATTATTCAGTGCAACTGATTAGAAATGAATATTAATGGTTTGAAAGTTGAACCCTTCTGGCTCTGGCGCAAAACGCCGCTGCTGAGATGTGCGCTTTGTCTCACGTGTTGGTCAAATCAGTGAACCGTGTCCTCACTTCTAGACTATTGATTCAATATTGTTTTCCTAGGGTGAAAGCTCCTATCATTTTACTTCGGATTCGTATCATTGATTTATTTTCATGCGCTTTCTTTCATAGCTCCGAACACTCTGGAAATAGTCTCTACAGTCTCTATTTCTTTGGCCATGGTAGGTGACAATTCGCTGATTGAAGAACTCAGGGTGACGACACCTATCCAGCTTTTTCTTAATTCCGATTTTTACAGTAAGCATCCAGTTACGTGCTCTTAAATTGAGCGAAACAGCAAAGGCTAATTTCTGTCATTAATACAGATTACTATACACTTGGGAATAAAGGAGGGGGGGGTGAGGATCATTCACCTCTCTGTTTTTTGCCTTTTTAAAATTTGGCTAAGGTGAAAAAATTTCTAGATACGCCCCTTGTAGATTACCTCATTTACCTATCTT
Organism: Heliopora coerulea; assembly: GCA_030142905.1. NCBI lineage: Eukaryota > Metazoa > Cnidaria > Anthozoa > Scleralcyonacea > Helioporidae > Heliopora > Heliopora coerulea. The sequence goes on from JASJOG010000225.1 coordinate 379,383, forward strand.
ACCAATCAGAAAAAATTCTAAAAATCTTTATAAGGGGAGTAAACACTGTTACCTGTCACTTCAAGGTTTCCTTCAAATGAAACAATCGTAATTTTGATTTCATGTTTAGATCTGTTTTTAAAGCTTAGTAAGTAATAAATATCATCAGAAAGTTTTCATACAGAAAAATTAAACTAAACAAGCCACGGTCAATCTAAAAGATTGAGAAGCTTAAAAAGGTGAATTGAACAAACGACAACTCGTTTTCGCTTACCAGTGGTAAGCGATCTCTGTAAGTGATCTCTGAAGACTAGAAGGAATCTGATATTTTTCTTTACGAAGAATTTCCTCTAATCCGGGATTGAATTTACTTTTTATTGAAATGACATTACAATTTTAGAAAATTTCGAACCAAACACAGCGTACTTAAGCCGAGGATCTGGCTTAAGTACCCACAACTATGAAAAGACAATTTTTTCCTATTTCTCAAACAAAAATGGTATATATTAATAGATATATTATACATACTCTATATAACATATTGATAATATATATATATATATATATATATATTATACATATTATACATATTATATATGATACATATACATATTAAAGATATTCAAATATTCTTCCAAAATTCAATAAGAATTCATGAGGAAAATACAAAAGAAAATGATATCCACGTCGTGTCTTTATATGTGATAAGGACAGAGGACATTCTATATGTGAAGACGTTAATTTTATTTTGGGATTAAAAACATAAATTTCCAAACTTTCTTCAAGAATTAGCTATTAGGAGGTTCATTATAGAAGATATCTAAAAAACTTGCAGTACTCGCTTAATAGGATCTAAAACTATCGGATATCGCCTCATGTTTTAAATTTCGGTAAAGCACTCCTGCTTGGTTTCTAAATATTACTTATATCTATGATGTCGATATAAATGCATACACACACATATATATTACATGTATATGTTTGTATGTATTATAAATAAATGCGAAAACGTTTGTGCGAAAAGAGTGGTTATGAAATCTTGTTCTCTACATTGTCGTTTATACGATTTATCCATATACACTTATACTTGTGTTTTACAACCTAAACACTTTCCATTTTAATATACACATATATATATACAATGCAATAAAGCAAGACAGTTTCTATACTGACCTTATGTAGAGTGCTCAACATTTTATAAGATAGAGCAAATAAATAAATAAGTTTAATACTCTTATTTGTTACTCAGAGTTTCACGTCTCTTCGGACGATCATCGGACAATCATCCGAAGACCGTCCGAAGAGACGTGAAACTCTGAGTAACAAATAAGAGTATTAAGCTTATTTATTTATTTAAACAAAACCTTTCTACAAATGTTTTAAATTTCGGTAAAGCACTCCTGCTTGGTTTCTAAATATTACTTATATCTATGATGTCGATATAAATGCATACACACACATATATATTACATGTATATGTTTGTATGTATTATAAATAAATGCGAAAACGTTTGTGCGAAAAGAGTGGTTATGAAATCTTGTTCTCTACATTGTCGTTTATACGATTTATACACTGATGAGGCCCAATAGGCCGAAACGGTTCCGTCTGTAGTTAGATATCGCTCTATGGCCTCTTGGTTCATATTGAGCGCTCTACAGGATGAGTCATGCCGCTAGCGGATTTGCGCACGCTCACTAGTCTCTAGTTAGAGCGCTCTGGCATGGCTCAGATGTACCACATGTGTGGCACATTTGAGTTGCCTATATAATGTAGGCTTCTCCATCCTGCTCATCAGCACTACACTGATGAGGCCCAATAGGCCGAAACGGTTCCGTCTGTAGTTAGATATCGCTCTATGGCCTCTTGGTTCATATTGAGCGCTCTACAGGATGAGTCATGCCGCTAGCGGATTTGCGCACGCTCACTAGTCTCTAGTTAGAGCGCTCTGGCATGGCTCAGATGTACCACATGTGTGGCACATTTGAGTTGCCTATATAATGTAGGCTTCTCCATCCTGCTCGTCAGCACTACACTGATGAGTCCGAAACTGTTCCTTCTGTAGTTAGATATCGGTCCATGGCCCCTTGGTTCATATTGAGCACTCTACAGGATGAGTCATACCGCTAGCGAATTTGTGCACGCTAACTAGTCTCTAGTTAGAGCACTCTGGCATGGCTTAGATGTAACACAAGTGTGGGACATTTGAGTTAACTATATAATATATGCTTCTCCTTCCTGCTCGTCAGCACTACACTGATGAGGCCCAGTAGGCCGAAACGGTTCCGTCTGTAGTTATAAATTGCGAGGCAAACCAAACAAAACGCGGATGCAATATTCAAGGTCATGGGCAAAGGCCACTTCACTTTTGTATTTTGTCAGTATGAAACAATTAAGGCAAAAATAATAACAGACTAATACCCAACAAAGCAGTTTTTCTGCTATATTGTTAACAAAAACCAACTAGAAACAACAGTTGTTCAACGTCGAAATACTCAAACAGACGGAAAAGGACATGGAGCAAACAAGTTTACTCAAAATGGTTGCGTTGGATTAATTGCCAATTTTAGTCCTCCATGCCGCCTCCCTTCCTCTAGTTCTACATGATCTCTATGGAAGCAAGCCTGCAAGCTGGGAGAATTCGTTGTCTCGAGCAGTAGTTATTCATCTGTCGTCTACTTGACAAATGGTGGCCAATGGGAAAAAAAAAAGAATGCGGAAAACACATTTTTTAACAAGACGCCTGCCACAGACAGCCCTCGAGTAATTATCATTTGGCTTAAGAATGACCAGCATCTCGCAAATAGATCTCTGAAGATGTTACGCGCTAAGCAACGAAGGGCTTTTATCAAAGTTTTCGAGTTTTAGATTTGTTTTTGACTTACTTGTACCTTTTTACAGCTTTGTCACAGCGACGGAACAGCAAGCTGTGAAGAGTGGCTAAAACTCATGGGCTCCAAGCTATCGAAATTAAGCAACGTCACGTCATGACGGCATGAATTTGCTTAAATAAAGTTTTAAACTATCTTCACTTCTCAGCATGATCAAACTATCACTTACAATTAAAAGTTTGATCCGCCGCCTCTTTAATAATCCATCTATTTACGTGTGACAAATTTACCAAAGAATGAAAATGAACGGGCGTGATAATTTTCACTAAAATCCTCTGAACATTACAGATAAAATCCTGTACCGTGATTTGACTCCTGGTGTGTCAAAGCTACACTGTCATGTGCTTCAATATCTTAATTAGCAGTTGCGAGCGAGAATCCAGGCGGGAATCTCAGTCTTAATCCCATTCCTAGTCCTAACCCTAATCCCAATCCTAAGCCTAACCCTAATCCTAAAAGCGTTACTGGAGCGACTAAAATGGCATAGAAGCATCTTAGAAAGAAGAAATAAATTTCTAACTTTGTAATATGAGGTTTGCTTCACGGCTGTAGAATTAGAACTACTTTGTGCACTGGCGTCGGCGCCACAGCTTTCGTAAACATTCTCCTTATAACTGCTAATTAAAATAAATATTAATACCCAGCAAAGTACACGCAGTTAGGCCATGATTTATAAAAGAAATAAGTTTATTAACAGGAATAACGTTTCGTTGTGTCTCGCAACATCATCAGAGTATGAATGAATTAAGTATAGTATTTACAAGGTTAAAGATATAGAGTAGGTGTTATATTACAAGATGTATAAGAAACGGAAATGAATAGAGTGGTTAAAAGAGAGAGAGAGGAACAGAACTTAGATTAGCATTCAAGGAAGGTTTAAGTTTAGAATAAATAAGACTTTCTCTTACCAAAAGTTCAGAGGTGGAAGAACAGGAGGATAGGATTTTGAAGTCGTTGGGTGATGCAGTGATGCCAGTCTCAGTGAGATGAGTTAAGATGCTGGAAGGTGATTGGTTAAGAAGTTTTTTACCTGTCAAGGCAGAAACTCCTAGATGATCAGAGGCTCGTGTTTGTAAGTGGCGGGGCGTTTGGCCCGCATACAGTGCGGAGCAGCATTGACACGTGTAAGCTTAAACAACACAAGACCTCAGAGCTTTAGGAATCCTGTCCTTAGAGTTGAAAAGATTTGCAAGTCGCTTGCCTGGTTGAAAAACAAAGCGAATTCTAATGCAAGTGTAAGCCGAAGAGCAGAGTTTTAAAATTTGAATATGGATTTGAAGAGAGTGAAGACCAGCGAAAGGAAGAGAAAAGTATAAAACCTTTCTGGGGACTGTGTGAATGACTGATTTGATTGTGAAGGTTTTGTCCAATAAAAGAGAAACGCATTTGTCAAATAAATGGGTCGGAAAGCCATTGGTTTTAAAGATATTTTTTAACATTTCAAGTTCTTTGTGGAAATTTTCATAACTAGAGAAGATGTTGAAACAACGATGGAGTAGTGATAGAATTAGACCTTGTTTGTAAGTGATTGGTTTGAAGCTGGAAAAATTTATGAAAAGACCAGTGAATGTGGGTTTGCGATAAACAGAGGTGGTGAAAGTCCCGTTATGACGGGTGATGTCGATGTCAAGAAAAGGTAATGAGCGGTTAAATTCTGTTTAAAAAGTAAAGTTTATATTTGAATGCTGATGGTTAAGAATATTAAAAAACAAGGGAATCTGATCAGGGGAACAGAAAAGTAAAAAAACAATCGTCAACACATCTACGATAGTAACTGGGCTTGAAATTGGAAGGACAACTATGAAGCAAAGATTTTTCATGGGAGGATAAGAGGATGTCTGAAGAACCCCTTGGACCTCTCTTTGAAGAAATAAACCTTCCTTGAATGCCAATCTAAGCTCTGTTCCTCTCTCTTTTACATCTTACCTTTTCTCATACATATTGTAAAATAACACCTACTCTATATCTTTAACCTTGTAAATACGATACTTAATTCATTCATACTCTGATGATGTTGCGAGACACAACGAAACGTTAGTCCGGTTAATAAACTTATTTCTTTTATAAATCATGGCCTTACTGCATGTACTTTGCTGGGCATTAATATTTATTTTAACCAGCAGTTATAAGGAGAATGTTTACGAAAGCTGTGGCGCCGACGCCAGTGCACAAAGTGGCTCTAATTCTACAGCCGTGAAACAAACCTCATATTACAAAGTTAGAAATTTGTTTCTTCTTTCTAAGATGCTTCTATGCCATTCTAGTCGCTCCAGTAACGCTTTTTGTTGAACACACTTCAAAGTCCCCCGGGATTTTAAAAGCCGCCGTTACCTGGAAAAGGTGAAAATGTTCTTCCTTACGCCTTTACTGGAGCTAGGGAGGCGTCAAGAATACTCTAGGGATTATTCGTCCCTATTGTTGCACAAAAGAAATCGTATTTCAAGATCACGTCGTGTTTTCGTAAGCTCCCATCTCTATAAACCGGGAAGCAATAACCTGAAGTGGTAATTTCCTGAATGAAGTTTAAGATTAGGGTTAGGTTTAGGGATTGGGATTAGTGTTAGGTTTAGGAATGGGATTAGGACTAGCGTTAGGGTCAGGTAACCCTAACCCCAGTGGCGCAATGAGATAAATTGATGCCCGTGACGGGAGTGGAAAATACCGACCCTCCCAACTCCACATAAAAAGGAAAAGAAAGAAAAGAAGACTCAAAAGGCAGCCGGGCACAGGGGTGGACTGAGCTGTAAGGCAATCGGACGTGGACCGATGGCCGGGATTCTCTGGGGGCCCAAAAAGCACACGTACTAGGAAAAAATTCAATTTTTTTTTCAGCAAGGACTCTCTCGAATGGTAAAAATGTCGCTGACAATCACAGGTATGTATCATTTCGAATTGTTAGCCATGAAAACAAGAATTTCTGCGATGAATTGTTAGATAGTAAGACAGCTTTATGCTGCATTAAAAACAGAGGTGAATGGAAACTATTTATTCGGCACAGGTTAAATGAAATTTGAATTTGACTAGAAAAAACGACTGGGATTATTGTCCACGAGAACAAAATCCAGCTGACCTAGGTTCAAGAGGAGTTCTTTCAAATAGGTTAAAAGGAAATGAGCTGTTCAAGGAGGCAAGGTGGTTATCAGGTCCTGAAAATGGGTAGCCAGTGAAAGAAGAGATAAGAAATACAAGTGAAAATCTAGAGGAAATCAAGAAGACTGTAGTCATGGAAATTCAATTTAATGAGACTGGGGAGATGGGAGAACGTCGGCCAAAGGATGATGACGGAAAGATGGCGGAAGATGTGGAAAGGGACAATGTTGGTGAGAGAAGACCCAGGAGGGCAGCAGACTTGCACGCACGCCGGAGCCCTGGAGGCTCAAGGGATGGGGGAGTTTGTCAAACATTGTAAGTAATTCTTTGGTTTGTCGTAAGTTCACATGAGTTCGTAACTGTAGTCGTTGAATCCACGGTTTGTTTGTATTTTTTGCTCGACTTTAAGTCTTAGGCTTAATTAATCATTCACACTATGTCAAAAAAACAAAGAATGATGTAAGCGGAACCTCCGGACGACGTTAATTGGAGACTGTGACGTTTTGTCTCGGTTTGCTGGTCTATCGTCTTATAAAGAGTTAGGATAAAACGCGGATACCGATTTGCAGATTAGACGAAAAGAAAAGTGCATTGGCGGATTTGGGGATAAAACGCAGATTCGGGGATAAGAGGTGGACTTGGAGATAAAATGCGGATTCGGGTATAAAACGCGGATTCGGCAATAAAGCGCGAATCTGGGAATAATACGCGGGTTAGGAGTTAAAACGCAGTAAACGTGCTGATTAGCTCTGCACAAATGCAGCGATGCTGCAGATCGCGAAATCAAACTATATTGAAAAACAAACGGAAAAGAAAATTATCGTTTCTCTCTAGAACTATTAAGTATGAGCGTAGAGCCTGGTTTACATACAGCTCGCTAGGAGCAGTACCGAATTACATTCGTTTTTAGTCCAAAAGTTCAGAATTCGAATAATCTTTTAGAAATGATGACAGAAGACGAACAGGTGCCTCTTACATTTAAGAGCACAAGTTTTACGGGGTATATGTGAGTTATGTAAGGAGTTTATTCACAACAAATACACATGTTTGCGACTACGATAAACGGACCTGCGCATCTAAACATATTTAAACCCTAAGTTTAATTCAAAAAGCAAACGTTCGTCTAAACAAACATATCAACGCACGAGATCTACACATAAAGACATTGATTCATGTCGCGGCTGCCTTTTTTATGGTTTTGGAGTAGGTAATTGGAACCACACTGGTGTTATAGTTATGTAAATATGATAATTTAATGAGTAAGAGTTAGCATTGTGATGATATAATGCGCCTACAGCCTCGGGCTATAACGCGCGGGATGGCTACACATAAGGGTATGCCATGAAAATCGATAGAATATGTACGAGTCTTGGTCTCAGAGTCGATGTAGGGGCCCATATAAGTGTGGTAAAAATGATAAAATTGCCAGCTAGTAGGAAGGGGAAGTCTAAACCCACCGCGTGTTACGGATTGATGCGAGGTGTTAGATGGCTATGCAGTTGGACATGTGGTACAGAGTAAAACAATTGAGTATGTATGTAGTATATAAAGAGAAAAGAAGAGAGTAAAAGATGACAGTAAAAGATGCGTAACATTGTCTCGTGCATAATTCTTTTGGGACACAACCCTGGACGTACGTTTTGGCCTTCTATGGTGGCCTCTTCAGTAGGAATATGGGGTTGGGAGTCGAGGTTTTCCAGTCGGAAGGTAGAGAAATCAGTATAGAGTATAATAATAGTGTAAAGAGAAAAAGTGTCTGCTTACCAAAATTGTTGTGTGGCTTGGATAATCCAACGCGTCGTGCCGTCGTCTGGAACAAAAAAGGTCGCTGCTGTATATTCGCACTGTGTAGGAGCCGATCGGTGAGCAGTAAATGAGATCGGGGTCAAGTTGTGACGTGAATATATAATGAGTAGAGTTGTTCGTTCCCAGTTAATATGTAGTGCACGGTAGTGGTTACGTGTAGTGTGGGGAGATTTGTGGTGGTAGGGGTCGTAGGGGGATAACCGTGGGGGTGGGATCCCTTTTTAATTTGTTCTATATTCTGCACAGGAATGAATATGTCGGCGCCGTTCTGCGAATGGATGTTGTATTTTGCTGCGTAATGGATACATAAACGTAGTTCTGCGAATGGGTGTTATGTAGAAGGGCATTGTTGGTGTGTTTATTGTAGAGGAAGGAGGTATGTATTATAAAGATTCGGATGTACCAATTACATGAGAAGTGTTACAAAAGTGTCATCTCACGAGATGATAGTGTATGTAGCAGTTACACAGGACTATACTTACGAATGAGTATACAATTACTGAGTTATGTTCACGAAAATTGCGAAGCGCAGTGTCTAAGTCCGTTTAGGCAGCTTCAAGGTTGGTCCCCAGTATTTGGTACAGAGTTTTTCTCAGCAAGGATCTGTTGTGAGGTTGTAGGTTGCTAATCCCAAGTTGCCTTGGAGGTATATGGTCCTGATTTATCTGGTGTACGCAGATCGGTGTTGAATCCAGTTGTCTTTGGGAGTCGTCCACTGGATGTCTTGTTTGGAGTGGAGGATGGGTGGTGTTCTTTCAGGAGGATGGATGCAAGCCCATGGTTTGGATAACCATAAACAGGTTCATTTATAGATGACTGGCAAGCTGTTGGGCAAGTTGACCTGAGTAGTCATGAGTAAGTTGTTTGTAATTACAGTATTCTGTCTTGTCAGTTATTATGTTGGTGTTTGTAATTTGGCACTTACAAGAGAGTCTTTAAGATTCTTATTTTTCTTATATGCCACAATAGGAGCTTCTGGCCAGAGAATGCTTAGTGTAGGATCTTGTTCAATTATGTGCCAGTGTTTGCGTAAGATTTGCCCAATGTGTTTGGTGTTGTTGTTGTATGGGACAGAGAATATGGGACTGTTTCTGTTTGTTGATTGTTTTCCCTGGTTCAATAATTCAATTTGTGTGTATTGTTTAGCTTGTTGAAATGCAGTATTTATTGTATGTAGTTTGTACCCTCTGTTAATCAGTATGACACACAGATGGTCTAGTCTTTGTTGAAGACGTTTGTTGTCAGTAATAAGGCGTCTATATCTGAGGGCCTGGCTTAAAATTATGTTGTTTTTGCAGGAAGTTGGATGGAACGAGTCATTATGTAATAGTAAGGTTCTGTCTGTTGGTTTAATGTACAGGTCAGATTCAAAATAGTTGTGGTTGTTGATGTAGATTGTGGTGACCAGGAAGTTAACTGATGTAGAGGAGTATGTATAATCAAATTTTATTGTCCGGATAAAACATGTTGATGTAGTCAAGAAATTTATGCAGTGTTTCAATTCCATGGGTCCATAATGCAAAAATGTCATCAATGAACCTTATCCATTCAATTGGTGTTAGTCCATCTGGTGCAGTTAGAAGCATTTGTTTTTCCAGGACAGCCATGAATATGTTTACATAAGTAGGTGCCATGGGGGATCCCATTGCTGTTCCATGAATTTGTAAGAAGTGTTCATTGTTGAATTCGAAAGAGTTTTTTTGTCAGTACTAGTGAGAGCATTTCAGTTATGATTTCTTCTGTGTGGTTGTCAAGTCCAGTGTCTTCCTTTAACACACCTATGCAGGCCTTGATGCCTTCATCATTGGGTATGTTAGTATATAAACTCTTGACATCGATAGTAACAAGTACTATGTGGTTCGATAGATTGTTGTTCAGTGAGAATATTCGTTTAAGGAAGTGAGTTGTATCTTGGACACAGGAGGGTATGTTTTTTAGTAGCGGTTTGAGGAGGTGATCAGCATACTGTGAGAGTTTAGCTGTGGGACCTCCACATCCTGATATGATTGGTCTACCAGGGATGTCAGTCTTGTGTATTTTGGGAAGAAGATATAAGGTTGGTGTTCTTGTTCTAGTTTCTGGGTAGAGAAATTTGTATGTTGTGTTGTCTATTAGTTTGTCATTGTGCATTCTGTTAACAAATGTTACAATATGTAGTGTGTTTTTCCGGTGAAGATATCTCACTTCGCGAAGAAAAGCTGCGTTTACAAATAGGAGATGCACATTTTCAAGTCAAAGTATTATACGGGGAAACTGCATGTTTGCACAGAGAAGTAGTGGTGGCCCTTACCGGCCACCGTAGAAAGCAACGGCGTTCTTGAGGTTATACACTATCTAAAGGATAGGAAAAAAGCTTCTCGACGTTCCAGGTGAAGTTCTTTCCTGTTTTATCGAAGGCCCTTCCTGTTTTATCGAAGCTTTCTACACTGGACTCCCGCGCCTTAGAATTCACCGTAGAAAACTTTCACGAGAATAATCACGTTTGTCCCTCCCCCGTCAATGTAAAGGCCCGAGGTTCGGCTGCCATGAAAATATTTGGAAACGATAGTACAGCGCATTGTAAATTGAACATTATATAAATCTCTTGTCAATTAACTAACACAAAGGAATACTTAACAAAGATGTAAATACTTATTTACAGTGATAGTTACACACTTTATCCTTTTATAGCTCATATAGCACCACAACATTAAATCTGACAACAGTCGTTATGAAATAACGCAACGAAAGAATCTAAGCAAGCGAACCAAAAATCAATATTGTCTAAGACAGAAACGGTTCATTCTTTTCAATTTCGGCTAAGAACATGCTGAATAATTTTTCGAATGAAATTCAGTGCAGTGAAAATATTTTGGACCAATGAACATACCCCTGACACATAACGTGTAGTATTCGTTCAGTTATATTTTTCAATAAAAAACAAAGTGTGAAAGGAAAAAGACGCGTAGAAAGTCAACATTTCAACGGATATCGGGAGGAGTCTTATAAAACCTAAATATTTTTTTCGTACTATCTTTTTTCTGTTGGGAGGCAATGTGGTAGACTCACTGTCTGAAGATGTGCAAATTGTGTTTTGTTGGGTTTAAATGGTTTGCATTGTCTTTAAACTTTCCTACTGTGCGATTAACTAGGTGCGGTTTCGTTGACTAAAAACAGTCCTTATCGTAATTTGCCAACAGATTTTCCACGCACTTTTTACCTTCATACTTTGTAGTTTATTTTCGTTTCAAATACATGTCAACATGCTATTATCGACCTCAAATTGGAATGAACGAACCGTTTCTGTCTCAGACACTATTGAATTTTTGTTCGCTTGCTGAGTTTCGCTCTTCGCATTATTTCATATATGGCCGTTAGAATTATATGTACCAGATCCAACTTTGTGATGTTATGAGCTATGCCACTGTACATCCTTGTTATCTATTCCTTTACGTTAGTTAATTGACAAAAGATTTACATCGTTTTAAATTTACGGTGTATTTTATCGTGTCCAAATATTTTTATGGTGGCCGAAACTCGTGCCTTTAAATTGACGGGGGAGGGACAAACGTGATTATTCTCGTGAAAGTTTTCTAAGGTGGCCGGTAAGGGCCACCGCTACTTCTCCGTGCAAACATGCAGTTTCCCTGTATAACATTTTGACTTGGAAATGTGCATCTTCTGTTTATAAACGTAGCGCTTCTTCGTGAAGTGAGATATTTTCACGGAAAAACACACATCAGATGTTTAGGCAGCCGCGACATAAATCAATGTCTTTATGGGCAGATCTCGTGCGTTGATATGTTTGTTTAGACGAACGTTTGCTTTTTGAATTAAACTTATGGTTTAAATATGTTTAGATGCGCAGGCCGTTTATCGTAGTCGCAAACATATGTATTTGTTGTGAATAAACTCCTTACATAACTCACATATACCCCGTAAAACTCGTGCGCTTAAATGTAAGAGGCACCTGTTCGACATCTGTCATCATTCTCAAAGGTTATTCGAATTCTGAACTCTTGGACTAAAAACGAATGTAATTCGGTGCCGCTCCTAGCAAGCTGTATATAAACCAGGCTGTACACTCATACTTGATAGTTCTAGAGAGAAACGATAACTTTCTTTTCCATTTGTTTTTCAATATACTGTAGTTTGATTTCGTGATCTGCAGCATCGCTGCGTTTCTGCAGAGCTAACCAGCACATTTACTGCGTTTTAACTCCTAATCCGCGTGTTATTCCAAGATTCGCGTTTTATTGCCGAATCCGTGTTTTATCCCCGAATCCGCATTTTATCCACAAATCCGCCAACCCACTTTTCCACCAATCAGCAAATCCACATCTGCGTTTTATCTTGACCCGTCTTAGGCCCGCTTTAGACGCCGTACTATTCATTCGCCGAAACTAACCCACCAATTAAGTACAGTAGAGGCACGGCGTCTAAATCAATTAGGTTCGGCAAGCTTTTATTAAGTTCGACAGAGTTTGGCAGGCCTTGTCGCATAATGCGATACAAGAACGACATCGTTTTCCTCGCCGTACTTTTCATGCGCCTAACCTAATGCATAATTTATTAAAATGCATGTTAATGCTTATTCGTTCCCGCACATATGTAATAATAGTTTTCTCTGGCTAGGCAATGCTTTGTAAATCGGTGAGTAGCCTACGGTTTCTTTGATGAGGAACAATACTTTTTAACTAAGGAACATTAAGAACCAATGAACGATTTGCCATCTTGATTTTTCATGCCAAAATGGTATACTTGGTGTTAAATTAGAGTAACAGGACTACGCTGATCAGCAACCTACATTAAGTTCGCCGTTTAAATTAGCAGCCGCTCCTACATGGTACCGAATAGTATTATGTTCGGCACATGGAAAGTACACTGTCTAAAACGGGCCTAAGTTTAGTTGGTTATTGTGCTCCAAGGTTGATAGTAATTAAAGGATTTGATCTAAAAGATACAGTCCCCAGTCGTGTGTTTTCAACCATCTGAAGCTCAACTACTAAGTAAAGTAGAATACGTGATATAAGATAACAACAGACCAAACTAACTTATACAAGTAATCAACTCTCTCAAAGTCAATAAAACCTTCAGGTACATTTTAGGAGGTAATTCTAAAGTTGAAAGAAGTCACTCTCTTTGTGATCTACATGGCATTTCATATATTGGTCCGCCATTTCGTGTGTTAAAAGGTTTCAGATTCTCAGGACAAATAACGTTGTACTTCGAGCATGCCTAACCTGTTTTGAGTGTCTCACTGGATCTTTTACCTAGAAATAAAAAAAATTAAATAATTTTTGAAAATCAAAACGGTTACTGTTGCCACATATTCCTGCCAAGCTAAAAAGAAGTAACAATATTGCTCATGTCATATTAGTAGCGCAGTTTCCTTTGAGGAAGCACCCCATATTCCCATTAACCTAAGTATCAGGCCTGGTAAAGAACTGTTTGATAGACGTAAACATTCCGCATCGCCATGGTTTAGACTGATAGTGACCGTAAATCACACTTTTTAACGTCAGACTCTACCATTCGTAATCTGAATTTTATCTAAGTGTGTTGTTTCGCGACAATCTGAGCATGCTAAGAACAGTTCCTGCACCAGACAATCTCCAGAGACGATCTCCGCAGTGATGTGCCTCCATTTCTCAGTAGTTTAGCTCTGCTGATCAACAAATCATGAGCCTATATTCTTCCCAGAATATCTTCCTCAGCCAAATGACGCTGAGTAGTATCTTATACTTGTTTTCGAAACTCTTCTGGTTATTGTACTTATTTGTTCGTGATTTTGTCGACTTTTCCCGTTTCAAGCATCTTTTTGGCAGGAACTTCGCAAGCGTGCTTACGTAAGTTTTCGTCCAGGAATAAATACCATTTAAGGGGCCACATGTCGAGTGCAGTTTCGCCTTTCCGTTTGGAAATCCAAAAAAAATTATATCAACTGATCTTCGTTCCAGAAGTAAATTAATGGTCGATTGAATTTCAGTAGGATGCTTGTTTATGGTGTACGTGGAGATCTTCAAATGTTTATCTAACTGCAAAATTGGCTCAGCTGTTGGCAGAAGGATGGCTTATGGCAAATTAAATATTTAAGTTAGTTATACTAAAAAGAGCAAGATCAATGTAGGAATGTTTTTAAGCCAAGGACGTCAGGAGAAAAATATCAAGCAACACTGCTGGAATTATCAAATAGTATTGACGAGGAAGAGGTTTTAAGGTAGTAGCAGTCATTACCTGTAGAATTATCGTTCGGGCAAGCGTTACGGAAATATTAAAGTTAAGGTAGTTCAACTGTTGTCTCTTCAAATTTAACCAACTTGAATTAAACTCCTTTCCCATATATTCCTCTTAAGACTGCTATTATACAGTTCCTACTGGGTTAACTTGTCGAGAAGTAGAAAACTAACAACGATCTGATTTCGTCAATTATACATGTAAATGTATAGCTGACCAAATGGCATTTACTAAAGCGCGGTTTAATGCCAATGATTCAGCTGTGAAAAATTCCTTAGAATATTAATAATAAGTTGTTTACGCCCGGTAAGATTTGTTTGGTAATTATTTATCATCTAACTTTTTCAGAACACCATCTCGACTTGTCTTTTTATTTTCCTATAATAGACCATCTTCATAATTCTCTCAACCGTGTTTAAAGAAGAACTTATAATGGGATGAGCCACAAACTAAAGAGATATATTTCTATTTTGTGTTACCAGAGAGGTAAGAGTTTATAAATGAATGTACAAATACAACAATCACACCAAAAACTCAACTTTAAATAAACAAAAATACTTACTTTCGTCAATGCGTTCATTTTCAGGGTATTCAGGATCCTCAGAGTCTGACATATCTGCGAAACTATGATCTGTTAATAAAAGAAAAGCAACAATAAACTTTCGTTCCCTGCGTAATTTAAAGTGTTTAAGCTAATTAATGCTAGTATGGTACATTGACTTCCTGTCATTTGGCCTACTGAACACTGATCCGAAAATTAAATAAGTAAAGAGAGAAACTCCAATTTTTATTCGGTCTTCTGCATTAATACAGTCTAAATTAAGCCGAACGTTAATCCGTTTCTCCATCATACCGATGCGGATGCGGATACAGCTAAAATCTAGACGACTAACTGACAGCAGTATCACCTTGAGTACGATCACTGGCATGGATGCGGATACCAAACCTACGAAGGCGGAGCAATCGGATCCAGTGGCGTAGCTAGGAAGAGACTGGGAGGCCTGTGTCCCCGAAAATTTTCAGTTACTCAACTTTAAGTTCTCATGTACTGACAATTTTTGTCACCACCAGGCCCAAGAAGGTAAACTTTGTCGATTTTGCAGGCATGCCGATGATACGGTCACAGAGAGGGTTATTGCTTCTATGCAGTTCTGATTATGTCTCATGTTTTCACATGAACGTTATAAAATCAACATTGCAAAGGTCACAGATAGTTTAATTTCTCCCAAAAGTCGAGTCCTTCCGCTGCATTCTGCAGTACACGCTTCGCCTCATCTCAAAAGTTGAATTTCCGCCGTTCTAAGTATTTGAATTATTTAATCTATGTGTGTTACTTGTCTATGTGTTACATAGATTGTAATCTCTTAAATATGTTGTGATTCGTCCCACTATTTTTTTAAAATTAATTGTTTTCTTCAAAGTTGTCACAAATATAGAGATGGGTAACCTGCGTGTGACATTTAGCTCGCAGAAAGAGAATAGACTTTATTTTGCTGCAACTTTTAACTGTTTAGTGATTAAAGAAGATGTTATTATCAGTATTTTCCATGTAAGATAATTGTCTAAAGCTCATTTTTTAAATTTGCGGACAGGTTACCGATTATTTAATATTTAAGATATGAAAAGTATTTCCAGAGTGAAAGTGTAACCCATTCCAGTGTTAGTAAAAACTTTCCATATGAAATTACGTAGTGCATCAAAGTTTTATTTTTTCACACATCATTCAAATGAAACCTAAAAAGTTTTATCCCGGGAAATTTAAAATACACTTTTAAAACTGAATATGCAAAAGAAAAGAGACCATTACAGTTTAACCCAAATCAATGACTCCGAATGTTTTTGAGCATGGAAGGCACGAGGCAGTTGAAAACTATTTCTGCGAAAATTCTTCAGGCATACATTTAGCCCGGAAGTTATTTCAGATTTAAAGAAGTTAAGACGGCTGAAGCTTCATTTAAGAGTCATGCATGTTATAGTAATTATGTAATCACAACGCCCTTAGCCTGTCTCATGATGATATTCTAATTATATCTTCAGCATTGCAGTCCTGCAATAGTGTTCACTCAATCTCAGGACAGGTACCCCATTTGAACGCCTCTACCCCCAACAGCACCCCCAAAACGAATGAATGAATGAATGAATGAATGATCACTTTATTTAAACACGGTAAATACTTTTCAGGATTTTACATACTGTTACTGTTAACATAGACAATTAAATATTACAATTATTACCAATAATACTAATTATTATAAAAACAAAACTTGCTTTCCAAGAGTGCCGTGTATAATATTATATTAAAAAAGATAAATACAAATGCTAAGAAAATCCAAAGAAGTTATTGCAGCCGACTTTAAATTGATTAAAATTGTTTGTCTGTCGTAACCAATTAACATAAATTCCGTCTTAGAATGATTTAAAGCAAGTTTATTTGCAATTAGCCATTCATTTATACTTTCTAAATCTTGATTAGGGTTCTCTTCCATATCAAGAACATTGTCGCTAGCATACGACAGATGACTGTCATCTGCATACATACGAGGCATTGAGTGTGCAAGACAATTTGATAAATCATTAATGTATATCAGGAATAAAACTGGCCCTAGTATTGTCCCTTGTGGGACTCCACAGAGCAAAGTTTGATCATCAGAAAGAAAACCGTTTACAGAACATTTTTGCTTACGGTTACTCAGATAGGATTTAAACCAATCTCCTGCAACTCCCTGTATACCATATGCATACAGTTTTGACTACAGAATGTCATGTCCACAGTGTCAAATGCTTTCTTGAGGTCCACGAAAACTACATCATTAACATTTCCACGATCAATATTATATGTCTATTCATTGGTAGCCTCAAGAAGAGCAGTGGCTGTGGAATGGAAACGTCGAAATCCAGATTGGCTATTAGAAAGAAGATCAGTATCTATAAGAAAGGCATTGACTTGATCATAAATTATCTTTTCAAAAACTTTTGCTATCGCTGAAATAATTGAAATGGGACGATAATTGTCAAGATCTTTACGATTCCCTTGTTTAAGCAAAGGCACAACTTTCGAGCATTTCCATTCATCAGGAAAAATAACTGTGTTGATTGAGCAATTGGAAATTGTGCAAAGAGATTCAGCAATCAAGTCTATGCACAAACGAAGAAATTTAGTAGAAATTTTATCCAAACCTGTTGCTTTAGATTTGCTTAACATTGATAAAAGTGAAAAAACAATGGAGGAATTTGTCTACTTCAATTGGAAACTAGCTCTATACTTAAGACACGATAAATAATCCAAATAAGAACGGCAATAATCCAAATAAGAACGGCTAATAATTTGGTCTAGCCATGCCACTGATAGAATCATGAAGCAATTTCGACACAGCAGTATACCAATCTACATACGGTCAGTAAGTTGCTAAAATAATTGTTATTCCTCCTGATGCAAAATCTATAGTTCGAAGTCTTACAAACCGTTTCCAAACAACATTGAATAGCTGGTTACAAAAGTTCGTTAAACAAAACGAATACTATTTAAAAGGCTCGAAAGCCGTGCTGTATAGTGCGTACTTAGAAGAACAAAAATATGTCCGTAATCCGGACCCATATCCGCATTCCAACCCTATCTGCATTAAAACAACTTGAATCATAGTTTTAATCGACCAAAAATAAGCTCATTTAACTCCTGTAGTGGGTACAGCTTTGTGGACCCTTAACCAACGAAGCTGCCATTTGGTAACTTATTTGTTTCTCTTTGGCTAAAGCCAGACGACTTTACTCGTCGGCGAGAGGCGTCGTCTAAGCCTATCGGGGGTGTCCAGCTTAATTTGCAAGAATATTGTACCACTTCAAAAATTTCCCGAGTTTAATTTGACACGCATTCAGGCCATGTCAGGCGAAGCCTTGTCTCGTTGGCCCTAATACGTAAATTAAAAGATGAACCAGTAACCAAAACGGATTTTGTCCTACCCGACTAAATCCAATTTTGCTCGAAATTTGATGTTCCAGATATTTATGTCCTTAGAGTCTTTTGAGGGCGGAATTCCCCTATAACTCTCTTATAAATTACGTTTCTGCCTCGAGGGTCGGCCAGTACAGGATTAAAAAATTATGAGCCTTAAACCTTTACCATGCGCATTTGGTGTTCCGAAACTTATTTATTTTACTCCGGGTAATGCCACATGAAGTAGCTATTTAATGAGAGATCACCTACAAATCTCACGGGAGTTCCTTGCTATTCAATCTATCTAAATATCTTCAGAACTAAGTGAGATACAGAAGAGCAGTAAACACGGTTCTCTGTCATTTCGAAACTTCTTTAAAAACAAACTATCGTAATTTTCATTTCATGTTTAGAATCCTTTTTGGAGTTTCCAGAGTAAAGAATGTCATAAATTTTCAATACAGAAGAACTAAAGCAAGCCATGTTCAATGTAAAAGATTTAAAAACTTAACAAATGTGAATTGAGCAAACGATAACTCGTTTACGTTTATCATTAGTTCATCACTGAAGACTAGGAGGAATTTGATATTTTTCTTCATGATGAAATTCTCTAATCCAGAGTTGAATTTATCTTTTGTTGAATGAACGTTATAGTTTTACCGAATTTTAAACCGAACACGGGGTACTTAAGCGGGAATTCAGCCTCTAGTCCCTACAACTATGAAAACAGATTTTCTTGCCATTTCTAAAAGAATATCTATTTAATACATTATTATAATATATTACATATGTGGTTGCTTTTCGGTATTTATGACTGTATTCTTTTTCTTCTTAATGGCTATTGGCTTACAAAAATTTGTTCTACTGGTGGTTCTTTCGGTTACTGCTTTGTTATCTTGATTTTGTTTACTTTATTAGTTATTGAACATCAGTTATTAACTAAATATGTAAAGAGTTAAAATATTTAAGTTTTAACTAAAAATGTCCTTTACGTCGCTACTTAAAGTTTCACGCTTCTAAGTAATAATCAGGCAACTGAGAATGAATCAAATTACAACCATCTCTTTTATGCTGTCCCAGATTTAATTATAGGTGCCGGTCATTACTTCCGTTCATGTCGTGCATTCCATAAGTAGTGGTGTTGATATGTCGGCATTTGGAAATGATTTCCGATCTTTTGTTCAACAGATTAGCTTTGTCCGCCTTGGGAATTTGTAGCTTTTCTTCCAAGCAAAGGATGCAACACTTCGTTCCTTCTTTATGTGCGGGTACGCGTTTCAAAATAGACCACTTTATTTCATGATTTCGGTAGGTTTTCTTAAATTCCCATACATGCTTAGATAATTCCGTTTCGTTGGCGTATTTTTTGTCCGGAAGCTTTTTGTGTGATTTCTGTACCGTGTTTTGAACTCACCGGATGTCATACCAATATACTGTTTTGTGTCTACGTTGTCTGTTGTCTTTATTTCAGCTTTGTAAATGACGTTGGATAACAAATAATTACTAGGAATAGGGCAGTCGTCTTTATCGTGGCAGTTGCATGTTGGAGGTGGTTGTGGCTGTTGTGGTTGGTTTCTTGCTGATGTTTTAGAAAAGACAAGGTCTTTGAGCTTATGAATGATGGTTTTCATGTTTGTCATGGAGCTGTAACTTACTTTTACCGTGTTTCTGTTAAATATTTTGTGGAGTTTACCGGTTGTTGTAAAATGTTTGTCAATGAGACTGAGAAAATTTCTGCCTATGTTGGTCTTGACGTTTTTGCTGTATGGTGGGTTGTACCAGGTAACATTGCAGTGTCGCTGACGTCGATTAGGAGGGAGATTCTCGGGCATTTGCGTGCGGAAATTGCTGCGATTGAGGGCTTCTTGGTATGGTGGAACTGCTTCTTGGAAAGTTGGGGCGTCGCAGGGGAGTTTTGATAGGCGTTTGTTGATTGAAGTTGGTAGTTGTTTCAGAACTGATGGTGGGTGGTTAGAGTCACTGTGTACGCAAAGACGTTCGTCATTTGGTTTGTTGTACGGTTTATACGTTGAGTTGGGCAAATCCAAGTTGATGTCCAAGAAGTTCGTCACTTTCTGGTTGGTTTAGGCGGTGATACTTAAGCCGAGGCTGTTAAATATTTCGTGCATTGTTTTTCTTGATCTCTCTGGTTGTCTGCCAGTTACGTTCTTTAATGTGGCTAGGCCATCGTCTCTATACAGTCCAATGTTCTCTTTTCCGAACCTTTCTCCCAATTTATCTAACTGGAACAGCCTGGCTAGCTCACTTGCGTCTTCTCCATCTTAGCTACCCATGGTCATGTCAAACGTTCCGTTAGTTTCTTTTTTTACCCATGGTTTTCCTTCGTTGAATAGTAGGGACTTGCGTGCGTGTTTGATGATTTTTATCTGTTGGTCTGTGATGGTGATTTGGTTTGCTGGCCCAGGAAATTGCTTTGTTGAGGAGGTCTTCGGTAATGGTGGATAAAAATCGACGATGTCAAATGAAAGGAATGTGTGATTCTGTTTTTCTTGGATGTTCTTGAACCAGTTGTACCTGTATCGGAATTTTGCCATTGGTTTACTTGGGTAATGGATCAGAGGCTTGAGTTAATTTCATCCAGGATGACTTTGCTGACTCTGCCTAATTCGCTTTTAGCCGGATTGATAAGTCTACATTTTGGATTGTTCTCGAAATTTTCCTTGTGGTCCTTGAGTGAAATAAAAGATTGTTTTTTTGCCATTGGTTCTATCCTGCTTGCTCTGCCTATATAATCCGCGATGACCTTGAGTTCTTATATAAATGAATAATAGGTTGGGGACCTCATCAAATAGCAAGTGTGCTCAATGGATATACCAGAGCTATATACAAATCGGGTCACAGAGCTAGATGACTTGTTTAAAACATTTAATCGCTACTCAGAGTTCCATGCAATTCCCGGTACGGTTGTTTTACCACTAGACTATAGGGTCAACTACGACAGAGGCATGTCAATTTTGCGAACCAGGTCTCCAATTAACATCATACTTGCAGTCTGAGACCCTATAGTCTAGTGGTAAAACAACCGTACCGGCAATCGGGGAGACACGGGTTCGATTCCCGTTGGGGAACTCAGAAAGTTTCTGAGATAAAGCTTGAGAACAAACTTTTCATCATATATATCCAAGCTTACAAACTTCTACCCTTAGTAAGATGAAATTTACTTATACACAATATCACATTACAGGTATTTTTAGCTTTCAAGTACGAAAGAGGCATATCAATATTGCGAACCAGGTCTCCAATTAACATCATACTTGCCATCTGAGATCCTATAGTCTAGTGGTAAAACAACCGTACCGGCAATCGGGGAGACACGGGTTCGATTCCCGTTGGGGAACTCAGCTTGAGAACAAACTTTTCATCATATATATATACTGACGATATAATAAGTAAAATAATAAACCACGATGGGTAACTGGCAATTGATCACTGCTGCTGGGGAGCCAAGGTATTATGATTATTTTGTCTTTAAACCCCCGAAATAGTCGCCTTGGTAGACAACTGATGAGCCCTTTGTGGTTTGTTTTTGTTTTTAACTGATAACTTTACATGATTGTTTGGACAAATGATTGATGTGAACTTGTATACAACCACTTAATAAATGTTTTCTATTCATTTGCTATATAGACTGTATATAAACATATATATATATATGTAGAAATTGCGAGGCAAACCAAACAAAACACGGATGCAATGTTCAAGGTCATGGTCAAGGGCCACTTCACTTTTGTATTTTGTCTGTATGAAACAATTAAGGCAAAAATAATAACCGACTAATATCCAACGCAGTTTTTCAGCTATATTGTTAACGAAAACAAACTAGAAACAACACTTGTTCAACGTCGAAGTACTCAAACAGACGGAAAAGTACCTGGAGTAAACCAGTTTACGCAAAATTGTTGCGTTGAATTAATTATCAATTTCAGTATTTCATGCCGCCTACCTTCCTCTAGTTCTACATGATCTCTATAGAAGCAAGCCTGCAAGCTACAAGACTTCGTTACCCCAAGCGGTAGCTATCCATCTGTCGTCTACTTGACAAATGGTGGCCAATGGAAAGAATAAAAAGAAAAGAGTGCGGAAAACACATTTTTTGACTAGATGCCTGCCACAGGCAACCCCTCCGAGTAATTATCATTTGGCTTATGAATGACCAGCATATCGCAAATAGATCACTGAAGATGTTACACGCTAAGCAACGAAGGGCTTTCATCAAAGTTTTCGAGTTTTAGATTTGTTTTTTACGTACTTCTACCTTTTTACGGCTTTGTCACAGAGACGAAACTACAAGCTGGGAAGAGTGGGAAAAGCCCATGGGCCACAAACAATGGAAATTAAGCGACGTCACGTCGTGACGGCATGAATTTGCTTAAATAAAGTTTCAAACTATCTTCGCTTCTCAGCATGATCAAACTATCGGTTAAAGGTAAAAGTTTGAGCCACCGCCTCTTTAATAATCCATCTATTTACGTGTGATATATTTACCAAAGGACGAAAATGAACGGGCGAGATAATTTTCACTAAAATTCTCAGAACATTACAGATAAAATCCCGTTATGTGATTCGATTCCTAGTGTGTTAAAGCTTCCCCGTCATTTGCTTCCATATCTTAATTAGCAGTTATAAGGAGAAAGTTTACGAAAGCTGTGGTGCGACGGCAGTACACAGAATAGTCCTAATTCTACAGCCGTGAAGCAAACCTCATATTGCAAACTTAGAAATTTTTTTCCTTCTTTCTAAGATGCTTCTAAACTATACTAGTCACTCCAGTAACGTTTTTCGTTGAACACACTTCAAAGTTCCCGGTGTTTTAAGAGCCGCCGTTACCGGGAAACGGTGAAAATGTTCTTCCTCATTTCTTTACTGGAGCCAGGGAGGCGTCAAGAATGCTCTAAGGATTATTCGTTCCTTTTGTTGCACAAGAGAAATCCTATTGCAAGGTCACGTCGTGCTTTCGTAAGCTCCCATTTCTATAAACCGGGAAGCAATTACCAGAAGTGGTAATTTCCTGAATGAAGTTTAGGATTAGGGTTAGGTTTAGGATTGGGATTAGGATTAGCGTTAGGGTCAGGTAACCCTAACACCCAGTGGCACCACAAGATAAATTGACGCATGGGGCAGGAGTGAAAAATACCGAACCTTCTGACCCCCCATAAAAAAGAAAAAAAGTAAAGAAGGTTCAAAACGCAGCCGTGCGCAGACCGAGGGCTGGGATCCCCTGGGGGCCCCAAAATACCCGGATGGAGTCTCTCGAATGGTAGAAAAGTCGCTGACAATCACAGGTATGTATCATGTGGAATTCTTAACCTCCAAAAACAAGAATTGCTCCAATGAAAGCTCACACCATACCTAGATTAGAAGTTATGTCGGGAACAATTCTACCTAGGCTGATGGCCAGAACTGAGACTGCACTTGAGGCTTAGGTAGAAATTACAGAAATTCGTTACTGGTTGGATAGTAAGACAGCTTTTTGTTGGATTAACAACAGAGGTAAATGGAAACGATTTGTTCGGCACAGGGTAAATGAAATCCTGAATTTGACTAGAAAGGAAGATTGGGGTTATTGTCCACGAGAAGAAAGTCCTGTTGACCTAGGTTCAACAAGAGTTCTTTCAAGCAGGTTAAAACCAAGTGAGTTGTGGTGGAAGGGGCCATGGTGGTTATCAGGTCCTGAAAATGGGTTGCCAGTGAAAGAAGACATAAGAAACACAAGTGAAAGTCTAGAGGAAATCAAGAAGACTATAGTCATGGAAATTCAAGTTAATGAGACTGGAGAGATGGGAGAAGGTCGGCCAAGGAATGATGACGGATAGATGGTGGAAGATGTAGAAAGGGACAATGATGGTGAGAGAAGACTCCTGAGGGCAGCAGCCTTGCACGCACGTTGGAGAACGCGATTCATGCCTGAGCCCTGGAGGCTCAAGGGAGAAGGGGGGAGTTTGTCGAACATTGTAAGTAATTATTTAGTTTGTGGTAAGTTCACATGAGTGCGTATCTGTAGTCGTTGAACAAACTGTTTGATTTTTTTTTTTGTTGAATTTTGAGCCTTAGGCTTAATTAATCATTCACACCATGTTTAAAAAAAACAAAGAACTATGTAGGCGGACCCTCCGGACGACGCTAAATGTGAGACTGGGACGTTTTGTCTCTGTGTGTTGTCTCTTAAATGGTTAAGATAAAACGCGGATGCAGATTTGCAGATTGGCGGAAAAGTGGATTGGCCGATTTGGGAATAAAACGCACATTCAGGGACAAAACGTGGATTCGGGAATAAAATGCGGATTTGGCAATAAAACGCGAATCTGGGAATAAAACGCGGATTTGGAGATAAAACGCAGTAAACATGCTGGCTAGCTCTGCACAAACGCAGCGACGCTGCAGATCACGAAATCAAACTAAATTGAAAAACAAATGGAAAAGAAAATTATCGTTTCTTTCTAGAACTGTCAAGTACGAATGTAGAGCCTGGTTTAAATACAGCTCGCTAGGTGCGGCACCGAATTACATTCGTTTTTAATCCTAAAGTTCAGAATTCGAATAAGCTTTGAGAAATAATGACAGATGTCGAACAGGTGCCTCTTACACTTAAGCGCATAAGTTTTACGGGATATATGTGTGTTATGTATTGAACTTATTTGCTACAAATACACATGTTTGCGACTACAATAAACGGACCTGCGCTTCTAAAAATATTTAAACTGTAAGTTTAATTCAAAAAACAAACGTTCGTCTAAACAAACATATCAACGCACGAAAGCAACACATAAAGACATTCATTCATGTCGCGGCTGCCTAAACATCTGATGTGTGTTTATCCGGTGAAGATATCACGAAGAAAAGCTGCGTTTATAAACAGGAGATGCACATTTTCATATCAAAGTGTTATATGGGGAAACTGCATGTTTGCACGGAGAAGTGGTGGTGGCCATTACCTTACCTTAACCCCTAGAAAACTTTCACGAGAATCATCACCTTTGTCCCTCCCCCGTCAATGTAAGGGCCCGAGTTTTGGCTACCATGAAAATATTTGGAAACGATAGTACAGCGCATTGTAAATTGAACATCATATAAATCTTTTGTCAATTAACTAACACAAAGGAATATTACAAAGATTACTGTTGAGGAGGCAATATGGTAGACTCACTGTCTGAAGATGTGTAAATTGTGTTTTGTTGGGTTTAAATGGTTTGCATTGCATTTAAACTTTCCTACTGTACGATTAACTAGATGTGATTTCGTTGACTACAAACAGCCCTTATCGTAATTCACCAACAGATTTTCCACGCCCTTTTTACTTTCATACTTTGTAGTTTATTCTCGTTTCAATAAGATGTCAGCATGCTATTATCGACCCCAAATTGGAAAGAACGAACCGTTTCTGTCTCAGACAGTGCTGAATTTTGCTTTGCTTGCTGACTTTCACTCTTCGCATTATTTCATATATGGCCGTTGGAATTATGCGTACCAGATCCAACTTTGTGGTCTTATAAGCTATGCCAGTGTACATCTTTGTTATCTATTCCTTTACGTTAGTTAATTGACAAGAGATTGACATCGTTTTAAACTTACGGTGTGTTTTATTGTGTCCAAATATCTTTATGGTAGCCGAAACTCGTGCCTTTACATTGACGGGGGAGAGACAGACATGATTACTCTCGTGAAAGATTTCTACGTTGGCCGGTAAGGGCCACCACTTCTTCTCCGTGCAAACATACAGTTTCTCCGTATAACACTTTGATATGAAAATTGATCTAGATAACGTACATAAATGGCTAACTGCCAATAAGTTAACACTGAACGAAGAGAAAACGGAATTTATGCTGATCGGATCCAGACAAAGACGAAACCAATTTTCCGATAATCCTAATATAATTCTTGGCAACCATACAATACAGCAGGTGCCAAATATGAAAGTTTTAGGAGTTATTATTGATGAAGATCTAAAGTGGAATGAACACAATGATGCTCAATGCAAAAACATTTCGAAAGCTATTGCGCTAAGAAGAGCAAAACAATTTGTAACTCACGAAGCACCCTTAAATATATTCAATTCACTCGTTCTACCCCACTTCACCTACTGCTCGAATGTATGGAATGATGGCAATTGCGCACACGTTGAAAAACTATATAAATTACAAAAGCAAGCCGCTCGAGTGATAACGAGTTCTAATTACGAAATAAGATCAACAGCGATTTTTAATAAGCTGCAATGGGAAACGATAAAAAATATTCTTAAAAAACGGGAGAATATATTGACATTCAAGGCGTTGCGAGGCATAACTCCCGGTTACTTATCAGATTTGTTTATCACTTGCCATAATGATTCACCTCAATTGAAAAGTAACAATAGGAAACTTTATTTAAAAAAGCCAAAAACGAATTACCTACGAAAAAGTTTCTCATATCGTGGAGCCATATCTTGGAATGATCTCCCCCCCCGTAATTCTAGACGGGTATGACCAACTCTCCGTCAACTCATTAAAAACTTTACTTAGAAATCATTATAATAATTTAGAGATAAATCTCTCGTTAAGTTAACTCAAATATCTAATACCACTAAATATTTGAATATTTTCAAGGTCAAAATTGAACGTTTGTAGTATTTTTATATTTTTTAATTATACATAGTTATTAGTACAAGAGTGTAAATAAATAGGTATAGATGTCACTGTATTTAGACATACGGCCCCTTGAAGACCAGCATCTTATCGCTGAAGGGTTACATTTGTAAAATAAATTTAAATAATAATATTAATACTAATAATAATGTGCATCTCCTATTTGTAAATGCAGCTTTTCTTCGTGAAGTGAGATACTGTATCTTCACCGGAAAAAACACACATCAGATGTTTAGGCAGCCGCGACATGAATCAATGTCATTATGTATCGCTTTCGTACGTTTATATGTTTGTTTAGATGAACGTTTGTCTTTTGGATTAAACTTATCGTTTAAATATGTTTAGAAGCGCAGATCCGTTTATCGTAGTCGCAAACATTTATTTTATTTTATTTAAACTTTATTTAGCCACGCTGACCCTGTCAACCGTAGCTGATTTCCACAGGTGGCGTGCAAGAAGAAAAGTTCAGAAGTAGAATAGTACAGGGAAGTTATAGTGGAATATATTTAAAAAAAAATTAAAACAACAAAAAAATATAGAATAGCTGTTTACAAAATATTTGAAATACTAGTATTAAATAGGTAAAATAATTAGAAAATGTGAGTAGCAATTTTTTTTTAAAAGCAGGACAGGGATTTGGTCTCCCTAATTTTGTTTGGAATAGAGTTCCATAGCTTTGCACCATCATACATAACTCATATTGGTAATAATTCGAGCAGCTCTGTTTTGGAGCTTTTGTAGTCGTTTAGATTGCGTATCACCAAATACATCCCAAACTTCAGAACAATAATCAATGTAGGAACGTACGATGGCATTGTAAATGAAGATAAGTGTATTTCTATCAGCAACAAATGGTTTGACACGACGTAGAGCTGACAATCCTGATGTTATTTTTTGACAAATATTTTCAGTGTTAGGCTTCCAGGATAGACGCTGGTCAATTGTTGTTCCTAGAGTTTTGCATTTATTAACTTGTTGGATTGGTTTGTTCTCAATTAAAATATTTGGTTAAGAATTTGAAATATTTCTTATCATTTGAGGAGAGCCAATCAACATAAATTCTGTTTTGGCTACATTTAAGCTAGTTTCATTGGCCATTAACCAGTTCTTGAGGTTTTCTAGATCAGAATTTACTGCAATCTCAATATCAGTTATGCAGTAATTAGAAACTGTCAGGTTTGTGTCGTCAGCGAATAGCCGAGGTCTTGTATTTCTAAGACACTCGGTAATTCGTTGATATACAACAAGAATAGCAATGGTCCCAGTATAGAACCTTGCGGCATACCACATTTAAGTAAAAGTTCTGATGAGACAAAATTATATATTTGACACTTTTGGTGTCGATTTGAAAGATATGATTTTAATCAGAGGCGGCTGATCAACATTTATTTGGGAGGGGGGGGGAGCTAATTTTCAGCTAAGCGAAAGAAAAATTTTTGTTGAGTTTGGAGTATTAGCTATGAAACATTTCTTAATGCGCATCTGAACATAAAAATAGTGCCCAGTTGTTTTGTTTACATAATGTTCAAATGGATTTTTCTTTGCATTCAGACAATCATTAACAAGATATATTAGCATAAGCCAAATGAATACGTTTATTCAAATGTAAGACCACTTTCACTTTCTAGAGTTAATACTTCGTTTTGCCTGTATTCAGAATTTTGGTTTTCTTAACTCCTTTGCCGCTTCCGTGCAAGAGGTGAAAAGAACTTAAACAGTTTTGACTGTTCCATTGATCACTATTTACTTTTATTAAAATTATTTTAATATCCATGTAGTTTTTTGACTTTTTTCTCACATCACGTGGATTTGTTTAGAAGGATTATGGCTTGCTTTGGATCGTTAACGAAATTTATTGTTATCCTTAGATCTCTGAGTTTCAGTTTTACGTGAAGAATTTACTCCAAGTAAACGAATTTAATTTATGCAAGATGGCGGTGGGAAATTTCGAGATGTGAGACAATATTAACCATCTTAACTCATGAACATTTTATCAATGCTTCAGATTTAAAGGTAAAGGTAGATAAAAAAAGTCAATGTAAATACACTTTTTTCTTACTTAAATCTTCAATAAATCACAATGTCTGTTATATTGTCTATTTCGTAATTTTATATTTTCCCAGTAATTTTTTTTTGGGGGGGGGCTTAGCCCCCCACTTTAACTTTGGGGGGCTAAAGCCCCTCTAGTCCCCCCAGTTCCGCCGCCACTTATTTTAATAAGTCAATAGCCTGTCCCTTTATTCCACAAAGTTTCATCTTTTTCAGTAGAATGTCATTGTTGACTGTATCAAATGCCTTTTTAGAATCCGCTATGGTCGGTGTAGCTATGTTAATAATTTTACATGATATTTTATCTACTACAGTGGCTTTGTTGTTAGATAATCCACTCAGTAACTGATACACACTATTAACTGTTGTAGGCTGAAATGCAGCAAATTCTGATGCAGCTTTTTTGACATATGTTTCAAAATTACAGCTTAATGTGTGAATTTGACTTGCTAGATCCGGCCCGATATTTGCTGATAGTTATTAAAGCCCTCCGCAAAGTCTTTTGGATTGTTTAAAATATTCTGTTCTATTTTTAATTCATTTATTTTTGAGTGTTTGTTTTGTTTTCCCAGCAAGTTGTTAATTGACTGCCATACTTTCTTTGGATTACATTTTTGACCAGCAATTTTTGTGGAATAATTAATTGCCTTAGCATTTCTTAGTTCAATGTTTACTTGATTTCTGATTTTTTTGTAGTTTGACCAATCAGTTTTTAATTTGGTGATAATTGCTTTTCTTTTTAGTTTGTCTCTTGTATTTATGAGACCTTTAGTTTTGTTTGTAATCCAAGGCACTTTACTTGACCTAGTTTTTTTGTCTTGTAATGGAGCATGTTTATGCAGAACTTCTAGAAGTAGTTCTTTCCATATTTCCTTCATAGTATTTGAATTTTCGCCAAAATAGTATATGTATTCCTTGAGTTGAGTAAGAAGTGCATTCACAAACTTCTCATTAAAGTTTTTCATATTTCTTATTTCAACAGGATCTTCAGCCTTTTGAAAAACTCTAATTTTTCTAATTGCATATACTAAACTATGGTCACTGACTCCGCTATGCACAACACCAGAGTGCAAATTTTTTTCAGGAGTATTAGTAGCTACATGGTCAGTAAGGCTAGATGTCGTTATTGTAATCCGAGTCGGTTCCGTAATAGACTGCGTTAATTTGGTACAATTCATATAATGAATTTAGTTTGTTTGTTGGCAAATTGAAAAGCATTGTCTCTTCTAACAAGTTGCAATTTAGATAACCTAAGATATACATTTCTTTATTTTCATTGTCAATTTGTTTAATTAGTTTTTAAAAATGGTCAAAAAATTATGAAGTAGCATTTGGTGGGTGGTAAATTGTAGTGACAATAAATGGTTTACTTTGTGGTTTAGCAATTTCTAAGCAAACAGCCTCTAGTTCAGTTGGAATAATATCAGATCGCACTTTATAATTGATGGAGCTACGAAGGTATATACAAACTCCACCTCCGTTGCGGGATCGATCCTTTCTAATAACCTAATAAACATGGGTATTTATTGTGAATAGACTCTAAACATAATCCATATATACCCTGTAAAACTTGTGCGCTTAAATGTAAGAGGCACCTGTTCGACATCTGTCATAGTTTCTCAAAGCTTATTCGAATTCTGAACTTTAGGATTAAAAACGAATGTAATTCGGCGCCGCTCCTAGCGAACTGTATGTAAACCAGGCTCTACACTCGTACTTGACAGTTCTAGAGAGAAACGATAATTTTCTTTTCCATTTGTTTTTCAATTTAGTTTGATTTCGTGATCTGCAGGGTCGCTGCGTTTGTGCAGAGCTAGCCAGCATATTTACTGCGTTTTAACTCCAAATCCGCGTTTTATTCCCAGATTCGCGTATTATTGCCAAATCCGCGTTTTATTCCCGAATCTGCGTTTTAACCCCGAATCTGTCAATCCACTTTTCCGCCAATCTGTAAATCGGTATCTGCGTTTTATCCTAACCCGTCTATTGAGGCCTTTTTTAGACGGCATACTTTTTTAGACGGCGTTCTTGTGTGAAATGTTGGTGGTTTGTATGGAGTTATGTTTATCAGTGGGTGGGTGTGGTGGTATTGTGGAGGGAAGAAGGTTGGGTCGTTTGTGTCGTGGGTGTTTGTCAGTGGATGTGTTTTTTCAAGTGCATGTAACTTTGTTGGAAGACTGGTTTCGTTGTAGTTTTTTTAATGTTCTTGTGGGTTGGAGTGAAGCAGTGATTGCACGTGTTGTGTATTTGTCGTCTATTTCTTTAGTCCTGTTGATTATTTGGTCGGCTAGTTGTTTGTCCTGGGTGTTTTTGCGTAAATGTTGCTCACGGTGTTGTATTTTCATGTGTGTGTCTTGTAGTGCCCATTGGTGGTAGTCAAGGATGACTTCAAGTAGAGCGTTGGAGGCATTGTTTAATATCCGTTCCCAACGCTCTCTGAATTATGGTGGAAGGTAGAGTTTACATTTGTGTTTTACTCTTAGTCCTTCCGGGGTCGTGTTGGAGTTGTGGTGTTCTGTCAGGTTGTCTGTTCGTTGCTTGTTGTTTGTCCCGTTTATGTTTGAGTGTGTAAAGGGTTCTAAAGGATTCAAGTAAGTGGTTTGGAATGTTTTTGATGTCTATGTTTGTTGGGTCAGCCTGTTGTGGTGTGGTGTTCGTTGACGTCCCGTTGTTGGTTTCCTCGATGTCCATGTCGTCTCGGTTGGTTGAGTCTTGTTCTGTTGTTGTTCCGCTAGGTTGGAGTGGTTTCGTGGAGTTGTATTTTGTGTGTTTATGTTTAAGTTATTCTCACATGTCGAACTTGTAGACCAGCAAAATTTCCTATTAACACCCGTGGATGAAAGTCATGTAACACATCAGTTGCAATTTCAAAACATCAAATTTCACATTATAAACATACGAAATTGATTGTACCTGCGAAGGATATCGGTTAATATTCAAAATGGCAATCTTGTCCTTGATAGTCGTAAAGATCATACGAAACTAGAGAGAGCATGAGAGCAAAAAATTGGAGAGAAATGGAACGCCGCCATCTTGAATAAAATAGAGACCTTTAGCTACAACGTTTTTGGGGGCGGCGGCGACGTGTCACGGTCAAGGGAGACTGGAGATGACAATAAGACGCTCCCGCGAAAGTTAAATACTTTAGCAGCAATGTGACGAGGGCAGGACAAATCAAACATAAAAAGTGAAAGGAAAATTTGTCCTATTAAAAATGAAATCTTTTAAACATCTTCGAGAAGCTGTTGTGCTATCCTGGGATGATGAAGTCATTAGTGACGACGAATTTCTACTGCTTTATGACGTTTTCCAGTCGAAAAATCCCGATTTTCCCTATAAAATGTATCCGGTATTCAGCCTTGACGCTATGGATGAAGTTGAATGCATAGCGAAATTTCGAGTCGAAAACCAAGATTTACATCGTCTGGCTGAAGTGTTACGACTACCTCCACGCTTCCAGCTGGAGCAAAGAAGTGTTTGCCAAGGAATGGAGGTGTTGTGCTTGCTGCTTCGACGAGTTTGTTATCCGTGTCGTCTCAGTGATTTAATACACCGTTTTGGTGGAAGACCAGTGTCTGTCCTTAGCCTTATCACCAACCATGTAATTGATTACATTTACGATGTACATAAGCATCGTATTACCGAGTGGAATCACCATTTAATGAACCCCGCAACCTTGGAAATTTACGCTGCGGCCGTTTCTAACAAAGGTACGCCGCTTGAGAACTGTTTCAGGTTTATAGATGGGACAGTTCGGCCAATTTCAAGACCAAAAAGAGCCCAAAGGTGCATATATAATGGTCACAAGAGGGTTCATGCCCTTAAGTTCCAGTCCTTGGCCTTACCAAATGGACTTATTGGACATATTTATGGACATGTTGGTAGGTACAAAAGATATCAACAAACATTACACTAAACATTCTAATCCAACAATTTTAAGGAAAAAACCTACAAATTTTCATTGCAGATTATTAACTTTTTGATATTTCTTGCATATTTTTTATTAGTCTTAGTTTTTTGTTCTTTTCAGTAATTTTATTATTAGTTTGTATATATTCTTTATAAATAATGATCAGTAATAAAAATAAAAAATTATTTTAGAAGGCAGGAAGCATGATGCTCGAATGTTGGCAGAGTCTGGACTTATGGAAGACCTCCACCAATATGCAATTTCAAACACAGGACAACCTTTGCGTATCTATGGAGATTTAGCATACCCTCTAAGGATAAATTTGCAGACACCTTTTCGCCTCATGCCTCTTACACCACTTATGCAAGAGTACAACAAATCAATGCGTAAAGCTCGCATTGCTGTTGAATGGATTTTTGGTGATGCTATCACTTCCTTCAAATTTCTGGACTATAAAAAGAATTTGAAAATTGGTCTCAGCAGTGTGGGGAAGATGTATACTGTTTGTGCACTCCTTCACAATGCTATAACTTGCCTCTATGGGAACCAGACATCAGAATATTTTGAACTCGATCCCCCCACATTGGAAGAATACTTTTGGTAAAAAAAGAAGCAACAAAAAAAGAAAGTTTTTTATTGACCAACATGAAATATATATAAAATTACAATCATGAAATAAATAATTATCTTTTGTAGCCAGTTTAGCATACTGTATATGTATTATTCTTACAATAAATGTAACATTTATTTTTACTTTGTAAATACTTTTACTCAAATGAGATAAATGTTTCATAAAAACAATACAATAACCCAATATAATATAATATAACAACTATAACAACATAATATAATATAACAACATAATATATAACAATATAACAACATAAAATATAACAAAATAAAATATAACAACATAATATAATATAACAACTTGTTAATTAAACTGAATAAAACACTTCATTGCTTACTTTGCAGAGAGTTTATTAGGGTTACAATCATCTCGCTTTGCTGTTGTTGCTGCTATTGTGCTTGCTTTTGCATGGACTGCATCTGTATGCTTTGTTGCTGGATTAATTGCAAAACTTGCTGTTGTTGTTGTTGCTGTTGTTGCAGCTGTTGGAACAGTATGTTGTGCTCTTCTTTCTTTAGCTTTAGCTCTTCTTCTTTAAAATGCTGTTGCATTTTAGACTTCTCTTTCAAATACTCAAGAGCATCAGAGGAACTCCGCCTTGTTCTCTTTTCTTTTGCTTCTAACATTCCTTCAGTGCATGCTCTTTTTTTTGTTTCACTCAAGCCTTCAAGAGCTCTTTGCCTTGGACTTTCTGCTCTGTCTTTATCTACTCTTTTTAATGCTGCCATCTGAACTGCAGTATCCTCTTTTTCTATAAGCTCTTGAATCAATATTTCTTTTTCAGTTGGTTCTCCAGGACCAATTCCACTTGAGCTTTCCTCTTCCCTCATTTTCTTCTTAAATTTTGTTTGAAGCAGGGTCCACCTATCACGAACACCTCTCTTTTCTTTTATGCAGAAGTCCAAGGATGTCATAGCATTCAACTTATCTGATATATCGTCCCATACTTTGCCTCTCTCGGTCGTGCCTTTTTTATACGTAAACAAATCACTGACTAACATTTCTCGTAACAGTATCACATCTTTGTCATCGGTCCACTCCATGGGCCTGCAAATTTTAAGCAATTACAATAGGTTAATTTTAAGTCAAACTTTCGACTTGAAAGTATAAAGAACTAAACATTCTTCGTACCAATACAAAAACAATACTTTCGCAAACGTCTTCCACCCAGAGAACAAGTCAAATACATTTATTTATAAAAGTAAACTAAAACCTAAAAAGTGTCATAATAGACAGCACTTACTTGGACTTACAAGAGGCACCATTTGCTGACATCTTGTACTGCTGAAGCAATGGAAAAACTCACGTTCTGGCACGACGTCAAAAACCTACATTTCACGTCCCCGCCGCGGCCGAGGACGGTGAAGTCATTCCCAGAGTCATGCGCAGAAAACAAACCGGAAAAAGCACAATCTTCCGCTGTGCGTTGCCGTTGCCTTGCTAAAGGTCTCTATTGGGGGGAGGGGTAATTGGTCTTCTCCAGGCCCTTTTTCGTCTTTTTGAGCTCCCCGAGATTGAACAACTAGATCATTTTACTTTATTTTATTTTACATTATTTTACCGTTTGTAAATTTGATGTTAACTTTTGAGGGCCACGGGCTTGTTAGTGCCATGCAGCATTACATGTTACCCTCATAAAATAAAGTTTATTCATTCATTCATTCATTCATTCATTCAACAACTGAACTTTAGGAGTTGTTTCATGTTTGCTTTTGTAAGCTGTATTGTAGAAAATGGCTTCTTTTGTAATAGCCGGTTCCCCTTATTACGTTAGTTCAATACAACTACCAGAATACTTTGTGCTTTTTTTCATTTTCGAGCAAACATTGAATTCCCAAAGCGAATGGAAAAACAATCGCTTCAATTAACATTACAAACAAGATTTCAAAAGACATTCTGGTAGTTATATTCAGTAGATGTATAAGGGGAACCAACCATTAGTCGGCTATTATTGTTTCTTGAATTGATTTACATTCTTTTCCTTTTTTTAAGAACAAAAAATTAAAAGAGGAAAGGGAAGTAGCCTTTCACTATGACCTTGAACTTCTCATCAGGGCATGTTTGTTTTGTCCCCCAATTTGTCCAGTGTGGCCGCAATCAATTTTTCGCTCGACGTTGAGTGACATTTACGTAAAATGCCCCACTCTCCATGAAATCTCTTTATTGACAGCCACCACATTTTCTGTTTTTAATCCGCGCATAAGTAATTGGGAACGAGGTTTCTGATTGGCTTTTTCTTTTGCATCCGGTTCTGACTCCCACTTTCCTGATATTTACCAGATTGTAAGCAACGGAAGAAGAAACGGAATCAGAAAAAGACTGTGGATAACAGTCGCCCATTCGCAAACGCATGCGATTCAATGTACTTAAGAGTCAAGCTGATAATGCCAAACAGTTTCAGGAATGAGGGAACGCAAATTTCAGATTAATGTTCACAAGGTCAGCTCAATTTATTTTCATATCTTAGACAATGAATGTGCAATAACAGTCAACATCGAGGTGCCGTATACAGTTCGAAGTTAATACTTCATTTTAGTTGCTACGATCAACCCGAAATCCTTCAGTTATTTATGAAACTGCAACATGTGCATGTACACTTCCAAGACGAAGTTCATCGATTTCACCTGACATAACGGATGAAATGAAAACAGAATGTTATTGTTCGACAAGAGCGTGGTTTGCATTCTCTTTTAAATGCAGTAAAACTTGCCTAAGTCGGCATCTTAAATAGAGCATCTTCTCGTGTTACACTACATTCTTTTTCGCACTTATTGCAAAAAAAGCAAGAAAAAAACCATTTTAATTATTATTTTAAATGCAAAGTGTTAGAATGTTAGAATGCCCTGTAGATGAAATGTAAAATGGTAGAATATGTCTTAAGTACAAAAATAAGAATTAAATTATTTTTGGATTTTAGTCATATTCCAACATACACTGGGAATGGTCCCAGTTGAAGGCCCAAAAACTGCATGTTTTGCACATGGTTCTGGATGTGTCTTAAAATGCATGATATCAACACTCAAAATTTTTTTCACTTAATATGGACATCATCACTGCACTCTACTTTGTCACAAGGACCTAAGTCATCAGGTTCATCCATTTAAAAATAATCATTCATTTATAATTTTCTTTGTCACTGCTCAGTGGATTTTCCCTATTGGTTTACTGACATTTATTGTGCCAATCAAAGCTTATAATTATTAATAAGCACATGTATGGGTTTCATGATTACACTGGTTTTACTATTAATATGTGTTTGACATAGGTGGGAAATATTCTTTTGTACACTTCATGTTAATAATTCCTGGGTATTGTTATAACTATGTTGCACAAAAGGTGTACAAAATAATCACTAAGTCTATTAAATGCATGCAAGAATTCATCAACCCTGCTTGAGAATTCTGAATGACTTAGCCATTCCATTCCCAAAGACTCTACATCAATTGACTGCAACCTCTAACCAACACATGCAGAAGTTTTAATTTTGTTGTCACCAGCTGTAACATGGTACTGTATTCTGACTGTGGAAATTTCAGCAGTAGCACCAAAGGACTGTACATGTGCTCAAAGTGTATCTTTATAAGGTTCATAATTTAACTCAAAATTTAGATATCAGAGTCAGATTATATATTCTCCTTATTGCTGTCCTATATTAGTTACCAGTGTAACAGGGCTATCTCAAAATAAGTTATTTAAAAACATTTCTATTTGCCACAATCCACAATTCCAACAGACTACATCTGTTCAACACATTCAAGGCAAAAATTATAAAAGCCACACATGGGAGCAATTGTATTATCAGCATTAATGAAATGGCACCTTAATGAAACATTAATGATTAACTGGCAATGAAACCTGTGGCACTGCAAATCTAGTGCAATTAAATACTGTAATGTATTCTTCTAGTTCGTGGTAACATGGTTACTATCAAATTATAAAAACACAATGATATCCGTACAAGTGCCAGCTAGACTGCAGTTTATTACACCCACTGTGTCACTAACTAGTTAGTGTAAGGGTTTGTATTAGGGTTAGTGAGCTGGCAGAATGGTTTCTGCCTTACTTGGGTCTACTAACTGCAGTGCCCATTTTTTGAACAAACCTATTTGCCTGACATTTGATACATTACATCATTTAGTATCAAAATCGGAGACCCATACAATAAATTTGTACATGACTTTCGTTGGAGATTGGTAGCCATAGTTTTTCACAATTAAATGAAATAAAGAATAAAATTGGCAAGATAAATATTTTTGGATCTACTGTTTGGTGAATAAATGGAGTACCATGATGTTGACTGCCATTCTTATCTAATGTGCAACTGATTCAATTTAAGATATCAAAATAAAGTTATCATGTCAACTACTGAAATCTGGAAGTGTCAGGCTTTCCTGAGAATGCCAAATCACATTAATGAAGAGTGTAAATTTAGAATGCAATTGGGAATGAACACAGAAGTCTGGTACCTAAAATGATTGCTTTGATTTTATGCAATCTTCTAGAGACCTACTTGAAATGGGGATATTATGATACATATAATAAAAGTGCAGGAGCAATGTGAAAGGACTTTTTAGATTTTCTAGTTCAGTACTACAGTTTAGCAGACCCATGTTGCCATTTGTCTTTTACCATTGTCTCAGTAAACAAGAAAATGAGCTTTTGGTACGACATTTGTACAGCAAAGCTCAGTGTTTCCACGAGTGGTTCTAAAATCCCATTAGCTTCCCAAGATACTGTATCAGCTGATTTAAAAAAGATAAGATTAGATAACTTTGCAAGGATTTTTTCTCTAAAAAGGCTTCCTTATTGACCTACCTGTAGTGTTCAAAATCCCACAGAGATCATTGTTTCACCACCAATGTTTTGGATTTACTTCCACACCAAAACAAAAACCAAGCCCTAACCCCAAACATTATCCCTAAACCCTATGGCTAAACACCATCTCTGAACCCTTTCCCTAATCGTAACCCTAATTAAATGTGGATAATAAGAATAAAGGTTGCATTCTCTTTATGATACGCTTTGTCTCTTTAATTCCAAATAAACAAATATTTTCACATCCTTTGGGGTGTGCAACTTTCCAGCTGTCAAAAGCTGCCTCATTTATGTTCTGAGCCCGGAACAAAGACTGGCCACAAGGTGATTTTGTTAAACTGCAATCTAACCTTAGATTTTGATTCATGCATAGATTATTAAATATGTAAGAACAAGTAAAAAGTTTCAAGTTCAAAGAGTTTACTTTTTAGTTTTCCAGTATAGCAAGTAATAATGCCAACACGTAGTTACAAGTTTTGAACCAATCAAAATCAATATGATGTCACCATTTATTGTTCATCAATTCTCAAGAACAACCTGAAGGAAATTTTCCCTTTTTCATGTGCTTGCTCTGCTGCCTACATGTACCTGTGCTTTCTTCACTGTTTTTCACAAGTAAACTGGGTTTTGAAACAAACACAAGAGGCCTAAGTTATCTAAGAGTTACCCCCATCTTATGACAAATATTCCCCAGATTTAAAAAAATAAACAGCTAGAAGAGTAAAGCAGATGTTTAAAAAGTTACAAAATTATTATTCACAACATATTCCGTACGAAAGTTTATGGCCTGACGTGGAGAGAAACCAGCCAGAATCGCGCCACAAAATGTTTTTCATGGCATTATTGAAGCTAGACAAAACGAGACATCCGTTTTGTTTCGCTGTTTAATGAGCACGAGACATTTGTATCGCCCATATGCTGGCGAAAGTATGGCCTGAACTAGCAAGTCAAGTTGACGAAAATTTGTCTCCCGAAAGGAACATTTGTCACGCTGTTTCACCAGCGAGGATTAAGCGAGAATAAGCGTGACACCCTGCGCCGGATGAAGTACTAATTTGTCTCGGTCAAGCAAGACATTTGCCGTGCTCTTTTACCAGCAAAAATTGAGCAAGAAGAAACTTGACACGGCGTGTCCATTAGCAAAACAAACTATCGAAACTTGCCTCGCTCAAGCGAGACATTTGTCACGGTATTTTTTCAGCTAAAATTGAGCGAGAACTATTGGCGTCACGAAATGACTGCATGCATGACAAAGGGCATCAATGAAGCTAATCAATTTAAGTTGTCCTTTCAGAGACCAAACTTTAAAAAAGCTTGGACGACTGATTGTGGCAGGGAATATTCGGATTAATACTGGGCTAAGCGTTGAAGAAATTAATATATAATTCCGATACTTGTTCATGTTCGACTGTCACTATCTAATGGACAGACGCCCTAGTTTTCCCTCGATTTTCCCCGTGCATCTTGAAATATCCTGCTTTACTTTGCATTTCAGCAGTAGAAGCTATATTGTGTGCGATGTTCCGCCGTACTGTATCTGAGCTAAAAAGAATAGATGTCCGTCTTAAGATCTTTGTGCAGCCATCCAGACTAAATAGCAACGAAGTGAGATGTTACGAAGCCTCGCATATACCTGACGCTGGTTTTTTGAATTTTGCTGATCAGTTTCTCTCACTGATACACATGATTTTGATATTATTTTTGTCATTTCAATCACTAAGCACGCTAAAGCAAAACGAAGAGTCTCATGTAAGGAGGGTTTTTGCTCCAACAGTGTTTCTTTACGTAAATTCGTTATTCAAGAATCAAGTCCAGTAAAAGCTGAATTAATAATACAAGCAAACAAGCAGGAGAGCTGTTATAGCGTTTTATTTCAGTTTAGAATTACAGTATGGGGTTACATATGCACTGGAATTTCATTTCAAAGTCTTTTCTATATCAGTTTAGTTGAGTTCATTGACCAAGATGTGTGGTCAATCTCATTCCATCTTGTTCGGAAACTCGCAGACATAAGCCGACCCACATCCATCATTGAAAGCAATGTAAATGCAGTTTGAATAAATAGCTGAGACGTTTATTATTACCAGGTCATTAGGATCGTACGGAACTACGCGATTTATGTGTAAATTAGGGTTGAACCCTGTACATGACAAAGGATGAGCCAGCGCAAGATAAAGTGGATCTCTTGTTGACAAATCATACTTTATGAAAAAGGTGTCGGTGTATATACACTGTGTATCACGCTATTATGCGATAAGGTTTTATTGAATTTTTTCTTTTACGTATTTTGCCACTGGAAATTCTTATTGTCCAAGGACTGTGGCAATAGTTATTTGCGTTCAAACTGGATTTTCATGCTTGAGTGACCGTGCTTTCGTGGATAGGCTACCATCTTTCCACGTTCCCCTTGAAAGCAATGTGCCACATTATTAAGTAAGTTGTCAGAAGTCGTTAATAAAGCTGATATTATGGGGCGCAAGAAAGATTTAACTTCAGAAGAGAGGACGGTAGTCATTAAGCGCTTGGGTGACGGCAAATCGACGCTTGAAATTTCTAAGATGATTGGTAGAGACCATCGTACCGTAAAGAAGTATATAGCAGATTCCAAGGCAGTTAGGAAACGGTCAGATGAGGGGAAAATGAAAGTTGTTTCAAAATGTAAACTGTCCCTTATCAAGCTAGTGCTGAATAAAAACCCTTTAGCCAACAGCAAAAAGATATTTGACGACGCTTGTGCTGGAAATGTATCAAGATCAACGAGATGCAGGGTACTTCGCCATTTTGGAAAATGTGTCAAGCCAGACATACGATCTCCATTAAAGAGCAGCCACAAAGTGAAACGTATTGAATGGGCTCAAACATACATGAAAGTGAACTTTCAATTGGTGCTGTTTACCGATGAGTGCCGAGCAACTCTTGATGGACCTGATGGGTGGAGCAAGGGTTGGGTCGGTAACGATAGACATCGTCTTCTCAGACTGAGACGCCAGCAAGGATGTGGAGGAGTAATGTTTTGGGCTGGAATTATTGCTAGTGAGCTGGTTGGACCTTGGCGAGTCCCTGAAGGTGTAAAGGTGACTGCAGAAGCTTATATTGATTTTCTAAAAAACAACTTTGCGCCATGGTACAAACGTAAGTCTCTTGCATTAAAAAGGAAGATTATATTCATGCATGATAACGCTCCATCACACGCTGCCAAGAATACGGAGGAGTATTTGATAAAAGCCGGGTTCAAAAATGGTTGTCTGATGGAGTGGCCAGCGTCTTCGCCAGAATTGAATCCTATTGAGAACCTATGGAGCATCATTAAGCGACAGGTTTATGGTTCAGGACAACCGTTTTCTTCAAAAGATGAACTGTGGGATACTATTTTAATATCGGGGAGAAGCATTCAACCTCCAGAAATTCAGAATCTAACCAATTCAATGGATCAAAGATTGATTTAGGTTATATCTAACCATGGTGATTACATCGCTAAATAAGCACTGTGTCTTGTAAGGTTGTTATTAAATCGTCATGAAAACACCTTTGTTCTCAGTTTTAAATAAACACATAACAAACTTCTATTGTTTATATAACAACTTTTTTCAAGAAACTCTTTTTTTATTCTTATTTTATGGATTTGCATAATAGCGTGACACAAGAATTAAGTGCATATTTTTATAAATCGAGAATATCTCTTCAAATACTACATGAAATACCACCTAATTTTAACTATCTATTGGTATATAAATAATGCACATTTGTCGAAATTTTCACAAGTATCTACTTGTTAGTTTTTGAGATATCAAATTAGTACTGTTTTGCATAATACTGTGGGACACAGTGTAGTATGTTGGTATAATTACACTGCTGATTATCGAAAATCCCTCAGAGTGGTTGGCCAGAAAATTACGTTATAAATCTCAATAAGCTATAGGTGATCAGAACCATAGAGATCATAAGTAAAACTAGAGTAGGCATGGGCCTGGAAATTTGATTGAAACTTGAACGCTGCCATAAAAAGGGGGCCAAACTTCTATGCCCCAAATCTTTTCTTGCAAATCGAGGTCCTGGACTCATCATGAGGAAGGCAGAATCAAATGAGAAATAATTTCAGTTTTTGGTGAAAACTGTCGTTTTTAATGATATTTTTGATAGTGAAACCTCGCATTCAGCGAACTACAGGCGGATTTTACCTGGAAGAACTGTCCAAGTGCCTTCCACCATATGTAAATTACTGATTGAACCTATCTTACTGAGTTCCATAATTTTTTTGCCTAGAAACAAGTTAAGCTCTACCCCTTATTATAGAGCTATAAATCATAACAGCAATTTTAAAGTAAACATTGGTGCACTTACTTTTTCCCTTGCTGGCTCTCTCTTCCCTGGATGTTTGTTTCAGTTGTTGGTTTTACTATAAGAGTAAATATAAAAATACATGAAAACTACTTTTTGTTGAAATAGAAGATATATTGTATACTATAATTTTGAAAATATTCAGAATATTTGTTGTTCCCAGTTGTCTAAGTTTGCATCTTTACGTTTTGGCAACGTAGTAATTGGCATCAGGTATTGCAGTTTGCCAGAACAAAATTGAATAAAATAAAGTAAAGTACAGAAAAGAAAAGTAATTGGTAAAATAAAGCAAAAAGAAAATAAAAATTGACAGAAAATTGAAATAATATTGAAATGAAATTGAAATGAAATTGAAATGAAATTGTGATAAATTTGGAATAAAAGTAAATAAAATGAAGAGAGATGAGATGAACAGAAATGAAATGAAACAAAATAAAATATTTTAATTGGACGCTTCTTAAACTTCAGTTGATCTTTAACCCATTGGAGCCCCAACAGCCAGCCCAAACCCTCTCGTTCACGAATAAATTTGTCTGATGATAGTCAGAATAAATTAAACATAGTAGTTTATGTATTTCATGGGTTGATGCTCAAAAGAGATATCTGAGTCTCTGAGAATAGAGCATGTGACTTCTTGATCACGAGTAACTTGCTCAATTTTAACTTTTCAGCAATACAATCACTCAGATGGCAGAACAAATTGCTATGTACTCTTGCTGATACGTCTACTGCTTTACAACAGGTATAACATAGATACTGCCGAGGTCTTCGAGTATCAACATGTCATTTATTACTTATGGATATGATCAATAACAAATTACTGACATACTAAGATTCACATAACTGAGCAGAACAGTTCATATGGTACACCAGTACTGTATCAATTATTTATATATAATAACTGGCAGCAGTTACAATTACAGGAGGTGAAGACGGTCATTGAATGACTTTAAACTTTAAATATTTTCCCCTTTCGTCCACAGCTATGCCTATCCCCGTCAATCTGAATTACATCTTGATAACTTACCTACATTAAGACCCTGCTGTTATCCGTGTTGGGGGAAAGAAAAGACCATAGGCGTAGGAACCGGGGGTGTTGGAGGCATGTGTCCCCACAACCTTTTTGAAAGAACAAAAAGTGCCCTTATTACGCATGAAAAGTGCCCTTTTTAGAGAAAAATGAAATACCTTTACATAAGTAAGTGTAACGTGTCAGTTTTTGCCCTATTGGTTGTATTTATAGATTAAAAGATTCATAGGAATATGAAAAGAAAAATCCCACATTGAACA
The DNA here is from genome assembly GCA_030142905.1 of Heliopora coerulea. NCBI lineage: Eukaryota > Metazoa > Cnidaria > Anthozoa > Scleralcyonacea > Helioporidae > Heliopora > Heliopora coerulea. The sequence goes on from JASJOG010000225.1 coordinate 422,966, forward strand.
ACATCACTTTTACTGATGTCAGTCTCAGCCAAAAAGCTGGAGCTTTTCCTGTTGAATTAGTATCCGAGAATTCCAAAGTATCATCACAAGCCAGTGGCGTGCCCAGTCCATAGGCCAGCAGACCTGGGCCTTTTTTGTTTTGTTTTGTTTTTTTTTATAATGAAATAAATTAGATAAAAAATTATATAAACCAAAGGAAACAAAAGCCAAAAGCTACCCAAAGCGTAAAATTGTTTTCAGCGAATAGTATTGCATTGATTTACCCAACGCAGTTCAGTGACAGTAACAGTCAGATCCAGCCGTTTTGTGTAAATAATCCGATAATTCTCATTTTTAAAAAATTTCTGGGAACCATTCCCCTGGAATCTTCAAGGGGGCGGTGCGTTCGGTGCACTGATTCAGTTTGCCGGGCCCACAAATACCGCTAATGATTTTCACTTTTACTAAAATGCAAAGCTCAGACAAAAGAACTGGGATGGTAGATGTTATCTATTTTGAGGGTACCCTTTCTGAGCGCAAAGGTGCCCCCGAAAGGTTCCCCCCCCTCCTTCCTCCCAAGTTAAAATTTGATTCCTACGCCACTGATTGCTTGGTCGCTACTGTGGAGATATCGACAAAAACTAAGCGTGTTTCGCTTTCGCCTGACCCTGTCCTTATGTTGTTGTACGTTGCTTCCCGTGAACGAGGCTTAATCTGTAAACTAGGAACTGGTAATAAAATCTGAAGAAGGATCACCAGAAGGCGAGACGTGAGATGAAAGTAATTCCGGGAGAAGGACAATGGTTGTAATCGGCATGAACTGTGGACATAAAGAAAAACAATTTCTGAGCCTCAAGCCGGATCGAACCCGCGTCCTTCTGACGACCAGCGAGACATTCTTAACCATCGAGGTACCGACACTCAGACGGTGAGATCATCTGTCGGTCAGTCGGTGTGACATATGTACTGCTTGTGCGGCAGCCACAATATGGTAATAATGTTAGTAAGTGACATGAATGTTATACAGAAAGTTTATGTGGAAGCTTGACGTTATTATAGACGTTATATTTCCTTCTCACCTAGGATTTTTTAGTCCTCCGAGGACGTTCAAAATCACAAATTTCCCTCGTTGCTGATGCAAGTGGGAAATTTCGGCTTTGTCCGCCAAATTTCCCTCGTGTATAACTTATGGGAAATTTGGAAGAGGAAGAAGTCCTTTGCTTGTAAAGTCTTATTTTTATTAGCCACATTAGGATAAGTTCAGAGGTGATTTATCAATAGGTAATTGACCATCCCGCCATTATCGGGCTTTACTCAAGTCAGGACTATCCTGCCGACACAGCAGTTTTTACGACGAAATACACACAAATTACTCGTTAGCCCTTCTGATGAAACAAAATGTGTCCTAGAGTGATAAGGTCAATGCCGAGATTACGTACACTTAGAACCATAATTAATCGCAGTGCATTACTGTGAACAAGAGACATACCAGAAAGGAATCGAGTTTTTCTAAGAAGCCTTAGATATTCAAAGAATATTCTACCAGAAGCGGGACGACCGATATCACGGAACAACACTGAACAGCATTGGCGCGTGTCTGGTGTACCTGAAGAATAACAAGCACGAAAAGTACATAGAGAAAGCCTTCAATATGAGAATAAGTCTGCTGCAACACAACAAAAATCGTCCCGCTATTGAAAGATCGCTCAACAACCTGGGTTGGTTCTTAATGCTGCGACATCAGTATACAAGACAGAGAAGAGAAAATCTAAACATATACGAATACTTGGCAAAATGTTCTGAAAAAAGCTTTGCCAAAAGAAAAATATCGCTGCAGTAATAATGAAGTCGAAAAGCAGACTACAGCGCTCACATTGGTCTTCAGTTTCAACTAATGTGATTCCAATTTACGAGGACTTCGGTACGTTTATACGTCGTTTTCTTTGAGACAAAAATAGGTATCAAAGCTGATAACAAGAACTCTTTAGTAACCAGTGAGGTGTACGCTCAACAAAATCTTGCCCGAAATAGCATAAAATTAGAATTGAAAGTTTAAGCAACAGACGTTCTTTGTTGAAGGCAAGCAGCCTGAAGAACTGATCAATTGATGTTTTTGAATTTTGTGAAGTGAATGATCAAAGATGATGAATAGCTTACAGATCCCAAGAGACATCGCAGCATGTCTGTCTGGGAACGTACAGATAAATAACGAAGTATGAGGAACTATACAGGGAAACTAATAATGAAAAATGCAAATATAAATAGTTACGATTAAGATAATTAAGATAATCATCAAAAACCGACTTAATCGACCGTTGGAAATGTCATTTGGAGCGAGCAGTAAATACGGCATACTAACTTATACTGATAACAAGTGTTAAGATGAACATTTTCTATCTGCTTATCCAGCCTTAGTTAACTTACATATTTTTATGATAAAGAAGGTGATTTAGCTCGGTACAGACACTGCATTTCCTACAAACAGGACCTGTTTTGTAGTCATAAATCGACACAGGATAACTACATCTAACGAAAGTTCAAATGGTGGTCATTTCTAACAAGAAGTTCTTATTAGATCTTGGTCTCTTCTTGCAAGTTGATCTTGTACTTCTGTCTACAGTGGAGCTTTTGCTTGGTATTTCTCCTTTATCATTATTGGTGGCCTCCTTCATTTGACAGTGCCGATATCGGAAGTAAACCAACCAGCTGCGTTTGGGTCAAGTCTTTTCCTCCACCACGTAAGGCGTTGTTTGGAATGTGATGTTTTAGGCAAGATTGTTTCAAAATGACATTTCGATGCTAGATGAATGTGATTCTTTACCAAACTGACATGGTACGACAGGAAAGTAACTGTCCTCCTGATGGTTATGTTATTTTACAGTTTCATACCAAGTTCTTAACTGGATTTTGGTCTGAATTCAAAAATTATGCTATACCAGGAATTCAGTAAGGTAACCCATAGGTAGGCCAGACTTACACAAAACCGAGCAAGGATTTAACAATAATGACTTAAGCTCAAAAATTTGATGACGTAAATAAAAACAGTTTAGCACTACACTGATAACATTGTTCATAACATCTTCAAAAGAGCTGATAATTGTGTCACGATAAAATTTCTTTACTATAGCAAAAGAAAAGAATTTTGTAAATCTTAACCCCAACAAAGCTCAAACAAACTACACAAGTTTCGTTATAACTTGTAAGGTCGCTAAGATATAACTTAGGTGTTGTTTTTGAATAGATTACTGTGGCATTCAATAAATTGCTATTCAGTTCATGACAACTTACGTAGCACAAATTACATACAGAGATTATAAAACGTATTTCATCATACTTTGCTTTCTATCGCTTTTCAACAAAAACGGTGGAGTGATGAAGTGATAAGTACACTTAAAATTACTCTGTAAGGTACCATTAACTCTTTCGACATACAGACCGCCAAAAATGATACAATGTGTCTCACAACACTTTACTTTCTATCAGAGGGAACTTCTGAATTTCTGCTCTAGTGACCAAGTTATATGTCTACTAACGAATGATTCATAAGGTACCATTGAATAGGTTCATAATATGGCACTATCACTTGGAGCTTATTCTGTTTCTCTTCGAAGCAGGAATAGCACTCATGTAACCTCTCCAGGGTTTAGGTAGCTTCAAACAACCGGATTTGGGGATTGTCGGACAGAACTAAGACCTTCTGTAAACTAAGGCTATCGTTGATCTATATCGAACATTGTGTTGCTCTAGAAGCGCTGGTAAGCCTGTAGTTTTGTAAAACAAACCTTATTTCCGCTTGATAAGAAAGTTTAGGGAAAGACTAACTTGAAATTTTTTGAAATACCTTGTTACATAGTTAATATAAAGTAGTAACAAACTTAAAGAATAAACATACCAAACAAAGCGTCAAAACTGCAATGAAGCTAAATTCTTGCTCGGTTCCTGGTTCAAACAACAAACGTTCTTGATTTACGGATAGCACATGAACTGGTGTTTTTGAGTTTTGGTCAAGTTTATAAGTGAACGACGCCCCAGGAATCACATCGCGATACAAGGAACAGAAATAAAACTGACGTATTAATAACATTTTTTTTTAACCCCTTACTGTGCGCATTGTGGTTTCGTTTTGTTCTTTGTTCTATTTTGTTTTGTTATGCTAAGGAACAACTGCGCAGTGGAATGACTACAATTTTGCTTGGTCTTTCTGCTTTATCCTTACTGGTGGGCTCTTTCATTTGACAGTGGAGTGATCGAGAGTAGACCAATCAGCTGCGTTTGGGTCAAGTCTTTTCCTCCACCACGTAAGGCGTTGTTTGGAATGTGATGTTTTAGGCAAGATTGTTTCAAAAAGACATTTCGATGCTAGATGAATGTGATTCTTTACCAAACTGACATGGTACGACAGGAAAGTAACTGTCCTCCTGATGGTTATGTTATTTTACAGTTTCATACCAAGTTCTTAACTGGATTTTGGTCTGAATTCAAAAATTATGCTATACCAGGAATTCAGTAAGGTAACCCATAGGTAGGCCAGACTTACACAAAACCGAGCAAGGATTTAACAATAATGACTTAAGCTCAAAAATTTGATGACGTAAATAAAAACAGTTTAGCACTACACTGATAACATTGTTCATAACATCTTCAAAAGAGCTGATAATTGTGTCACGATAAAATTTCTTTACTATAGCAAAAGAAAAGAATTTTGTAAATCTTAACCCCAACAAAGCTCAAACAAACTACACAAGTTTCGTTATAACTTGTAAGGTCGCCTAGATATAACTTAGGTGTTGTTTTTGAATAGATTACTGTGGCATTCAATAAATTGCTATTCAGTTCATGACAACTTACGTAGCACAAATTACATGCAGCTGCGTTTCGGACAAGTCTTTTCCTCCACCACGTAAGGCGTTGTTTGGAATGTGATGTTTTACGCCAGATTTTTTCAAAAAGACATTTCGATGGTAGATGAATATTTATGTTTGTAACCATAGGAATCAATCTGAGTTCGTTGGACATAAATTTAACCTCCAGAAAGCCATTGCAGCAGAACAGAATTCGAGTGAGCACGAGTCAGCAGAATATAACATGCATTGAACTCTAAACATGCTGCAACGATAACTCGGGGTTTTTCAGAATTGAGCAATGGATTATAGCCGGAAACCGCAGGACACTTTGCAACGTATGACCGTGCAAAGTGTCCTGACGAACACCGTTAATACGACCACCGTTGGGCCGAAAAAATTTGGTCGTATTAATGGGGTGGTCGTATTAAGGGCGGTGGATCAGATACGTAACAAATGTTTTTTTTTAAATGACGTCATGGCAAACGGAGTCAGATTTCAATTAGCATAACGCAAAAACCACAAAATAATCCACAAATAAAATTTTATTAACTGAACACAACTCAACAAAATAACCAAATGAGATGAATAACCTTCATAATAAGCCCCTATATTAGTTATTTAAATTTCTTTACATTTAAAAAAATCTGTAAGCTTCCGTTGGTTTTTCCGACACTAAAGCCAATCGGTTTGAGCTTGGCAGATTACTCTGGCGAGCTCATTTGCCGTTTTTGAATTTCCTTTCTGTTCAAGAAAATCCAAAGCAACCTGCATAGAGGATATTGCCTGCCGTTTTTGCTTACAATTTGAAGACATGATGACTGGTCGAAGTGCTTATACACAAAGCTGCGATAATTATACACCGCATATCAGAATTTGATATCAAAAAGGCATTACTCAACACGTTGAGTGGTCGTATTAAACAGTAGGGGACATCAAAATATGGTCGTTGGTCGTATTAACGAGGTGGTCGCATTAACGAAGTTTTCAGATAAGAAAAAAAAAATTAGCTTTTATTCGGGGATAAAGAAAGTGGTCGTATTAACGGGGTGGTCGTATTAACGGAGTGGTCGTACGGCGGGGTTCCACTGTAGTTCAATTACGAGTGAAGTGTAGAAGAATTTTTGCCCAATCGTATGCCCCTGACTTCATCAAACTTAACACTTACAAAGACAATGAACGCGACGAAAACAACAGTTCGACAACAACTACAGCAACGATACCCTACATAAAAGGTACGTCTGAGATTATCTCGCGTATCTTACGACTATACAACATACGAGTAGGGCACAAACCGATTACAACTTTACGACATGTACTGACTAACGTTAAGGACAGAGAACAACTACACGAAAGACAAGGTGCAGATTACAAAATTAATTGCTCCGACTGCCAAGCCACTTATATAGGTGAGACTAGCAGAAACTTAAATATACGACTCACAGAACACAAACGAGCGACAAAAACGGAGACAAAAACAACCACATTGCCGAACACCACCGACAAACCAAACACAACATTGACTGGGAATCGGCAAAATGCATTACGTACAGCACCAACTACAAACAGCGACTCACACTAGAAAGCTGGTATACGAACTTAGAGCAAAATCCATTAAACCGATCACAACAATTACCGGGACCTAACAAACGACTAATTCACAAAGTCAAACGTGCGAGCAACCAATAGACTTACACTTCGACAAACCGATAATTAACGCCTACACAACAACACTCATTGCTTCTCACCAACTATCACACCTCCATGACTAATACGACCGCCCACTTATCACGCACGAGCCAGATACAAATACAGGCGAACCTGACATTTGCTCTCCTTTTGACTCTGAAGATGACCGCCGCTAAGGCTGTCGAAACGTCAGTCACTTCAATCCACAGTCTTTCTCAAGACTACACTAACCTGGACGATCAACCTCCTCAAACATGTCACGATTCTCCCAGGTTCAAACCATTTACTTCAGTAAGTTATTTATGCTTTGTGTTTTGTATGAGAGTACAAAATTTGGAGAGGAATATGCTGCATTGGTATGAGTCTGTTTGTTGTCAAACATGTTTATCTGTTGCGAGTAAATAAAAACATTTTCGTAAATGCAGCCTTGAATACCGTATTTTGGTGCTTCTTTCCTTCCGATTCATTCTCACCATTGCGTATTGCACTCGTTAACCAATTGTACTCATGACTAAGACATTTACATATGCAATCAAGAAATATGATGTTTTAATAACGTTTGATTGTAAATTGAAATGAAGACGTCTGACAAGAAAATAAATGTTTTCACGAAGACAAGGCCTGCTTCGTTCATCAATAGGATTATGGCATTGACGTTATTGTATGATTTATTTTGATAATTCAAACAGTTACATTAAAAGAAACATCTTACTGGAACCCAAGAGATCAGATAGAACTCCCAAGCAACGCTTTGAAGTGACCCTAAGTGTCCATTTAACAGACCGTGAAATCGAAAGTGTTTGAGTCTCTATATTGCTAGAGACTTGGAAACTGAAGAAATATTCTCCTGAAGCAAACACAAAAAAGCGCAGCCAAACAGTGTCTTTCATAAAATCATTCTATATTTGTAGAAAGATAGAAAACATGGCAAATTTTCAGTGAATAGCACCAGCGGAAAACGATGCCCAGGAGTAGGTTTAACCATCGTGGTATAATATTCATCCGGGATAATCGCCCTGGAAAGGTCTTTCTTGGGGTTGAATTATGTTTCCATGCGTTGTCACGTTATCAGTAAAGATTCAAGATTTCGACTAGTCAAACAGCTACGCCGTGACACTTTCAGATTTACCGACATACGTCTTCAAATTAGAGTCCGAATCAACGAGTATAAATTTGAGGAAAGCAAGTGTAAAATTATGTTCGAGTTAGCGGGAAGTTCGAATTAACCGATCTCGAGTTAGCGTGATTCTACTGCATTTCGACAATCTTTATAGCTGTCGGCCAAATACTCCCAAGAAACACAAAAACGCCATGTTGGACGCTTTATTTAAGTTTCAAAAGCGAATTTTCCGTTACGATTGGGTAAAAATTCTTCTACACTTCACTCGTAATTGAACAACAGTGGAACCCCGCCGTACGACCACCCCGTTAATACGACCACCCCGTTAATACGACCACCCCGTTAATATGAACACTTTCTTTTCCCCCGAATAAAAGCTAATTTTTTTTTCTTATCTGAAAACTTCGTTAATGCGACCACCTCGTTAATACGACCAACGACCATATTTTGATGTCCCCTACTGTTTAATACGACCACTCAACGTGTTGAGTAATGCCTTTTTTGATATCAAATTCTGATATGCGGTGTATAATTATCGCAGCTTTGTGTATAAGCACTTCGACCAGTCATCATGTCTTCAAATTGTAAGCAAAAACGGCAGGCAATATCCTCTATGCAGGTTGCTTTGGATTTTCTCGAACAGAAAGGAAATTCAAAAACAGCAAATGAGCTCGCCAGAGTAATCTGCCAAGCTCAAACCGACTGGCTTTAGTGTCGGAAAAACCAACGGAAGCTTACAGATTTTTTTAAATGTAAAGAAATTTAAATAACTAATATAGGGGCTTATTATGAAGGTTATTCATCTCATTTGGTTATTTTGTTGAGTTGTGTTCAGTTAATAAAATTTTATTTGTGGATTATTTTGTGGTTTTTGCGTTATGCTAATTGAAATCTGACTCCGTTTGCCATGACGTCATTTAAAAAAAAACATTTGTTACGTATCTGATCCACCGCCCTTAATACGACCACCCCGTTAATACGACCAAATTTTTTCGGCCCAACGGTGGTCGTATTAACGGGGTTCCACTGTACCGTCAGGACACTTTGCACGGTCATACGTTGCAAAGTGTCCTGCGGTTTCCGGCTATAATCCATTGCTCAATTCTGAAAAACCCCGAGTTATCGTTCCAGCATGTTTAGAGTTCAATGCATGTTACATTCTGCTGACTCGTGCTCACTCGAATTCTGTTCTGTTGCAATGGCTTTCTGGAGGTTGAATTTATGTCCCACGAACCCAGATTGGGTCCTATGGTTACAAATATTGTTCTGTTAGTACGACAGCTGTTTTGCTTCGAGGAAGCTAGAATTTTGTTTGACTGTTTTGTATGTGATTTGGCTTCCCGAACTATGCTGAGTGAGTTTCAAATTTAATTCTGTTTGTCCTTTGTCGTTAATCTTGCAACAGCTCGACTTCGAGAAGACAAGTCGTTAATTGAACATTCGCCTACATAACGCTCCATACGACCAGTAATCGATATCGGTATTGTTGATCTCGGTTATTTTCAAACACGAAGCAATCGTCGCAGAATACTATCTGGGACGATCAGTTTTCCTGAACGAAGCTATTTTAGGATAATTTTTTACATTTAAAAACGAAACGTATATTTGACATTACAGAAAATTTTTGGGCAAAGCAATGAATTAAAAAGCTGCTAACATCTTGCTGAAAGTTTTAGACTTATACTTCTTAAGCTCTCTGACTCAATCTTCAATAACAATCTACGGTGTGAAGGGTAACGCTGTGTCTACAAAATATGTAGGACTCATAAATCGCCCACAAATCTGCTAAAAGCCCAGATCAATGGTCATTGGAATTAGCAGATGGACCCATAAATTCCAATTTTTGGGATACTTCTCGCATTTGAAACTCAGTGCGGCAAAGCAGTCCAGTTTTCTATTGGTCAATCCATAGCGCAGTTGTTCCTTAGCAAAACATAACAAAATAGAACAAACAACAAAACGAAACCACAATGCGCACAGTAAGGGGTTAAAAAAAATGTTATTAATACGTCAGTTTTATTTCTGTTCCTTGTATCGCGATGTGATTCCTGGGGCGTCGTTCACTTATAAACTTGACCAAAACTCAAAAACACCAGTTCATGTGCTATCCGTGAATCAAGAACGTTTGTTGTTTGAACCAGAAACCGAGCAAGAATTTAGCTTCATTGCAGTTTTGACGCTTTGTTTGGTATGTTTATTCTACTTTATATTAACTATGTAACAAGGTATTTCAAAAAATTTCAAGTTAGTCTTTCCCTAAACTTTCTTATCAAGCGGAAATAAGGTTTGTTTTACAAAACTACAGGCTTACCCGCGCTTCTAGAGCAACACAATGTTCGATATAGATCAACGACAGCCTTAGTTTACAGAAGGTCTTAGTTCTGTAGGACGACAATCCCCCAATCCGGTTGTTTGAAGCTACCTAAACCCTGGAGAGGTTACATGAGTGCTATTCGTGCTTCGAAGAGAAACAGAATGAGCTCGAAGTGATAGTGCGATATTATGAACCTTTTCAATGGTTCCTTATGAATCATTCTTTAGTAGACATATAACTTGGTCACTAGAGCAGAAATTCAGAAGTTTCCTTTGATAGAAAGTAAAGCGTTGTGACACACATTGTATCATTTTTGGCGGTCTGTATGTCGAAAGAGTTAATGGTACCTTACAGAGTAATCATAAGTGTACTTATCACTTGATCACTCCACCGTTTTTATTGAAAAGCGATAGAAAGCAAAGTATGATGAAATACGTTTTATAATCTCTGCATGTAATTTGTGCTACGTAAGTTGTCATGAACTGAATAGCAATTTATTGAACGCCACAGTAATCTATTCAAAAACAACACCTGAGTTATATCTAGGCGACCTTACAAGTTATAACGAAACTTGTGTAGTTTGTTTGAGCTTTGTTGGGGTTAAGATTTACAAAATTCTTTTCTTTTGCTATAGTAAAGAAATTTTATCGTGGCACAACTATCAGCTCTTTTGAAGATGTTATGAACAATGTTATCAGTGTAGTGCTAAACTATTTTTATTTACGTCATCAAATTTTTGAGCTTAAGTCATTATTGTTAAATCCTTGCTCGGTTTTGTGTAAGTCTGGCCTACCTATGGGTTACCTTACTGAATTCCTGGTATAGCATAATTTTTGAATTCAGACCAAAATCCAGTTAAGAACTTGGTATGAAACTGTAAAATAACATAACCATCAGGAGGACAGTTACTTTCCTGTCGTACTATGTCAGTTTGGTAAAGAATCACATTCATCTAGCATCAAAATATCTTTTTGAAACAATCTTGCCTAAAACATCACATTCCAAACCACGCCTTACGTGGTGGAGGAAAAGACTTGATCCAAATGCAACTGATTGGTCTACTTCCAATCACACCACTGTCAAATGAAAGAGCCTACCAATAAGGATAAAACAGAAAGACCAAGCCAAAGCTCCATTATAGACAGAAGTACAAGATCAACTTGCAAGAAGAGAACAAGGAATAATAGGAACTCCTTGTTAGAACTGATCAAACTCTTGAACTTTTGTTCGATATAGTTATCCTCTATCGATTTATAACCTAAAAAAAGTCCTTTTTGCCGCAATTGCCGTGTCTGCGTCGAATTTAATCACCATCTTCCTCACAAAACGAAGTAACTTAAGCCTATTTCACATTGGGGGGGGGGCTTTTTTGGCTCTCCCACCTATACTTTGTTTCTTAAAATTTGAACCGCTTGTCCAATTCGGCTGAAATTTTGTGAATTTTAATATTTTTTTTATTGCGGTTATTTTGCTATAAAGAAGTTTTAAAAATGTTCGCATTTTCTGGGGGTAATTCCACTTTTTTCGCCAGGGAGTGAAAAATCACTTTTTGCGGTTTTACAATCTTTGGTTTTATTTTCGTCTGATTAGATTTTTTGGACAATAATGTTGAATTTTTTTTGCCTGCCAATTACATCTTAGGTCTAAGACAAATTTGAATGCGCAATCATCGTTTTTACTTTTTTTCAGGGGGTAAAATTCAATTCCGGCTGTTATTTTTTGAACTCAAACATTCTAATGTTTTTCTCAAACTTTGATGTCTTTTTTGATTTTTTATCACATTGATTTATTACTGCATCTTCAATTTAATTCTATCTGTGCCTTTTTCAACTGGAAAATGCAGTCTCGGGGGTAAACACAATAAGTTACTTTCTGGTATTCTGTAATTTGTAATTAGTGGAATACAAATCACAGGCAAAACGTTTCTTTTATACAAATCTTCAAAGCTTCCCTTTTGTATGAAAGTGTTAGTTGAATCCATTATTAATATTTTGATGTATAGAAAGAAGTGTAAAACAGATTAGAAACCCTACTTATCTGAGGTATTGAAAAAGGTGTGAAAAGTTACAAAAGTTATAACAAATGACAGGACATCGAAAAACCAGCTGCTCTTGAAGCTCCAAGTGACCGAAAAAGATGCTTTTACTGCATCGAACAGTTGAAGGGAAAGCCTCATAACAAGGAACAAAAGAACAAACTTGGCAAATCTAAGCATTGTTGTCCATCCTGTCAAAGAACGGTATGCACAAAGCACGCAAGCTACGTATGTAATGAATGCATTGAAAAATTCCACATATAGACTTGAACGGACCCCCAGCAAAGACACTTGAAAAAAATTTTTTGTAAATATTTTGATGTTTTTTGACTAGTAATATATTTTTCTAGCATATCCCAAAGTTTCATGCATTTCCCATTTTCCGTTCTCGAAATAATTAGGGGAGGCCAAAAAAGTCCCCCCCCCCTCCCATGTGAAATAAAGGCATACCGATATTCCATGTTAAATAGGGTTAACATGTATACTAAAGAATATCTAATATGATGTCATTAATGAATAAATTCTATTTTTGGCGTTTGCTACATATCTGGTTGCATAAAATGACCGAAACTTCAAAAGGCTCTTACCATGTGCACTTAAATTTCCTACAAAAGGCAATGAATCGTGTCGCCTTTATAGTAGACGGCCCTGCAGATATAAATTTTACTTCGTCCTAGAAATATATTTATTCATCGAAATTAATGCGTTTTAAGAATGGTTGTTTAAGATGTTAATGCTGTTATCAGGTGGAAAATTAAGAAGCTATCAACTAAGGCTGGGTAAGCAGGTAGGAAAAAATTAATCTTAACCCGTCTTATCAGTATAAGTTAGTATGCCATGTTTAGCGCTCGCTCCTAATCAGGTTTTTAACTTCCCATTACGTCAGTTTTTCATGATTATCTTAACTATGTTAGTTAAAACTATTTATATTTGCATTTTTCATTATCAGTTTCCCGGTATAGTTCCTTATACTTCGTTATTTATCTGAACGCTCCCAGACAGACATGCTGTGATCTTTCTTGGGACCTGTAAGCTATTCATATTTGATTATTCACTCTCCAAAATTAAAAAACACCAACTAATCATTTCTTCGGGCTCCCTTCTGTTTACCAAGAACGTCAGTTGCTTAAGCTCATAATTATAATTTTATGCTATTATGGGCAAAATTCTGTTGAGCGTATACCCCACTGGTTACTAAAGTGTTCTTGTTACAGCTTTCATACGTATTGTCGTCTCAAAGAAAAGGATGTATAACGTATCGAAATCCTCGTAGGTCGTAATCATATTAGTTGAAACTGAGGACCAATGTGAGAGTTGTAGTCTGCTTATCGACTTCATTATTACAGCGGCGATATTTTCCCTTTGACAAATCTTTTTCAGAACATTTTTCCAAGTATTCGTACATGTTTATATTTTCCCTTGTGAGGGGATGGAAGCTTTCAGGGGCCCCTTTGCGCATAGAAAGGGTACCCTCAAAATAGATGATATCTATCATCCCAGCTCTTTTGAGTGAGCTTTGCATTTTAGTAAAAGTGAAAATCATTAGCTTGAAGATCCTTGTCCAATGTTTCTGGCTTTACCCATTCTATCCTTTGAATAATTTCGTGTCGTAATCAGACTTCTGAGTACTTGTGTCCCCAGGAAACTGAACCAGTGCACCGAACACGCCGCCCCTACTGGATTCCAGGAGAATAGTTCCCGGAAATTTTTTAAAAATGAGAATTATCGGACTAATTACACCACGGAAAACTGGCGGATCTGACTGTTGCTGTCACTTAACTGCGTTGGGTTAATGAATTCAATACTTTTCGCTCGAAGCATTTTTGCGTTTTGGGTAGCTTTTGGCATTTTGTTTCCTTTTGTTTATATAATTCTTTTTACCTATTTTATTTCAATATAAAAAACCCAAAAAAATAAGGCCCGGGCCTGCTAGCCTATGGGCTGGGCACACCACTGGCTTGTGATGATACTTTGGAATTCTCGGGTACTAATTCAACAGGAAAAGCTCCAGCTTTTTGGCTGAGACTGCCCTCAGAATAAAAGTGACGTTGTTCATTGTGGAATTTTTTTTTATAGTTTTATGTATCTTTTAATCTATAAACCTAAGCAATAGGACAAAAACTGATGCTTTACACTCAACAATGTAAACGCATTTCATTTTCTCTAAAAAGAGTGTTTTTCATTCTTAAAAACTGCACTTTTGGTTGTTTCAAAAGGTTTTGAGGACACATGCGTCCAAAGATCCCGGTTCCTACTTCTATGATCTTTTCTTTCCCCCGAACACCGACAACTGTTAGCGGGATCTTAATGTAGGGAAGTTATGCAGGTGTAATTTGGACACACTCTCCTGAAGGGAATACTACTTGAAGCTTAAAGTCATTCAATGGCCGTCTTCACCTCCCGTAGTTATAACTGTTGACAGTTATTATATATAAATAATTGATACCGCGCTGGTGTACCATATGAGCTGTTCTGCTGAGTTATGTGAGTCTCAGTATGTCAGTAATTTGTTACTGATTATATCCAGAAGTAATAAATGACATGTAGATACTCGAAGACGTTGGAAGTATCTATGTTACACCTGTTGTAAAGCAGTAGACACGTCAGCCAGCATACATTGCAATTGGTTGGGCCATTTGAGTTATTGTATTGCTGAAAAGTTAAAAATGAGCAAGTCATTTATGATCACGAGGTCACATGTTCCATTCTCAGGGACTCAGATATCTCCTTTCAGCATTAATCCATTACATACATAGACTACCATGCTTAATTTATTCTGACTATCATCAGAAAAATTTATTCGTGAAAGACAGAGTTTGGGTTCGCTGTTGGGGTTGCAATGGATTAATGATCAACTAAAGCTTGAGAAGCATCCAATTAAGAGATTTTATTTTGTTTCATTTCATTTCTGTTCATTTCATCTCTCTTTAGTTTATTTAATTTTATTTCATATATATTTCAATTTCGTTTCAATTTTATTTCAACTTTAATTCAATTTTATTCATTTTATTTTAGTTTAGTTTATTTTTTTACTTTGTTTTACTATACATTCCTTCTCTGTACCTTAATTTACTTTATTTTATTTTATTTAATTTTATTTTATCCACGTTACCAAAATTTATTGGCTGACCAATCTCAACACCTGATGCCAATTACTACGTTAACTAAACGTGAAGATGTAAACTTAGACAACTGGGAATAAATATTCTGATTACTTTCAATATTATAGCATACTATATATCTTCTATTTCAACTAAAAGTAGTTTTCATATATTTTTATTTTTACTCTTATAGTAAAACCAACAACTGGAACAAACCTCCAGGAAAAAGAAAGCCAGCAAGGAAAAAAGTAAGTGCACAAATATTTACTTTAAGATTGTTGTAATGATTTATTGCTCAATAATAAAGGAATAGAGCTTAACTTGTTTCTGGTCAAAAAAAATTTTGGAACTCGATAGTATAAGGTGAAAAAGTAATTTGCATGAGGTCGAAGAGGTAGGTGGTGGCAGACATGGCCTTACGGGAACATCGTTTATTGGCTATTATTGCATCAAGGTTTATAAGTACTTCGGTAATTTTAGAATCATCCTCAGAGATATACATAAACAGAAACTTTTCATGATAATCTGACCCTGCCGAAGTCTACTAAAAAATGTTGACTTAAACGGGATTTAAACTCGCACCTTTGAAATACCGGTCCGCCAATACATCCTCGCATAGATAAACGTTAAGTTGTCGCGAGAATATCTCGTGCAGTTAGATTAAATAAATCTCACCTCCAATCTTTGTGGACTCGATAGCTCAACTGGTAGAGCTGCGGATCCGTATCGCGAAGGTAAGAGTTTGTATCTCACTCGAGTCAACATTTTTCAGTTGACTTCCGCAGTGTCAGATTATCATGAAAAGTTTCTGTTCATTTAGGTAATGTAGTTAATGCTATTTGCCTTCGAGTTAAAAGTAACGTGAGGTATTACTCAAAGGTATTTTGTTTGTGACTTTTTGTTCAACTTCAAGAGGTGTTACTGAAAGTGATTGCTGTTTGCACGATTGATGGTTGCACGAAGGTTAGCAGTTGAACAAACCGACTAAGTTAGTGTTGAACTGACGAACTGTCATAAATTTAAACAGTCATTTCTGGTTTATTGCGACTATTAGCAGGGCCAGAGAAACCTAAGAGGAAGTAATTGTTGGTAACAAACCGAATGGCTGCTAGGGAATCGATTGTTAATACAATGATTAAGGGAATGCACAGTTCTTGAGGCTGGTTTCAAAGTCATCATACCTCCTGTGAAAGTAACTGAAACCTCTATCTCCACCATGTGCCATACTCCAAGAAAAGCAGACAATTGCTAAATGTGTTTATATTTGACTGCACAACAGAAAACAGATCACAGTAAACCAAGAACCATAAAAAGCTTGTTGTTTTGTGGTCGGTGATAATTATATAGCTGTAGTTACATGTACGTGACTGATGAGAAACAAGAAAGCATGAGTAATTTATTGCCAGCATATTCCTGTAAGCATTGCCATTAATCATTTTGTTTTGATAGATACGTCACAACTGCTCAGGAAGTTGAACAGAATTGACAAATCTTCTAATGTCTAAAGACTAAAGACTGGATAAAATGAAAGCCTGTAATACCAATCGTCTTCATGACTCAATTAACGATAGTACCGCAGCTGACATTAAACTTGTTACAGTGACGTTCACCATCATGATTAGCTTTTCATGTTTTATGCTTGGAAAGTATCGGAATCCCCTGACGGGTCATGGACTTTAGGCTGTAGGTGGCACGTTATGTGTTGGTCATGGCATCGTGACGGCTTATGGTCTTTCTATGCATTCCAAAACTCTATTTGTCAGTATCGTGGGAATCCTGCCATTCTTGATCGTCGGTGTGGGGATTGACGATATGTTCATCGGTGTTGACGAACTTGATTGCACACATCCTGATCAAGCGATTCCAAAGCGTGTAAGCGAGGTCATGAGGTATGCCGGGGCGGCTATTACGATGACCACGATACCGATCTTTTAGCATTTGCAGTTGGAATAACTTCCAAGTTCCCTTCCATTACACATTTTCGCACTTACGCTGCGCTTGCTATAGCGTTTGCATTCTTCTTCCTTGTCACTGTCTTTGTCGCTTTCATGACCTACGATTGCAATCGGATAAATGCTGGACGAAGGGACATGGTACCGTGCCTGAAGGCTCCAGCGCCCGAACCTGGGAGACCGCGCTGGGATGAGCCACTTCCACAGACTTCAAACAAGATTATGGCACTTCGGGGCAAGCTTTTAATGAAACCAATTTCAAAAGGCATAGTTGTGATCGTTTTTATTGTCTCTGCTTGGTATAGGTATTTACGGTACAACATTCATCAGTGAAGAGTTTGACCGGAGAGACCTTGCAAAAGATGGCCCAGAGTTCATTAAATATTTAGACACCTTAGAGCACTATTTCACCGATGATCTCAAAGTTGATATAATCCTGGAATCTGGTGTAAACTATTTCGATCCTTCCACGCAGCAAAAGATCCTCGATCTTTCTCAGATTGTTGCAAGCAATGAGTATTATCGTTCGTATGTCGATTCTTGGTTTACTAACTTTCATAACTGGTCCTCTGATGAAAACGGTATTATAGCTGCACAAAGTTTTGTTGCTTCCTTGTAGCAATTTCTGGCCATGTATCCGAGGTTCCGGACGGATATTTTGTTCTGGAAAGACAACCTGACCATTGACGGTTCTCGTCTCTATTTCTATAAAAAGGAGAGTTAAAGCTCCGTGGTAAGGCGAGATGCCATGACCTCATTGCGGAAAGATCTTTCTGAGAAATCCGACCTCCCAGTTTTTGCTAGTACTTACGAGTTTATTTTCTTTGAACAATTTGTCTCGACATTACCAGAAACCGTCCGTAATCTGGCATTGGCGGCTTCGTCAATTTTGGTTGTCACTAGGTTTTTTCTTGTACAGTAAATCCTATTGTGGTACTTCTGGTTTTCTTGGGATTCATGTCGTTGATTTTTGAGCTACTAGGTGAGAAAACCTTAAGTTTAAAATGATAAATTATAGATGCATATCTTACTGAAAAACTTTTAGCTCTAGATTGTTTTGAGTTCCTTTAATTATGTTTTATAAATTAACATGCGTCTTGCTGACTCTCTGATTGGACGAGCTTCATTTTCACTCAGATTGCAGCATTGAACACGAAAAAGATTGGAACGATACTTCGTCATACCAGGCCTCGTGATTGAATGAAGCCGAAAAATAATATATATATATATATATATATATAAATTATGTGTATGTATGTGTATATGTATATGTACATGTGGATGTGTATATGTATATGTATATGTATGTGTATATGCATATGCATATGTATATGTATATATATATATATATGAGTAAATTTCATCTTACTAAGTGTAGATGTTTGTAAGCTTGGATATATATGATGAAAAGTTTCTTCTCAAGCTTTATCTCAGAAAATTTCTGAGTTCCCGACGGTCTCTAATTAACATCGTACTTGCCGTCTGAGACCCTATAGTCTAGTGGTAAAACAACCGTGCCGGCAATCGGGAGACACTGGTTCGATTCCCGTTGGGGAACTCAGAAATTTTCAGAGATAATTTTCTGATATATATATATATATATATATATATATATATATGTATATATGTGTGCGTGTGTGTGTGCGTGTGTGTGTGCGTGTGTGTGTGCGTGGATGTGTATATCTATATCTTTCTATATATATATATGTATTTGTGTGTATGTGCGTGTGTGTGTGCGTGGATGTGTATATCTATATACATACATACATATATATATTGTTGACGATCAGGTAGGACGAAGCCTTATCATTATCAATATTAACATAGCTCAACCTCTGTGGCATTGAGCACTCCATGAGCACATTATGTGTGTGTGTGTGTCTGTATACAAATAAGAATCGAACCTGCGACTTTGCGAGTCTGGAGCATAGCTCTGGCAACTAATTTTACAAAGAAAAAATTTGAAAATGATTTTCCATTTTATGTAATTTGAGTGCAAATGCCAAGTGTTCGTGAAACAACAAGTTTCTGATTTGAGCTAGAACGACATAACTAGATGTTTTTTGTGCTGCTATACGTCTTCATGGTTTCAACAATTTGGTTCATAGAGAAATATGTTTCGGACAGGGAGGTTATCTTTTCTGAAGCCACCGTTATTCAAAGAACCGAATTTTTAATTAATAAAAATATATTTCTATTGTATCTTACCGCAGGTCTGATGTACATTTGGGGTGTGTCGCTCAACTCCATTTCCATGATTAACCTTGTCATGGCTATCGGATTTGCCGTTGATTATGGTGCTCATGTTGCACATGCGTTTGTGTTCTCTTGTGAGTCCAGTCCTGAAGAAAAAGTCATCAACGCTCTATCAACCGTTGGTGCAAGCGTGTTCATGGGAGGTAAGTTCTGTCATAAGATTTTAGACATTTTCGGAAAACTGTCGTATTACATACCAGTGTGGACGACAAAGGTGTTGGATCGATAGTTTGGGTGCAGTTTATTCTATGACAAATCAGTGCATTAAGAGCGATGAATGATCGTCAACCCTTTACTCAGAAAACGATTCTGAGCCCCAGACGGGGATCGAACCCGTCAAAAAAATTAAATTAGTTCATATTAAAATTGGACATTTTGATTGGTAATTTATACCACTCGTCCTTCAAACTGAAACTATTTTTATAGCGTTTGAACTGCTCACTCGTTTGTGATTTTTTCCGAATTGCACTCGAAACTATGCTATTATTTACCAGTATTAATATATGTACTGTTGAACGGTGATTGGAATCCTGCAGTAGTCATAGCCACCGATAGATTGTTTTTAATAATAGGATTTGATTCTGCCATTGCGTTATGAATTAGTCTTACAAAAAACTATTCATATTTTTTTTTTCTTGCATCTGTGAATCTCTAAGGTTCAAAATATTTAATTTTGAGGTCTTATGCTATTATGCAAGCATTGCTCCTCCAGATTATGACTCAGGTTACGATTAGGGTAAGGACCCTAATCCTAAACTTAATCCTAACCGTTTACATGTCCCCTCCGGTGACATTTTAATCTAAATCCAAACAATTTTTTCAATAACGTTATCAGGTAAATAAAATACTTAATTTTCCAATCTTTGGGAAGGATTGGTTCCTTGTGGAGTACTGTAACTGGTGGCCTGTGAAATTTTCACTGTGTTATATCGTTTTTTAAACAGCTAAGCAGTTGGGCACTTTTTCTGGAATAAAATAGGGATTGGGTGTGTGTGTGTGTGTGTGTGTGTGTGTTTGAAGCCTGGTGCGGATCTTTTCACATGAAAACTGAATTTAACTCAAACCGAAATGAAAACTAATTTTCAAATGAAAAGTTTGGTCCAAGGCATGGTATTAACGTGCACCAGTTAATTAGTTTAGAAATTGGCTATTATCTACGACAACTCGATATTAAAGGATTTATCCTCAAACTAAAAGGAAAGATTAATAATCGTTTGCTGCCATATGTAATAATCTGCTCACAACGTGCAACCCATGATCGAACATCAATGACAACAAAACTCCTCCGTTGCACTTATGGTATTTATATGTAATGGAACGGGAAAGTGAGATGGCATCCAAATGACAGCATGGTCTCGTGGAAATGTTGGAGTTAATGTGCGAAGAGCCAAGATCGAGGGGCGCTACTTGTATGTTGCGTAAATGTCTTTTCATCAATGCACGAAGTTCCAAGCAATTTCTCAGAAAAGTTTCGGATTTCCTGCCGGAAACCGAACTTTCTGATCATCAGTAAGGCAGCACGCTATCACAATATAATCTCTATACAGCATTGACTACTGAATCAATGGCGTACCCAAGTATAATAGGCTTTCCAGTTTTCTGGCCAGTATGCCCTGTGGTTGTCACACTTGACGCCCGTAAAACCTGCCACATGCACGCAATTTGTCGGCAAGCTGGAGACTATGCGCAAATTTTTTTCATTTTCCGCATTTTTTTTCTTTTCAGATATTTGTGTTTTAGTAAGTTTCTGTCATCATTAACAAGTAGAAATTTTAGTCAAATTGGTTGAAGAACGTTGTCCACCTGTATATCCTAAAAAGCATAAATGAATATCAGATTTCGCGAGCCTAACCCTTAACTTTCCGACGGTTTGTGAAAGTGAAGCGTTTGGCTCTTGTCTGGCACTATATACAGTATTGGAATATTCGTCACCCATGGCAAGATTTCAATTTCAGTATTTAGGAAAATACTTCATAACAAACAGATTAAAATAACAAGGACCTTGTAATTCTTTTTAGTACCGCGGTAGGGAAGGGTGCATAGTCAAATAGCTATTTTTCAGGAATCATATATTGCTTAATATTTGTTCACGTTTGCATGGATGTATGTCTTAAGTGGCCGATATTAAATTCCACTCATGTCGTTCTTAGGTTTTAGCACATTTCTGGGGATGGTCGTTACTGGTTTTGCTTCATCCGAGATTTTTCGTATTTTCCTCAAAATGTTTCTTGGAATAGTTGTTCTCGGCTTACTGCATGGTCTTTGCTTTCTCCCAGTGTGGTTGGCGATATTTTGTCGACATCATATTACTGCCACGACTGTGAAACAGACCACAAGCCACAACTTAAATACTATGTCAGCTATGTAAGTACCAGAAACCTCATTTCCAAGAAATGGGATAAAAGTTTGTAAGTTTAACTGTAATTTGGAGGGGTATGTGGGCTTTGGTTCACATTCATAAAGCTCTGGACTTGTGAAACCTAAAACTGAGGGATTCAAGTCGCATCCGGAGTCAAGTTTTGAGCTACGGTTGTGAGCAAATGGATTTCCGTGTTTGAAATCCGCGGGATTTTGCAAATCTTGGGGATAGCGCAAAATAACATTAGCCTCAAGGCGATTGTTTTCAGCTTTTCGAACACCATTAATTTTCTCTTTAATGAAGGGCAAAAGGAGTACCAATCGGATCATTCTTCCGATGATCTGCAATTTTCGTTACACAAATGTTATGTTCGTCGTGAAATGCATCAAACGTTATTCTAAAGCCTTGTTTGCTTAATTTTTCCATCTATCTAAGGTAACAAGCCATCTTTTTTCATATTTTTAGTGACAATGGAGGTGGCTTCATTATCAGTAGAGACCACGAAAAGTCTAAAGATAATCCAGTAATGAATTAAAACCAAATACTTGGAAAGTCAGACCTACCATCGGATTCCTACGAAATGGCTAGTTCACTAAACACGCATGCGAATTCTACCACAAATTATCTACAATGGCACAAGTACCACAATCAGTCAGACAATGTCGAGTCAGACAATGGCACAAGTCCCACACTTGAGTTAACTCTTACTAAACGAGCTTTAACGCACAATGTCCAATATATCGGAAACCCAAAACAAATTAACAGGTTGAGAACAAAGAACAAAAGAGAAAAAAATCACGAATTAAAAGGTCAAAAGTCAAACTTTGCTCCAACCAAATCGACATTAGGTTCAAGCTGAATGAACTTCGACATATATAACTATCCTAAGTCAAATAGTTTCACGAAATAATGAACAATTATTCATCTCAGTATCGGTAAATAATGTAGGTATTTACCTCGCCGCGAATGATTGTTTTAGCAATATATGTCGCATAATTGTTTTCACATGTATATATATATTTAAATTTTAAAAATAATTTTACGAAACGTCGGATTGTTACCTGCTCATTATTTGTAAAGAAAACATTTTGAACACATCCTGGGTGCATTTATCGCTAAAAAGCAGAAGAAATACATGTCTTCGAATACTTTTTTGCAAAATTTCGCTGCATTTGTGGTTTTGTCTGACACGGCGGTTCGTGTTTTAAAAAGCTCTTTTTCTTTGATTACAACAAAACTGGATGCCATCTTGTTTTGCTCGTAAGTAAATAGTGCAGGATATACCGGGATTGGGAAACCAATCAGATTGCACGAAAAACACCTCACCTACGAGGTATTTGTTAATACTAGATATTATAACTAACGTTCGTATTTACTTCAGGCTCGGAAGACGCTATGATCCGTCGAGATTTGCCTTCTGATATCCAAGCCGCCCTTGGCATTGCTGCCGGGGAAGTGAAGAAGGCGATGAAAGAAACCGTGACGACAAGTATACATGAGTATAAAAAGATCATGAATTATTTTGTACCTCTCTTGAAAGAACTGTTCCAAAGGGCGGACTTGAAATGAGGTATGTTATTAGAGAAACTAATATAAGAAAAAATTAAAAGGATATAAAGGTTACTTCTCTGAATAAGTTATCAAGCAAAGTGTCGTCTCGAAATTTGTGGAAATAGAGGTCGTACCTAGTGTGGAAAAACTGAGTTTTTCGACCCCGCCATTAAGCAGGCAAAACTCAGCAAGACTTACTGAAAGGCAAGTTTTCTCGTAATCTGCTTAGCAGAAACTAGATCAGAGTTAAAGGTTTATTTGGAGATGACATTAAACGAGTTCTCGACTCTGATTACTCCCAAATTAGGGCAATTTAATAATGACTCCCAAACCTAAACTTTGCACATAAGATACAATGTTTGTTCGAACGAAGTTCGAGATGAAACTTCGTACAAATTTTAATTGTCTATAGATCTCTTACATTACCTTAAAACTCGTCAGCAAATTTTTCATGGGAGAATCACTTTAAATGGATGCAGTTACCGCTACTCCCTTTGATGAAATATGACAATGGTTAATTATCTCTTTTCTTTTTGGTGCCTTGGAGAACAGCAAATCGGAATGAAATTCATTTCATAACGCATTATATTAATTTTTCCCGTCGAAACAGATAATTTTCGCCTTTCAATCAGAGTTCTAGGGTTGTGGTCTGGCACCCTATCGACCAACTTAATTTCAACTGTCTCTCAGTTTTCATTAATTTCTAGTCACTAATTTTTTCATTTTGTGGTTGATATCACGTGTAAAAAGAACAGTGTCTCGTTGATAAAAATCTTGAAAATAGGCATTCATTTTCCTTCATTATAGACGGCATGGACCAAGCTGAACAAGATATTGAACAACTGGCTATCAAGGCATCAATGGGATTTATTAAGTTCTACGAGTCATTTTCACAGGTCAGTATTGGAAAGGCTATCAGAACTGTCGAAGGTTTGTTGCAAAAACTACGCGACATTGGAAAAAGCGAATCCAAATTGTAAGAAATGCAGCAAAACTCGAGTTGTTGTTTGGCAAATTGAAATGTAGCAGCAGTGACTACAAATTTCGAAAAGGTCTACTTTAACTGGCTGTAACACCAAGCACCACAAGGGAGAATGCTTCGCTGCAGAAAAAGGCTAGCAATTTGGATAAAGCATTCTCCTTAGAAATGTCAGAAATAATGCTCAGTAAATTGTGAGTAATATAGAGAGTGTACAAGAAACAGTCTACTAGTTGTGGTGCTGTCTATACCTGAATACAACTTATCACTACGCCTAATGTGGTTTCAAGCTCGCAAATCAAAGTTTGCCAGATTGTGATACAGTCTTATTACTCATTATTGGATTGGAAACTGAAAGTCGTTGCATCTATTTGAGGGGTTTGAACCCCTTGAGCCCCCTTCCCTTTGGCTACGCCACTGGTTGTAATCATGATCTGAAATTTAACTTTTTTTTTCAGTGTCCCACTGTAATACCAGGGTTCAAAATTTTAGTATCCCTCCCTGAGAATCGAGCGTCTCACTTCTGGATACCAGCTATCATGA
This sequence comes from Heliopora coerulea, assembly GCA_030142905.1. Classification (NCBI taxonomy): domain Eukaryota; kingdom Metazoa; phylum Cnidaria; class Anthozoa; order Scleralcyonacea; family Helioporidae; genus Heliopora; species Heliopora coerulea. The sequence continues at coordinate 447,685 of JASJOG010000225.1, forward strand.
TTTCAGTAACTCACTTATCTATCAGTATGACTGTCCATCACACCCATTCCAGCTCAGTCATCATCTAAGCTCATTGCAAGACCAATTTAAAGTTTGACACAGTTATACCAACTTGCTTAACTTGAACTGCTTAAGTTTCCACCAGTGAAGCTATCACATGATTCGTTGACTGATATATACCCGCTATGTAGGCAATTACTGCAACCTTGCAAGCACGTATCCAAGGTCTTTCCCTCAGTTTTCAGGATGGCAACTCGGGCAGTAGCTATTTAACGACTAAGCTATTGGGAGGCCACCGCAGGCATTTACCACATTTGAAATTTTGTGGTATCCCATCGGACAAGCAAAACACGGTTTAGTGCGCAAAATGAAATTTTTGTATCCCGTGGATATCTGGACAGCGCAAATTTCAGAACCTGTCAGTAATGAATTGCTCACACTAGTACGGATAAATTTTCTACTTATACATATGCTTATCATATATGATAGCAAACATACAATAAGTAAGTGATTTCCATTTTGATAAGTTTTAGAATTTCTCATGAAAATCCATTCAAGTAGCAGCTAAGTAGTTAACCTGTGTGGTAGTCTGTTTGTTATGCTTGGAGAAGCACTCAATCGTTTAATCTCTCAGGCAGGTATGTAGGGACCCAATTACCAACGTAAGCACCCACCTGGCCACCCCGTCACCCACAATCCCTTCACCTCTCCATCCTGCCGCACCACCACGCAGCCACACCACAACCCAGTCTACTCCACCCCGTTATCCCGCCACACACCAAACCGACACTCCTATTGATCAATCGACCCGTTAATCATTCAATCAATCAATCAACCAATCAATCAATTAGTCAGTCAATCAATCAATCAATTATCAATTAGTCAATCAATTAATCAACAAATCAATCAGTCAGTCAGTCAGTCAACCTATAAACAATCAGACCAACCAATTGATTAATCCTTATTGCTGCTTTTTTTCAGTTGACTGTTGGTTTTTGTTTTGTCTTTCTTCAAACGACCTTTCATGTTTCTTAACTTTTTTCAGTTCTTTGGTTTGTTAAAGAGTATTTTGGAGCAAGAGACTCATCTTGTCTCTAGCGTTGTCGAAACGACTAAAGGGCCCGATGAAGAAATCCGACGAACAGTGATAGGGGCCGCCAAGCAGATGTTAAAGGATTACCAAACTATTGAAACAATGATGAAGAAGAACGGGATGTAAGAAGTGATCTAAATGAAAGGAGTTTACCCACGAAACTAAATGATGTCTGCTTTTCTGTCTTGATTATGATTTTCAGAAGTAATATTATAAGGTGAAATGATCAGTTAAGTTGCGTTCACATCAACTCTTTTGGAGTGAATTTGGACGATTTCTCGGTGAATTGGTTGTGGTCATTTTGCCACATTGGCCTTAGTTTGGATTTTTAAGAAAGACCTTTTTGCTTATCTGATTCAAGGCCAATTTCCAATCACGAGATTATGGCAAAATGCGAGAAATAACTCGCGAATTTGCTTTAGAGAATGCGTAGTTTATATCTTTTGTTATTTTCTCGGCTAAAAAAGTATTCTCTTTGTCAGGGAGTTGAAATACCTTGAACTCTGAGAATTTAGACAGTGTTCTCACGAAAAACTTTCCCAAGAGCCGTAGAAAGTCCTCGACCCGGACCAGACCTGTGACCCATTTGACCAGACTTTACTTTCGACCATCGCTAAAGAGAGCCACAACTCACAACCGACGTGAGCAGCGACCTAAAGATTGACCACCCTCGTGCGAAGAGAAGACAGAATTGAAGACATAGTTGATCATTCCGGCGACCACTGCAGCACCCGAAAAGGAGACAAAAAAATTAAGACGCTGTCCACACGTATCCGTTTAAACGGAAATATTTTTCGAAGTGAAATGATCGGAAAGGTCTGAGTACTACCGAAATGTCAAGAGTAGTTTACTAACGTTTTGAGGGAAGGCCCTTCGTCAGAGAGAAAAGTCAAAATATTTTTCTCAAAGTATGTCGTTTTCAAAATACATCGTTTTCAAAGTACGTCGTTCTCAAAGTACGTCTGTCCAAGAGGTAACGTTTTTGAATCGTTTTCGCCCGTCCACACGAATATGCAAACACGGTTTGCATAGTCGTCTTGAACATTCATCAAAGCTAGGTTGATCTCAAGACACACTATTATTGGCTAAAAACAGCCCAAGCAAAAGTGAAACAAAATGGATATGTCCGTCCGCCATTTTAAATCTCGCGTGCGATACCATACCATGGTGTACGCGTTTTTGAAAAGTTTCGTTTTCATCCATACACACGACCGTAGGAAAACAGCGTTTTCAAAACTTTCCTCTAGAGGAAGTGTTTTTACAAAGTTCCTTTTTCGGTGACCGTATTCGCCGGATACGTGTAACCGGGAAAGCAATCACCAAACAAAAATTTGCATTTTCAAACAACGGACGACGGTAAGAATCCGAGTTATAGGGTTCGAGTTGGGAATCGAGTTGGGAATCGAGTTGGGATTCGAATTTGGATTCGAGTTGAGATTAGGGTTAAGGTTAGGGTTGGAGTTTGGGTTGGGGTTAGGTTTGGGGTTAGGGTTGAGGTTGGGGTTGCGATTAGGGTTAGCTCCAAACACTGGTGCGAAGCGATTATTTCAATTTTTAGATAACAAATGTGTTACTTTGTTGTTAGGAATCCTAACCCGAATCGTGACTCGAATCCTAAGTCGAATCCTAATTCAAATCCTAATTCGAATCATGACTCGAATCTTAACTTAAATCCTAACTGGAATCCTGACTCGACTCCTAACTCGAATCCTAGCTCAGGTGATCAACCAACTCGTGTGGACTGGGCCTAAAGCGAATTTTTTTTTCTTGCGCTCATCGACGTTACCGTATTTACTGTAACCTGTTAGCCTTTATATTTGACAATTAGCTCATTCAATTGAGCTCATGAGGGAAATCTTAGCGATTGCTCGATCCTTCCAATTCGGCTCCGAAGTCTATTTCCTGTAGTGAAGATAGGTGGCTGTATTTTGAGTATTTCTACTTTTAATACTTCCTTTCCGATTCTCAAATGGACAGGAGTGCAATATTTACCGCTTTAATGTTAATTTTCCTGGCAATACACTGAACTACGTTCATCTCAGACACATTTAGGCTGCTTCATCTGGACGTATTTTTTTCGCTCGAAGCGGCTTTTCCTGTTACCTCACGATCTTACAGCTGGAATAAATACCTCAGACACTGAGGGTTGAGGGGTAAAGTAGAACACAAAATGTCATCGTATTGAAGCTCTTATTTGGCTCTCGAAAACCTCAAAAGCAATATAGGTGGTTATCCAACGTTGCTACGTATCACCAGCGAATAAGTTGATGATTCCCTAAATTTTTTGTGACTCCGAGCCTTCTTGAGCTAATTCAAAATTTGTTTTTCCTACTTGTGCCTCTTTGCTTCCTGCATATATCGCTGCATATTGATTGAAGTGGACAACGATTTGGAAGCGATGATCGTGTGAATTGAAGTAGACAGTTCACAGTCAGACACTCTACCTCGACCTGTTAAGGAAAGCTTTTGATTTGACGCTTTCAGCCCTTTGTGACATTTTCTTGATAATGTTTAACAGGGATTCAGTTACATGCTTTGATTATTGTTTCTTTCCGCAACCCGTCAAAACGAGAGGAGATCATGATCACTACACTTGTCTGCTTCTCTTTTCTCTGGGCTCGAGCTGGTGAGTTCCTCTTGGGTCCAAACCGGAGTCGATGGATACAGTTTCTGACTTCGTTTTGTCATCATGATTTTCATAAAGTGTCACTCGAGAAGGCTAGAAATCTGTAGATATTGTCATCTCTAAATAGAACAGTGGTCAATGATGTCACCCACCCTCTATCTACCCACCTGTCCACTCATTCATTGACCCATTCAGGTGCAGATCTAGGTTTTTGCAGAAAGGGGGATTTGGCAGGTCAGGTGTGGTTTCAGGTTTTTGAGAAAGGGGTGTTTAACCAGACTATTGATTATTGTAGTTTTTTAATGGTGTGGTTACTTTATCGCTTAAATGGGATGTATAATTAAAGAAAGAATATGCAAATAAAGTTTATTATGTAGACAGGGACAACAGCGAGGAACCCTCTCATTGCTGGCTCAATTGGGGAGTTTAACCCCCTAACCCCCCCTTGGTCTTCCAATGACATTCATCTATTCATCCATTCATATATTCATAGGTCCTTCTAGCCCTTCATCCCTCCTTCCCTCTATCCATCCACCTACCTCGCCTCCCTCTCACTTTTTCTTATATCCCTTATTCATCCGCCAACCCTTCCTCCCTGCTTCCATCATCCACCCTCCCAACATCTCTATCTCGTTCCCGCCAACCTGCCCTTCTTCAACAAGGTAAATCCTGCGCTTCTACCCTCTCACAATCACTAAGATAGGTGTTACTCTTCCCCGCCAACCCTCAACAAGATGGGTCGTACCCTTCGAGACACTCATTCTCAACAACATTGGTCCTAATCTAGGTTGGCTTGAGAAAGATACAGCACAGAAACTTTATTATTTTCACAAATCAGTATCAGATTATACATATGTCTTTCTAAATATTAAGTCACACATTTTAACATACATTTGCCTTGTGTCAAAACTAGCCTAGAAGCAGTGCAAAACGATAATAAGGCCATGTGATGTAAACCGGAAATTTAAGTCTGAATTTAAGTTTTCGGCATTAACCCTTTCGGGTCCATACCCGACTTTGGTATGTTACCCTGGCGAACGGCAGACGGTTTTAATCGTTAAAGGGAGAGATCCAGCCTTGAGAGAGTTAACTCCAGGTTTTCCCGGCGGCATAAAATTTGCATTATTTTACTCTAGCTAACGTCAGACTATTTTACTCGTCAAGGCGAGACTTGAAATACGTTAACATTTTCCTGTCCAAGGAGTCTCCCCTTGACTAGTAAAATCTTCTGACGTTATGGAGATTGTTTCCTTAAGCTTTCGTCATTAATCCTTGCTGGTCCATACCCGACTTTCTGTTCCTCCTTCCCAAATTATCAACCTAGCAGTTAGCGGTCGTGTGTAAATTTCATGATGTTCTTTGGTATTTTACTCTGTCTAACGCCAAACGATTTTACTCGTCAAGGAGAGACCAGAAATATGTTAACCATTTCCTGTCCAATAGGTGTCCCCTTGACCTGCAAAATCATCTGCCGTCAGCCAGAGTAAAATACCAAAGTCGGGTATGGACCTGAAAGGTCCGATTTTTCCTGTCCAAAAGTCCTGTTGGTTAATATAATTCACATGTTCTTGTTTGTCCCATATTGTCCACTCATTTTAGCAGAGAAAGATAAATGGTAATTAACAAGGAAATAAACGTTCATTAAAATGGTATATGATAAATGATAATTGACAGTTAAATTGTAAATAATGAATGGTAAATGAAACTTTTCCTTGAGAACATAGTGAACCCACTTCTTGTAATTGCTTCATGAACATATTAGGCGAAGGGAGATGTTTGACATTTGGGTGGGGACTAACTCTTACAAAAAATAGGGCCAGGGGTGCACTCAGCAGCTCCCCAGCTAAAATTTGAAAAGTTAAATAACGAAATTTGTTGAGAGCACTCCCTTGGATTGAATTTATTAATGATGATATCGCAATGGAGAGTACTTACAAGTACTATTAGTTAAGCAATTTTAAGAGTACGTTTTTAGCCCTGGTCTTAAAAATATCCGAGGGCCTAGTCCCTTCACCAGAAATATTAAGGGCTATAGTCCCAGTCCCCTACCATTCTGCTGCCAATGTTCACTACCATGTAAGTGATGTGATGCCGCTTAGCATGGCACTGTCAAGAGCCTGCTTTGCTTCCTTCTGAACTTCTTCCCATTCGAACGTCTTGCACACATTATTGAAAGGGTTTGCTGGGTCCATTACAAGTGGCCTTGAATTAAGAAACATAAAAAAATATAATAAATAGTGAACATATTAGGACACTACTGTTTGAACTGTTAGATCGTCTTCAATAGTCAATCATTTCTGAAAATACTTAAAAATAAACTATTTCTGAACTTAAACTATTTATGAACTAATTATTTTCTTAAACTATTTACTTTAAACTGTTTATTTATTTTCTTTCTTTCATTCTTTATTTAATTCTTATTTATTTATTTAAACTTACACTATTCATTTATTCTCTTAAACTATTTATTTTCTTAAAAACATAAACTATTTCTGAAAATACTTAATTCTGTCCACATTTGAATTGAACCGGCAAAGCGTAACCTTGCTCAAGAAGAAACGTCATAATCTTGGTATATATGTTTAGAAATGCCGGCAGTCAATTTGGCAACGAAAATATTTTTTTTTTATTCATATTTCTCGGCATTAGCTATTATAAAAATTACTAAACGTTACAGATACTATCACGTTGGCAGACCGTAGTTTTCAAAAACGCATTAATCTTTACTCTGCATATTCAATATTAAACTTTAAATCTGCCTTGCTCAAGTTCTTAAAGTTGTTGGAAAACATCTTTTTTCCAAAATAAAATTAAATTTTTGTTTTTACCAAATCTTACCAAATTTTCAACCTAGATAGCAAGCATAACAATCTAGGAACTGAACCTATTAAATCAATTTAATTTCATGTTGAGACACTTTCTAAATATGTATATTGTGTTGTTACTTTGTCTGAAGTTTTGAATGTTTTCCGAAATAATTTTAAAAATATTTTGGGGAGCTCGGAAAAACTTGCAGTATTTTAGATGAACTACCTGAAGTGGCGTTCTGACAATGCATTAAACCCTTAACAAACTTTCCTGACCATTTAGTGGTTCTATATGTTTGAAAGTAACAACGCAATTTCACCATTTACCCTGAATTTTTTTGGCTACCATGGCAACTGACCAATTGAAGAGACGATTTCCATTGCTGGAATATGATTTGTTGTTACGCTTAGAAACTCATTTCACTTAACAATAAGACCTACGAAAATTCATATCTTGAATGTAAGACCACCATAAAGCCTTCGACAGTTGAAGCTTAATAGGAAAGGGACTAATCAAAGCATTTAGGGTAATTACATGGCTCATTTTTTCGAGGAAAATTTCATATTTTAAGAACAAATGTTTGAATTTTTGGCAACTTTTGAGTAACTTATGAGTATTTCATTGAACAGCTTTTCCACAATTTGCTTGCACAATTTATAAGGGCCTTCTCGTGAAAAAAAATGAGATCTTGGTTAAATGATTTCCCGTGTACATTTCATTGCTCTAGCTGCGGGAATAACCCTGAAGATCGAATCCGCGTTTTCGCTAGAGTTTGTTGAAATCCTGTTTGCTGATAGACGATAGCCTGGTTACCCCGATTCATCGTCTGATATCTCGATCGCGGGCGCTTAATACTGAGCTAGTGGTATCGACATAAGTTACCGTAACAAAGATGGCGTCCTGCAGGAAGCTGTTGGAAACTTGGAAGGGAACTCAAATATCTTTGCAGGTTTTGAAAGTCTACGTTTTCGGTCACTATTCTGGTACCAAACATGACTACATTTGGTGTATTTCTACTGAATAAAAGGACCCTGGAATTTTATCAAACGATACGAAGTGGAAATGAGATTCAACTTGAAAATTATCTACAACGCTCTCCTAAAAAAATTGAAGCAAAGGTGTTGACAATCTGTATTTCATGGTAGTCTTTTTTTCTTAATAGAGTCTTGGATATAGGTTCATGAAGTCTAATGTTAATGCGTTTTTCTGCTGTTCTATAAAGGATTGGTTGGCTTCGATGTTGGAATGTTTGTTACATCAAAACGAAGGGTACGTTCAACTGTCTTCAGCACAACTGACAATAACGAATTGTGTGATGGTATGTTATTTTGCCAGATTGAAAATTGTAAGGAAATCTAGCGATGTCGCTCATGTATTGTTAATCTTGGCTCAAATCATTTTATAGTACGTTTCTGAGGCCCGTAGGCACCCTGGCATGCTAGGAGGGACAAAAGGTGTAATTTTGACATTTTGTGGAAAAACATCAAGCAAGGGGAAAATGACGTCTCTGCCCACCCTTTGCATAGACGCCCATGCTAGGAGTACTTTCTTACCGTTGGTGGCGAATATGACCTGGTATCATATTTTCTGTATAGTTGTTCCTCCAAATTACACGTAGGGATTCAACATGAGCCAGTGCCTCCATCACGCTGTGAAAGGCTTTCACGGTGTCAAAGCGGTAGGGCTTACCTTTACTTTCCCAAAGGTGAATGACAATCAATTCCAGGACATATGACGTTGTGAGACGTCTTCCAATCGATGCCTGTCTAACGTATTTCTTACGCCAGTATTTGACAAGGCGAATTAAATTTTCACGTTCGCTGGAATTGTAGTGACGAAATCCACTTGCATTTTAACCAGAGATGCGCTGTAAAAAGGTAACAGCCGATCTGGACGTGTTCCCATTTGCCTGTATACATCTTGTTTGTCTAAAGTGAAGCAAAGATCAAATGCAAACAATTTTTTAAATATTTACATCAATCTAATTGTGCGCAATTTCAACTATTAAATTAACTTATCACGGTTGTACTCTATGATCAAAGCTTGACTTCCATGTAACACCTGAGACGGCTGGAATCGTTCAGGCTGTTTTTCATACAACAATTTTTTTTTTCCGAGTGGATGAAATTTTCGGAGGTATTCCTTTTTCTGAGCATGTACATTGCTGTTTATCATTGCTTCCTCTGCCGTGACTTTTCGCGAAGAAAATGCGACTAGCGATCGTGATTGCTGTGACCTTTATTAATATCACTGAGCGTCCAACATCCATAAAATCACTGCGGCTGCCAAGTTTGTTTCTCAGTGGTCGTAAGGACCATAGGGAGTCCACCCTTTAGAAATCAAGACCTGCAAATATATACTTTGTTGAGACTTAGTAACCAAACTGATTACGTCCGTTCCTTTGCCTAATTTTAGAAAAAAATTTTTTAATTGAGAAACTAGTTGAAAAATGTGACATTAAGATCACAAAGTGTTAAAAGATAAAATGTTTTATATACATTGGCGAATCTCTTCTCCAGTCATTTCCTATCTCAAATTAACTTTTTGACGACCGATTAAATTTAAGATGTTTGAGGTGAATCCACTTACCACGTGACTTTGCGCAATATCTTGGTTGGAATTGACGATAAAACCCCCACATAAGTAGGGAACTGGACCACTTTTCAAGTATATACCAAAATCAAACGTACCTAGGGTCTGGGAATTTATTATATAGATTTTTGATTGGTATTTCTCTCCCATTTTTAACTGATTTTTCTACGTCGGATGTTTCTGTTTTACCTTAACTGGTAACTTCCTCATTTTGCTTTTTGGTTCCTTCAGTTAAACATTCATTTATCGTAATTCTGTACAATTAACTTTAAACCAAACCAGTATCAGTTTATCAGCGCGTTTAAATTATTCGAAATTTTTCAATCTAGATTTTTAATCCTTTTCAAACTTCATTAAAATTAGCTCAAAGATTTTCCCGCCATAACGTACCGATCTGGTATAAAAGCCGTAAAATATAATAACGGTGACTGCATATTAATTTACCTACAAAGTAAAACGATGGCAGAAGGTCAACCTTTATTTCTTCGGATTCTGGTGTTTTCAGAATCAGAGAGGGATTTTAAATGTATCTCTCAAAATCCCTCTCTGATTCTGAAAACACCAGAACAGTTATCCGACATGAAAAAGTTCAACAAAAGAAACTCTTCGGATTCTGTTTGCACGGTGAACTGTACCGCAAATCTTGTTTTTGTGATTGTCTGACAAATCACGTTGAAACCAAGGTCGTTGGCACTTTTCAGGTACTGCTCGATCTTATTTGAATACTTGGCAAACTCTCTTCAAGTTGTGCTGCAGTGTTTATATCATTTAAAATAAGAACGAGGTAAATATCTGCTTTTCCTCTCACTGCAGTTCCTTTGCCCAACGAGCCACCCTAAACGGAGGGAAATCAGTGAAGCTGAAATCTATGAAACTTGAGAAACCCCAGAAAAACCCCAAAAAGAATTCTGCTACGGGACGTCCGGGAATTTAGTAAACCGCAAAGCCATCTGGGAAAATGTTAAAAATGCAGGTAAGGTATGGGCATACTACACCGCCATTATCACAAAGTTATAAAAACCTACCACAAAATATGATTGAATGGACTTCCTCTCAGTTACTGGGTTATTGTATTTATAACTAGACTTCGCTTTCTGCCTTGTTCTTCGATCGCAACCATACTCTTACACCCTTTAAAAATTGATTTACCTTCCTTGTACAAACAACTCTTACGCAATAGTAACCCTTAGAAACAGTTGTTTCATTGCTATGGCAACAGCACGAGTACTTGAAAGGCCTTAAAAGATCATGAGGTATTTTCAGGTTGTGATAAGATAAAGTTCAGTTAATGGTCCTCTTTTCTCTTAATACAGTATTTTGCTCAACGTTATTTCAATGAAGCAAAACAGTCGAGAACCACCTTCACCGCTGTAATTAAGGTTAATACCTTTTTCAAAATATGCGATAGTTGACATGAAATGACTCCTAGAGTTAACGGCGTGGCTGTTTATTCGAAGATGGGGGAAAGCAAAAGAAAACTCAAGTTAATGTATCGACTAAGTATTCCTTATTTACAAGTAGTATTCGAGAATATTTTGTTGGAAGGAGGAAAATATTTGGGGGGTTTTGTATCTGCTTAAAAGTCGAGTAGAAATTATTTGGGTATTCATTTCATTCAAGAAATACCGTTGGCCTACAAGGTTACAAAATCACCTAGAAAGGTCGGAGGCATGCACTCCCAGGAAGTTTTGAAATTATGAAGCGGTGAAAGCTTTTCATTGAGTTTGACGTCAACTCATTCATGAGAATCTTTTTAGAAACTATCAAGAATTCCGAATGTCTAAAAACAAACATGAAGTATCCAACGCCACGTCGGTGATCCGTGGCTTCTTATAAAATATAAAATTCAGATTGTCTCATTACTCACGTGGCCGTCCTCGCTTGGTTATGTCCCCCACTTAAATCTCACAGTCAAAGTACCTTTACAATTTCTCTCGGTGCCATCAGTTCTCTGAAGGAGCTGCAGATATTGTCTACCGTTTTATTCATCATGTAATTAAAGCTCAGTGTAGGCTGCAGCTGACTATCTATGAACTTGTTCAAAGCATCATAGGTACTTGGTGATTTGAGATCAAATTCTAAAAGGAAACAGACCACATACAACTTAGCGTATAATAGGTTTGCAAATTCGTGCAAAAGGTAACATTTCATAGGACAATTTTAAATGAAGGTTTTTATTGCAACATGTTGTCGCAGCAAATTTTCGTGTAAAATCGCAAGCAAATTGTTTGGTAAACTAATCAGTTGTTTTGGACAAACATTTGCTGCATGCGAATCGTCGTTAAAAATCGGCTCGGCTAAAATTTCATTTTAGATTTTTTTGTATGTATGTATGTATGTATGTACGTACCTACGTATGTATGTATGTATGCATGTATATACATATAAATAAATTTTTATATATACTGACACATTTTTGTTGTCAACACAACTTTTTTCTATCTATCTATCTATCTGTCTGTCTGTCTGTCTATCTATCTATCTACCTATCTATCTATATATCTATCTGTATATATACATTCTGTAAATACGTAAAACTATTAAATTTTGTAAATATAGCTTCTTAGGGTTGCACGGCTTCTAGGTAGACCAGACTTAAGGATTTCATACACTAGTAATTTTTAACTCTGATAGAACCACCGTGGTTAAATAAATGTCCTATTCTATTCTGTTCTATTCTATTCTATCTATCTGTACATATATACAGGGGTGTTCAAAAAAAGTGGCCAACTGCCTTTAAAGCTTCCATCGTTCTTATCACAAGTGATTTTACATCTTTACTTTTATTTTCCATAGTTCACTACAACATTATACATGTACATGCATCAGCATTCTTGTTTAATACTTTGTTGGAATTCCTTTTGATTTCATTATCGCCTTGTATCGACTCTGCATGCTTTCAATGAGCTTATGCACGTATTCTAGAGTTAACGACTGCCATGCACTTTTGAGTATGTCAAACAGTTCATCTTCATTCTTTGGCTTACGGTCTTTCGTTGCTCGATGAAGCTCAGCCCATAAATTGTCGATAGGATTCAAATCTGGTGATTGTGCTGGCCATTGTATCACATTAATTTTCTTATTCTTCAGATATCTCGATACCACTCCACTAGTATGTTTTGGATCGTTATCATGCTGAAATATAAAACCATCGGGCACAATCGACCAGCAGAGGGAACAAGATGATGAATTAAAATCTTGCAATATACTTCTCCAGTCATTATTCCTTTAACTCGATGTAAAACTCCAACACCATTCCAGGAAATACAATCCCACACGTTAATTGGCTTTTGGTGTTTTACCGTGCCTTGCATTGAATGAGTTGCCATTTTCTCTTTATCAGTCCGCCAAACATATTGAGAAGAATTGTTTTGCAGAGTAAATGGTGACTTATCACTCCAAACAACACTTTTCTACTGATCAATATCCCAAAGGACATGTTCACGAGCGAGTGTTAAACGCTCTTTGCGATTCTTCTCACTCACGAATGCTTTCTTAGACTTTTTTCTCCAGTGTATTCTCTTTTCTCTAAGATGTCGCTGAATAGTTGAGTTGGAAACTTTTACTCCAATATGAGCTTCTAATTCATTAGCCAGCTGTTTCTTGGTTTGGGTTCGTGTTTTAGAATGCTTGACTATGCAACGGTCACTTCGATCACTGGTCTCGCGCTTTCGTCCTAAACCAGGAGTACGATGGCAATTCCAACTTGATTTTAACTTGGAACAAATCTTCTTTGCTCCTGAGTAACTGAGACCAAACTCTTTTCCAATTTGGTGAGCACTGACTCCAGCCTTTAGCATCCCAAGTATTTCATGGTTTCTTCGGACTTTTTTCCTTGCCTTTTCGTCTTGAATTGGCTTTCTTGTCTTCATATTCGTTGTAATTCAGCGGCTCCGTAACTTGGAAATTTGCACAATGATCCAACTTTCTCACCTAACAACTGTTACACCGTAATTTAGCTTGCAATGCTTATGGTACAAGATTTTCATACTATACGCGAAACATTTGTGCGCACGAAGTGGTAATAAATGACAGGTATCGCATACCTCCTGTTATTCCAGGTTTTTTCACTCAGAACCTTTATGCATCAAAAAAACTTACATTTTGGTAGATGGCCACTTTTTTGGCCCACCCACTGTATATATATATATATATATATATATATATATATATATTTGTGTGTGTGTGTGTATGTATGTATGTATATATATATATATATATATATATATATGTATATATATATATATATATAAGGAGTTTTTATATTCCTCTTGCTAATGCCAGATTTTACTTTGGCTAACGTCAGACGATTTCACTTGTCGAGGGAAAACGTCTGGTGCCCAAAGGGTTAAGACATCAAATATATCAACTGAGAGAAGTTAATGTATACTAGAAAGAGATTAGAAAATTTCTGAGAAGTCTGTTGATACTTGCTTTGAAAATCTAACCTGCATTCATTTGCGTAAAAGGAAAATTGCTTTATTTATACGATAATGGAAAAATAAAGGGTCTTTGATTACCTTCATTGCGGACAGTCTGTTTGCGACCCACCACTGTACCCAGTAGCTGACCCACGTGTGACGTTGAAAACTGCGAAGTGAGATGTAAACCACTAAGACTATCTGTGACATGCCGAATCTGTGTCAACAATGACATGTCGGATGTTCTTACAGGTGTAGTCGCTGCAAGAAAAACGATACTAATGTGAATCTAAGAAGAGTTGGCGATAGACAAGATTTGCAATATTTGTTTTTACGCCGGCAAACGATTGGAGAAGACAACAGATTTCAAAATAAGCTTGTTAGAGGATTAAACAAGGTGAAACAAAATGAGCCGGGATTCGTGTAAAATTTGCAAAAGATCTGTGATATTTGCTAGGCAGCAGCTTTTATGGAGCTGTTACTCTTGGGACTTTCTGTTTCGCGATTGTCGTCCTGGTGCATGCTAAAACGCCAAGGTAGTCTAAGCAGCAAGATTTCTACTTGTTATTCACCCATGTTCGTCTTCGAGGCTTTCATGTGTTCAGCGCATACATCAGGATGACAATTGCGCTACTTAAAATCGCTCGTGTAACGTCCTCTTGAAAAGTTATGAATATTCCATATCGAAATAGGCAGCTCGCTTTAATTGTACTATTTATTTTACTAGGTTGTTATCAGATGATTATCGAGCGAGTCTGTATTTGGAACATGTTGCTCATATGTAGTAAGGCAGATAAAATCATGTATACATTTGAGGACAAGTGAGTTAAACTACTGTTGTTAGTCCAAATAATTTCATCCTGAGTTAAAGGAGTATATTATAAAAGAGGTTTTGGGTACCTTTGTCCCGCATAGTCCGTTGGCGCTACTTTGAACGGCGAAGACATTGTTGCACATTTTTGGTGGACAATTGTGAAGTAAAATGCAACCCACCGTGTTTAACTTTTGCATGTTGCGACAAATCACACTGCCGGACGAAAATTCGACTACAGGAAGAACAATGGTAGTTGCACAGTCAAGGATGACTTCCAGAGGTGTGCCTATACAAACGCCTTGGATTCCTGTGCTTACAGCCGGTCACAACACAGCCTCGTTGATGAATTCCATGAGCGTTAACGTGATTTAAAGCTTGCTCAATACCAGAAAAATGTTGATTGCAGGCACGGCAGCGAAAATCTGGCATGATGAAATTCTGAAAAAGTTAAAAAGATAGCGGAAAATTTCCTAGTTAGATTTCACATTTTTGTTTTAATTTCGACGATAATTCAACCTAGTTACGGATTACTTCATGGTTGGCGAGTGCGTACAATTTTTATTCACGAGTTGGGATGAATTACAAACAAGCAAATGAGGTGTGAATGAGTGCGTTTGTGATTCATCACAAGTGAATAAAAATTGGACAAGCAAACCGACCATGAAGTAATTTGTTGACTATATACGTACTGTGATAAACATTCTTTTTAACAAGTTATTGGGCAAACACTCCTTCGAGTGCCTCTCAGTGATAAGTCGTATATAGACAATATAAAAGTTAGAAAATATATTTATTTTTAACGATTTTCTTAATAGTTCACACGTTTAACAACAAGATAATTTTGAACATAACCTAATAAAGATGATATTTGAGGACAAACAAAAAGTCCAAACTGTAAAGGTGCACATGAGCTGTGGCGGGGAAAGTCATTACGCTTTTCTCACTGGTGGCGACCAATCGAATGGGGCTTCTGATTGGTCAGACGATTGTATTCTCTAGTGGGAATATTTTATCTGCCCAATCAGGATCGAACTTTACCTTTAAGAGACGACTTTTACCTTTGTGCTTGCTGAGGAGTTCATCACAGTACGTATATACTAATAAAGCTTACAAACTAAATAATTAGAGACATCAAATAGCTATTTCAATGGAACTGCGTCTGCATTCTAATTTTGCATGTAAGCTCTAACTAGTAATGTCGAAGTTTTAATTAAAGGTGGAGAAAAGAAGTATTCTGCTCCATGACCACATCAACAAAATGGCTGAAAATTGGAAAAGAATAGTCAAAGCTATTAGAATTGAAGTATTCCTTATACATATAAGGGCAGGTTAAAAATGATATTTACAATTAAAAAAACCCAAAAAAACCTAACGTTTTTAACTTATTGTCATCATCAGGGTATTACAGCATTAGATACAATTGGTCACGTTAAATAGGTTACGTAATTCCCAGAGAGGAGAGTTCTAAGTCAGAGCATTGCACTTCTTTATTTAATGGAGGGGACTTTAATTTTGTAAAAGCAGATTGGAGATTTATTGCCAGGCTTAATTCCTTTACCGAAGGTAATGATATATTTCATAACATCTAGAAAACAAGAAAAATTAGAAGTCTTTTGAAATTGAATAATGAAAAACGGCGTTCTCTGATCAAAATATTTTACTTCAAGCTTTCGGCCACCAGCGTGTGGCCTTCGATAAACGAACGACAGTTTCTATTATGCTGGGAAAATTACTGGCAAAACTAGTCTACTGACGGTGGTAGAGGAAGTACATTATTTGCGCAGCCTCAGTGGTGGCCGAAGTAGCCTGCCATTTCGAATACAAAGTCTTATAGGGCTGAACAAATGTTATCAAATGAAGTTCATATTCTCAGACGACGAACACTTACAAGAGTACACTAATGTCTGACTTTCAGCGTTAAAGAAAACAAACATGCCCAAGCTTTCGCCGACAACAAAGTTACTTCTAGAGAAACTCTCAAAATATTCTCAAAATATTCACAAAATATTCTCAAAATAATAAACACATTACGATGCCTCGCCCACATATTTTCGATTTCAAAACATTGTCATGACCTCGATCGTCAGTTTACGGGAAGACTATTTGCTCGCTTAACGAGGCTTTTGTCAGGGACTTTGGACTTTGTTCACATGACTGTTTGGTCTGGGTTGATAAAAGTAGGAACCTAATATAACTCTTCGAAACCCTAATTGCCAACAATATGTTTCATTTAGAAAATCGCAAATTTCTACTCAACAAGATAACGCTCCAAAAATTTGCCTTTTAAGTTCTGAATGTGTTTTGCATTCCACCGTCCATAAGATGCCATTAAACTGCTCCAATATCGAAACTATTGCTTAAAGATTATAAACATTTTTAACCCCGATCACATGATGAAAGTCTCTTGTCAAAATGACTACACATTTACATTTACTTACAGTTTTAAGGGTAAACCACGCAGTAAATACAATGTTGTCCATCCCCTTTAACTACATATTTTATGCTGAAATCAGCTGGCCATGCGTTCCATACGCAATTTTGCAGATAGCCAGGATATTATAAAAAATAACTGTGCCTAGTAGCGTTTACTCTATGTAACTAGTAAGTTCTAACACGTTTGACGGCGTACAAGCCTCCTTTTCATCGACTCGACTTCGACTTCACCAAAATATTCTGAATATGGCATCGAGCTTAAGGCTTATACTACTACTCGAGATTACGAGAAACGTTTACGGCTCACTTCATGCCTGGTTGTCATGTTAATGTTAATACGACATTATATTTTCTTGAAAGCTAGCGAAGTTGACATACCTTGTAGTTTGGTCCCTTTGGAACTGAAGTGGAACTTTGTAATCAGACCTTCGTAGACTTTCAAATCAAAAGTGTCAGCTGACTATTGTTTATCTATATATACGTATGACCCACGAAGGGGTTTTCCCTTTAGAAGGGGATTCTCGTTTCCTGAAATTACGTACTGAGGAAATACGTAGAAGCTATTAGTATTGATGATTTACGAATCGATGCCTCAAAGGTGTCAGATGTTTTAGCTTGTATGTGATACTTAATCAAAATGACCGGCGTTCATTCATTGATTTCCTCAGTGGCGTAGGAAACTAGTTGAACGTAGGGGAGCCGGAAACAAAACATTAGTTCAGGGTGGGCGTTTCTACGTAAATGTTTTCATTGCCTAGATTGTTGACAATAATGGGACAATACTTGCAGTTATACTTCTACAGTAAAACGCATTTCATGTTTACGAGAAAGGAATGCTTCAATGGATTACTAAATTGTGAATTAAAAGACTAAATACAATTATAAAATATCGTAGCTTTTTTAACCCTTATGAAGGATACTAAAGGTGACCATACATTTATCCCGAGTTTTAACGGCATCTCGCCACAGTTCTAAATTATAATAAAGTATCAACCATCGTTAAAATATGTGTGGTACATTAGATTTTTAAACATTTTATATTTTAACTTTAAAGTGCAAATACGTGCGATAGGAAAAATTCAAAAACCTTTTGCATAGTGCTAGCATATCTGTTTTTAAGGGTTGGTGAACGATATTGTGGTCCCCCTAGATAAAATGTTAAGGGGACCCCCTGCTTTCTACGCCACGGGATTTACGATCACTTCAAAGTTTAAACGTTCAGCGAGATTGGGATATAACAATGACATGTAATTCCATATTTATGACGATTAGGCTATTTTCAATAACAGGCGACCATGGCTGCTGAGATAGACGAAGTAGGTGGAAAGCAAACTCGTGAGTTTTTCTGTTTGTTTTTTTTTTCAAATAAAATCATAACGAAGACATAATATCGGAAAAATATTCAATACTCTAGTTCCGTTAAATATCACCTGACATCATCAGAGTGCATGCATAAGAAGATATCAGCATTTATCTAGTTAATTATTTACATAAACAGGTGATGATTGGGGTGATGTGACAGAAATCAGAGGAGCGAGACGAACATAAACAGGGGAAGGATCAGAAGGTTGGAATTAAATGCTGTTGTGAAATCAAAAATGTGTTAGCGGGAAAGATCGGATGTTAGAGTCTAGAGAAAGTCTAAAATAAAAAAATATTAGTAAGCCTTCGCGTGGGAGAACAACGAGCTGATTATAATGAGAGCACAACATTTGGTGATTGATTGCCCAGGCGGAAGTCGTAGGCGAAGTGTAAACAAAATAGCCCAGCGTAAAACACATCATATAGTAGTGGTTTAAGGTTTATTAAGTCTTGCGTTTCGTTACTGTGCGCAACATCATCAGAGAATGAATAAAGGTTATATACAACGGCATAGCTCGCGGTCATGCTTGTCATGCTCAGCATGACTTAAAATTTTTCCAACCTGAAAATTTTAAAAACTGCAATTGAAATTTTATTTTGTCCCAAACGTCTCATCAAATTTACGGAAATGGAGTTTTTCAGCCTGCTTAAAGCCCGCAATGAGGCTAGGTTCAGCTAACTTGAGCGCTGAAATAAGTACGAATCATGGGCCTTACAATTTCCTGCCTCAAGCGTGGAGCAGGAATTCCAGAATAATTTGAATTCATTTTATTGGCTAAATAGCACCACACCCCCGCCGAATTTCCTCCAAAAGTCCTGCTTATTAGCAATTGTAGGACTTCGAGGACTAAGTAACTCAGAGCTGTTTAGTATTCATAGTTCGGATAGAAGCCTTTATATTTTATCGTCTTATGAATACAGTGGAACCCCGTTAATACGACCACCGTTGGGCCGAAAAAATTTGGTCGTATTAACGGGGTGGTCGTATTAACGGGGGTGGATCAGATACGTAACAAATGTTTTTTTAAATGACGTCATGGCAAACGGAGTCTGATTTCAATTGGCATAACGCTAAAACCACAAAATAACCCACAAATAAATTTTATTAACTGAACACAACTCAACAAAATTAACCAAATGAGATGTATAACCTTGATAATAAGCCCCTATATTAGTTATTTAAATTTCTTTACATTTAAACATATCTGTAAGCTTCCGCTGGTTTTTCCAACACTCAAGCCAATCAGTTTGAGCTTGGCAGATTACTCTGGCGAGCTCATTTGCCGTTTTTGAATTTCCTTTCTGCTCGAGAAAATCCAAAGCATCCTGCATTGAGGATATTGCTGCTCGATACGAGGATAGTTTTGGCTCTTCCGGGAGCTCTTCAACCTCATTATAACTGTCCTCGTGATTTTCTTCGCTTGCAGTGGTTGAATCGATTTGTTCACGTCCTACTTGCCGAAAAAAGCTGTCTTCCCAATTGTCTGGAAGTTCTTGACAAAATGGTGCATCAAGACATCCATTTACCACTTGTCTCAATGAAACTTTATTGTCTTCATTGGTTTCATTTGCCAAGACTTGAACTGCAACAAGTTCGCTTTCAAGATCTGCAAATGGATCAACGTCATTGCCACTGGAATCTACTGTATTCGTGTTTCCTTCGGAATCCAAGATACCTGCCTTGATGAAACACTTGACAACTGTTTTTTCGGAAACTTCATTCCACGCTATGGCCATCCATCTAATTGCCTGAAGAATATCAACAGATTTGCATACTTCCGACGCAGAAATACACTCATCCACTTTACTGACAACGTGTGTAAGCAGGCGTTTATAATACTGGAGCTTAAAAGCTTGAATAGTACCGAGATCAAGTGGCTGCAGTCGTGATGTCGTGTTTTTGGGCAAGAAGATGATTTTGATTTGCTCATACATTTCATCCAGGTCTTCAGGGTGGCAAGGGGCATTGTCCATAAACAAGAGAATTCTTCTGTTTTCTCGTCTCAGTCTCCGATTGAGTTTTGATAGAATTTCCATCATGATGCTACCTTACACCCAGGCCTTTGGTTGGTTGAAATATTGGCAGGGTAAGTTATCCAAATCTCGGATGCCTTTAAAACATCTTGGTCTTGCTGATTTTCCAATTACGATTCGCTTTTCTTTTCCACCACTAGCGTTGACAAAGAACGCACAAGTAATCCTATGCTTTGACTTTTTTCCGCCGGTGCAATTCTGGGAAACTTCGACCAGTGATTTGTTTGGAAGGGCTCTGAAAAACTGACCTGTTTCATCCATATTCCAGATATCGCGAGGTTCTCGTCCTTCTAAAATTTCCGGGAGTCTTTCCTTCCACGAATCTACTGTTTCTTTTCTAACATCCCGTAACTCTCTTGAAATGACCTTTGCCCTGATGCCACATCTCTTTTTAAAACGATCCAGCCATCCGTTCGAAGCCTTGAATTTCTCTTGTGGAACTTCTAGAACTTCTGCTATTTTTGTAGCCTTTTCTTGAAGCATTGGTCCTGTAATTGGAATGTTTTTTGATCTTGCTTTTCCAAACCAGTCAAGTAAAGCGTTGTCGATATCTTAATGCTGGGCACCTCTTGACCGTTTGATAGTGTCCCTAACATTGGCCTCATAGTCTTTAACAATCTCATCTTTCTTTGATAAGATGCTTTGAACCTGGGTTTTCCCACAATTAAAGTGCTCTTCAATTTTTCTTCCGCTGGCAAAAGGGTTCTTTTAGTATATGACCAAGTCGCACTGACTGCCTTCTTTCTGAAAGATAACTCTTGAACCAAGCAACGGCCTTCCTGGATACACCCAAGGAACGCAGTTTCTCAAACAGCAGTGGATGTTCAATACTGTCAAACGCCTTTGATAGATCCAACAACACCACCGCCGTTAACTCTTTCCTATCTATAGCCTCGAGAATCATATCTGATACAAATATATTAAGCGTTTCAGTTGAATGTAACTTCTTGTTTCCGCTTTGATGGTCCGTGAGACTCTTCCTGAGACATGTATTCCATTAATTGGTTCAGTGCAACACGTTCACATACCTTCGAGGCCACAGGCAGTAAGGATACAGGGCGATTGTCATTCGGCGTTTCATGATCCCCTTCTTTGAGAATTGGAATTACTTCTGAATGTTTCCAAGCTGCTGGAAATACTGAAGTTAATAAGGAGCAGTTCACAATCTCAGTCAGCGCGGGAAGGATAATAGGTAGGGCGTCTTTTACAGCAGCGAGTGAAACTTTATATATT
The DNA here is from genome assembly GCA_030142905.1 of Heliopora coerulea. Taxonomy (NCBI): domain Eukaryota; kingdom Metazoa; phylum Cnidaria; class Anthozoa; order Scleralcyonacea; family Helioporidae; genus Heliopora; species Heliopora coerulea. The sequence continues at coordinate 469,101 of JASJOG010000225.1, forward strand.
CCAGGGGCCTTATTTGTTGGAAGAGAGTTTACAATTTTACATATTTCATACGATGTTACACGACGGAATTGAAATTCATCCGCTTCGTCTCTTAATACAGGATTATTTTGTCGTAAAAAGGCGAGATTACTCTTAGCACTTAACACTTTAGCCTCGTCAGCAACTCTGGACCCAACTGAAGTATAAAATTTGTTAAATTCATCAGCCAATTCCTTCATATCCTTGGTATATACAGACTGTGACATCTCTTTACGCGGCACGCAGCTTCGGATAACCTTCCACATTGCATTTGGTTCTTTATTCCTATAAATTTCATCATGAACATACCTCCTTTCTGCTTCCCTCAGCTGCTCTTTTACCACATCACGAGCCCGACGAAAGCTGTCCCAGTCACAGGCATTCTTAGTCTGACGTGCTATTTTGCGCAACTTGTCCCTTTTCTTCATCAGATCCTTAATTTCACCGCCAACAAACGGAGATTTACGGTATCTAACTTTTATAGTTTTGACGGGCGCATGTCTGTCTAAAATCCGAAAAAAATTGCAATTAAAATAATCTAATTTTCCATTTACATCGTCCATCAATGACACATTCTCCCATTGTACTTGTGCCAAATCTTCTAAAAATTTATCCCGTTCGTAATGTCTATAACTCCTGACATTAATAACCTTAGGCTGAGGTTTTGGTGATTTTAATTTCAGCACAGTATAAATCAGAAAATGATCACTTATTCCATTTTCCACAACTCCACTTTCAGCAGCTAAGGCAGTGTTGGATGTGATAATGAGGTCTATCAAGGTTGATGAATGTGATGTCACTCTAGTTGGACTGGATATTAACTGTGTTAAGTTTAAACACGTACACAAATCCTTGAGCTCTTTTGAATCTTGATTGTGTTTTAACACATCACAATTAAAGTCCCCAATAATGAACTGCTGTTTTCCATACGTACGGGCAAGGGCGTACTTTTTAAGGAACTCCTGTACAAGGCAGTTTATGGGGCAATCCGGAGGTCGATAAATTGCACACACTAGAATAGATTTTAACTTCCTGTATTGTATTTGTACCCATAGCTGATGAAAGCCGGACGATGTTATTTCAGTAAGTTCATCTAGGACTTTGACTTTTAAGGAGGTGCGAGTATATATACACACACCCCCTCCTGTTTTCCTTACTCTGTCCAACCTTGATAATTTGTAGCCTTCAATTTCTATCTCTGGATTTTAAACGGAGGAATTTAGCCAAGTTTCCGACACTGCAAAGACATCATAATTATTTTCCCTAACTAAGCACCGCAACTGTAATAGATGATCTCTTTTCCTTATCTAACGGATATTCAAGTGGGCAATTTTAACCTTTGATTTCTGGAAGGACTTTGACGATCGACCATTTGTTAAGATGCCACTATGAATATCTCGCTCTTGGGTAATACCATCAGCAGGATTTCTCTGTCTAACTGGTATTAAATTGTTCCTATTCGGGCCGTTTTGCTTCCATCTGTATTTGCAATTACGGTAAGTGATTCGCGCTGATATTTTGTGTCATTTTAGTAGATGGTGTAGTTCCCATCACGGGTAATATTAAATTTCCGCTGTACGCCATTATACGTAAGTTGAAAAAGCTCCGTCCAAGGTTACATTTCCTTCTTGCAAGAAGGTCTTGCGATTTTTTCCTTTTTGTTGCCAAGGTTTGCAGCTGATAAATTTCGGCCAAAAGTTTTCACTTAAAACCAACGAACTGAAAGCTGAACGAATATGTATTTTGGCTGAAACTGTTCCTCTTGGCTTACTTTGAAACATGGAAATCTTAGACAAGACAATATTCCTTTCCGCAAGATACAAACAAATCTGGCTTTCTTTGACATTTTCGTCGATTCCAGAAAGGAAGAATCTTTTGCTTCTTTTCCTTTTCCGTTCTACCCCAATAAACCCATCACCGATCAGACTGTCCCTCTTTTCGTGGTTATTGTCTGAGACCGTTATGGTATTGTCTGAGGCTTTAGATCATGAAGGAGAATTAGGTCTTAAACTAGCAACTTCTGCATATGTTGCTTTATTGTTATTTCCAGTTGACTGATAATTAATACTAAGACTAGGGTCAGGTGCCTTAATTTGATTTATATCACCCAATATCTTTTCTTCCATCCTTAATTTATTCTGATTTAAATTGCCGTCCTCGTAGGATTTGTGCAATTCTTCTATTACAATGCCTCTTTCAACATTGTCTAGTTGATTTGCATTTTCGATTTCAGCGGGCTGCGTCTCCAAACTTACTCTATTCAACTCAGTGTTATTTTCTAAACGTCCTTGTAGTTGAAAAATTACTGTCGAGATACGACCAACAGATTCTGCCAGTGATTTAATTGCTTCGCTGTTTACCAACTGGTCGTCCCTAAGGTTTTCAATCGTCTCTGCATAAAAATTCAGCAGTGTACCCGATTGCTGTTGTGTTGGCGAAACAGGCCTTTTCAAGTCGTTCGCATACATCTGTTGACATATCTCTTTTTTTATATCATTCGATTTTCCTCCAGTGAAGGATAACAAATTTCTGTTCTTCCGCCATATTATAGTCGAACCACCAAAAGTAAATACCTTCTTATCACCTCCACGCTGCGACCATACTCCAGCTTTAAAATGTCGTTTACGAACTACTTCAACAAGTCAAAGTCAGCCGTCCAAGCAAGGCTTACGTGCTCGAATAATTTTGGTAGAGCCATAAAGTTACCCTATAGCACTTGTAACCAAGGTCAGCTTTAACTTTCTTACTTAAACAGTTCACTTCATCTTCACGTTGGGATGGGGCCGTGGTCTATATGGACTGTGAATTTCTGGTCGAACAGATAATGCCAATGTAGCTTGACGAACTCAACCAATGCCAATGAGAAATTACTTACTTTATGTAATCAATTCTTGAAGTTCGCGTACTCGTCAAGGTTGTGTCAATGCCAATGGCTTTTAAAGTTCTTAAAATCTATATAATTCCGAATAATCTTCTCTAGTCTGTAGTTCTTTATTACTTTGAGCGCGGATTCGTCCTTTACTGCCGTTTTCGCTTACAATTTGAAGACATGATGACTGGTCAAAGTGCTTATACACAAAGCTGCGAAGCATGTTCGGACAAAAGGTAATAAATCAGTAAAATCGTCAAGACATGTAAGAAAATTTTGCACTGATTAAATTAGTATAAGTGTGAAATATGGATCGATGACAGATTCGGCGCTTTTCATACCCTGCGCGTGCATACACTCGTATTTCCGCCGGTAACGTCGAAGGAGTCATGTCGGGAATTTGATATCAAAAATGGCATTATTCAACACGTTCAGTGGTCGTATTAAAAAGTAGGGACATCAAAATATGGTCGCTGGTCGTATTAACGAGGTGGTCGTATTAACGAGGTTTTCAGATAAGAAAAAAAGTTAGCTCTTATTCGGGGGAAAAAAAAGTGGTCGTATAAACGAGGTGGTCGTACGGCGGGGTTCCACTGTATGGTAATTGAACCAAGTCACCCAACTCCATCAAGCGAATCGTGTGGAAGCTCTGGCGGCCGGGATTTTGTTCAAGAGCTCTTAGAAAGACCGTTTTCTGCAAGAGGTGTTGCTGAACAGAAGGAAATAGCTCGTATGCCACGACCTGCACCGAAGCTTTCCCTTCAATCTACAATGGGCAGGACGGTTAGAAGGTTTCAAGAGTCGTGGTACTCTACGCGGGATTGGTTGTGCGGGAGGAAGGGAAAGAACGGTTTGTTTTGCTGGCCGTGTCTTCTATTTCGACCGGGTAAGTCTTCTCCTTGGGTATTAACCGGCTACACAAACATGCATAGTTACACGAGCGACTGCAAAAAGCACGAGAAAGCTAAATCTCACATGGAGGCTTGTAAATCGTGGAAAGTCTTTGATCCCCGGGAAAGTGTCGATCTTTTGTTTTCAAAGGCAAGGCGAGATGCAGTAGAGAGGTACAATGAAGAGGTTAGGCAAAACCGGGAAATGTTGAAAAATATTGGGGAAGCTGTCTTGTTTCGAGCCAAGCAAGAGTTGGCATTTAGGGGACATGATGAGTCAAGTGGCAGTCTTAATCATGGAAATTATCGAGAGCTATTGAAATGTTTTGGCAAACAAGACTCCGTATTTGATCGTCGCCTGTATGGAAGGCTTGAGGAATCAGAGAAACCTGATCATGGGGGAGGGGGGTGTTGTGTATTTACTGGTGTTTCCCCTGATGTGCAAAATGATTTAATAGGATGTATAGATTCTGTTATTCACGACCAAATTGATTTGAGATAAGGCAATGCCAGTTTCTTAGTATTCAGGTTGATGAAACTACTGATATTTCTAAGAAAGCTCAGCATAGTGCTATTATTCGGTTGGAAAGGGGGGCCAAGTTGTCGAAAGATTCTTCAAATTTAGAAATGTTAGTTCTGACAGAAGTGCACAAGCTATTGATGATATTGTGAAGGGAATTCTTGATAAGTATGGAGAGTCTATAAAGTTCAAACTTGTTATGCAAACTTATGATGGTGCATCTGTAATGAGCGGCCATCTTAATGGACTGCAAGCTATTTTACGACAGGTTTACCCTTATGCCTTTTTCTTTCACTGTGCTGCTCTTGGACTTACTTTAGTTTTGTGTCAATCTGCCCTTAATATTAAAGCTGTTATGATTTTTTTTGCTAATGTTTTAGCCTTTTGTACCTTTGGCAGATCAAGTCCTGAAAGAAATGCTCATCTTAAGTCACATGGTATTCATATCCCTAATGCTGGTGAAACGAGATGGTATTATAAATCTCATGCCATTTCTGCTATTTTCGATGACTTTGACTCTTTAGTAGCTGCCCTTACAGAGATTAGTGAAAATCCTCGCAATTGGACTGATGAAACTGTTACTCGAACTGATGGTTTACTCTATTACCTGGAATCCTTTATTTTCTGTTTTCTTCTGGGATTCTATTATAAAATTTTACAGCAGTCTTCTATTCTTTATGATATCCTTCAGAAGAGGTCCACTGATTTTTCTTATGGCATAAAAAAGATCCAAAATTTTGTTGATTTTCTTAATAATAATCTATGTAATTATACTGCTTTTGGTGATTGTTATTCTGCAGCTGAAAATAGAGCTGGTACCCCAACCCGAAGATCTGAAAGAGATATAAATTACAAGCAACTGTACTGTGAAGTTATTGATTGTATTGTTGACATGCTTTGTGAAAGATGTAATGATGCAGAAAGTTTTTCATTCTTGATTTAGTCAATCATAAAGTCTTTATACAGTGGAAGGAAATTGTCCCTAATGATAAAATTCAACAACTTAAAGATAAATATGGCCCTCTTTTTGACATCTCTAAGCTTGTGAGTCAACTGGTTTTTGTTTACCAAGATCATGATTTTGTTAAAGAAAACCTTCTTATCCTCATGTTCCTTCTTATCTCACCTCCTTCTTATCCTCATGTTCCTTCAAAATATCTTGATGTACAGATATTCTGCATAATGAACCTAGTCGTTCATCCCCCATAGTTTCTTAAGTTTTGTCTCGCTTCAAACATGAAAAAGATCTTTTAGCTGATGCACTAGAAACAGCCATGACTGCATTGAGTTTAAATAACTTAACAAATTCTGGAATACATTGCTGAATATTGAAGTGGTAATGTGGTAATGTATTTTCTAAAAGCTCCATGGGGTTATCTTTAACAAAATCATGATCTTGGTAAACAAAAACCAGTTGACTCACAAGCTTAGAGATGTCAAAAAGAGGGCCATATTTATCTTTAAGTTGTTGAATTTTATCATTAGGGACAATTTCCTTCCACTGTATAAAGACTTTATGATTGACTAAATCAAGAATGAAAAACTTTCTGCATCATTACATCTTTCACAAAGCATGTCAACAATACAATCAATAACTTCACAGTACAGTTGCTTGTAATTTATATCTCTTTCAGATCTTCGGGTTGGGGTACCAGCTCTATTTTCAGCTGCAGAATAACAATCACCAAAAGCAGTATAATTACATAGATTATTATTAAGAAAATCAACAAAATTTTGGATCTTTTTTATGCCATAAGAAAAATCAGTGGACCTCTTCTGAAGGATATCATAAAGAATAGAAGACTGCTGTAAAATTTTATAATAGAATCCCAGAAGAAAACAGAAAATAAAGGATTCCAGGTAATAGAGTAAACCATCAGTTCGAGTAACAGTTTCATCAGTCCAATTGCGAGGATTTTCACTAATCTCTGTAAGGGCAGCTACTAAAGAGTCAAAGTCATCGAAAATAGCAGAAATGGCATGAGATTTATAATACCATCTCGTTTCACCAGCATTAGGGATATGAATACCATGTGACTTAAGATGAGCATTTCTTTCAGGACTTGATCTGCCAAAGGTACAAAAGGCTAAAACATTAGCAAAAAAAATCATAACAGCTTTAATATTAAGGGCAGATTGACACAAAACTAAAGTAAGTCCAAGAGCAGCACAGTGAAAGAAAAAGGCATAAGGGTAAACCTGTCGTAAAATAGCTTGCAGTCCATTAAGATGGCCGCTCATTACAGATGCACCATCATAAGTTTGCATAACAAGTTTGAACTTTATAGACTCTCCATACTTATCAAGAATTCCCTTCACAATATCATCAATAGCTTGTGCACTTCTGTCAGAACTAACATTTCTAAATTTGAAGAATCTTTCGACAACTTGGCCCCCCTTTCCAACCGAATAATAGCACTATGCTGAGCTTTCTTAGAAATATCAGTAGTTTCATCAACCTGAATACTAAGAAACTGGCATTGCCTTATCTCAAATCAATTTGGTCGTGAATAACAGAATCTATACATCCTATTAAATCATTTTGCACATCAGGGGAAACACCAGTAAATACACAACACCCCCCTCCCCCATGATCAGGTTTCTCTGATTCCTCAAGCCTTCCATACAGGCGACGATCAAATACGGAGTCTTGTTTGCCAAAACATTTCAATAGCTCTCGATAATTTCCATGATTAAGACTGCCACTTGACTCATCATGTCCCCTAAATGCCAACTCTTGCTTGGCTCGAAACAAGACAGCTTCCCCAATATTTTTCAACATTTCCCGGTTTTGCCTAACCTCTTCATTGTACCTCTCTACTGCATCTCGCCTTGCCTTTGAAAACAAAAGATCGACACTTTCCCGGGGATCAAAGACTTTCCACGATTTACAAGCCTCCATGTGAGATTTAGCTTTCTCGTGCTTTTTGCAGTCGCTCGTGTAACTATGCATGTTTGTGTAGCCGGTTAATACCCAAGGAGAAGACTTACCCGGTCGAAATAGAAGACACGGCCAGCAAAACAAACCGTTCTTTCCCTTCCTCCCGCACAACCAATCCCGCGTAGAGTACCACGACTCTTGAAGCCTTCTAACCGTCCTGCCAATTCAGGGACCGCGTACCATTTTTATTTTTGGGGGGGCTGATGTCATGGGTGTATTCTTCCACCCACATATTTGAATCTTGAAATGGTTATGTGCCAAATACATTCTTATACTTTTTGAGACAAAACTGTGACGTGTATTATATTTTCGCTCTTTATCAACGAATGAAACTATAACGATCAATGACAAGTAAAATAGGAATGTTTTCTCTGTAATTACATATCGTACTAGAAACATGTTTACGCAACAAACCCTCGCCCACCCTTCCAATACATCTCTCGAGAATCCAAGTAACATTGATAATTTTTCAAAGTTGTCAAAAAGACAAATCGTCCTTACTATAACTGGAAGAGGTAACGCAATAAAACAATATTTGGCCACAAATATTAACAACCCAAACTGGAAATTATTTTACATTTTAACTGCTCGTCATATTTACGTTTAAAATTTCTATTCTGTTTTATTAAAACAAAACGTTTAGTGAGAATAACCTTTAACGATTTAATAAATTGTAAGAGTTCCATTCTGACAATTCTACTGCTTATCAATGGATGTTCATAGCAAGATCCTGTATTAGTTGCGATCTTGAGATATTTCAAGTCGTTTTCCAATGAAACTTTTCACTCGTTTTGCTTTAAAGAAAGATTTTTTATTAGATAGCCAATCTTTCTGTCTTTAAATTGGATCATTCTCAAAGGTTACTGGTCGGATATCAGCATCAAGGACAGCTCATGAGTGAAAATTTTTTTTTCATATTTTCGTCTCAAAAAAACTGATAAATTATATATTATCTCAAAGTTGGTTAAAATATCTATTAGAAGTGCTATGAAGAAGATTTATGCTAAGTATTCATCCGGAGGTACAACACTTTGTTGACGAAGATGAAACGAATTAATTAATCTTCGTTTCAAATTCTTCTGAGTTACCGGACATCTGAGAAGAGTAAAACTTGGCAATAAACTGTAGGACCTGCTTGCATTTTTGTCAATATAAGTTTGAAAATCAGAGGCTATTGGAAATTTACCACTCCTACGGTCTGGATCCAAATGATAAAGCATTATTACCCAGCAAGTGATAGTCAGACAAAAGCTTATTGACTTTAAATTAGCCATCAATGCAGCCGATCAAACTTCTGGTCAGGAAAACATTGGGGGGGGGGGGGGGCTACAGCCCCCTAGCCTCCCCCGGCTCCGCGGTCCCTGCCATTGTAGTTTTAAGAGAAAGCTTCGTTGAAGGTCGTGGCATACGAGTTATTTCCTTCTGCTCAGCGACACCTCTCGCAGAAAACGGTCTTTCTAAGAGCTCTTGAACAAAATCCCGGCTGCCAGGGCTTCCACACGATTCGCTTGATGGAGTTGGGTGACTTGGTTTAATTTCCATATTCATGAGACGATAAAATATAAAGCCTTCTATCTGAACTATGAATATTAAACAGTTATGACTCTGAGTTACTCAGTCCTCGAAGTCCTACAATTGCTAATGAGCAGGACTTTTGCAGGAAATTCGGCGGGGTATGGTGCTATTCAGCCAATAAAATGCGTTCAAATCGTCCCGGAATTCCTGCATTGCAATTATTGCAGGACTTTTACAGGAAATGCGACATAGGTGTGGTGCTATTTAGCCAATCAAAAGCACTCAAATTATTCTGGAATTCCTGCTCCTCGCTTAAGGCAGGAAATCCTAAGACCCATGATTCGTACTTATCCCAGTGCTCAGGTTAGCTGAACGTAGCCTCATTGCGGGCTTTAAGCAGGCTGAAAAACTCGATTTCCGTAAATTTGATGAGACGTTTGGGACAAAATAAAATTTAAATTGCAGTTTTTAAAATTTTCAGGTTGGAAAAATTTTAAGTCATGCTGAGCATGACAAGCATGACCGCGAGCTACGCCGTTGGTGTCCTAACTTTTGAACTACAATGAATTGGATAGTAGAGCAGTGGTTAGATACCGTATTCGTCTTTGCGAAATTAACGAAGGAATGCACGTACGTCACTCAAATATCACTAATTAACTGCAGCCAACAGTTTACACCTCATTCTAGTCGTTTGCTCTCGATTAATGTTCACATTTTGCGGTTTAAATTCAGAAACGTCGGTCGACTTCCCTGTCTCTCATTTAACTCTTTTACTTCGACAGCTAAGAAAATACTTTTTTTGCAATTCCATGGCTAATGCGTTGAAATAAAACATCTAGTTTTACCTTTTATCACTTTAATAAACCAATATAGAAATTTTGGTTGGCCAATTTTTTTTTCACATTTCGTTCCCAGACCAATTGATTGATTTTTCCGTTTCCGACTAACAAAAGCTTTCCAACGAGGGACTCTACCCCATTCTACTCTCCCCTGGGGCCACTCCTGGTAGATAAACCTCAAAGAGCAGACAAAGTTACCTATTAGCTTTTCATCGAATAGCGATTTAATCATCATATTGTCCTACTCCGTGGGTAAACCTTAACTTTGGTTTCCCAGGACTTCTCCGTAGGATAAGTTGTCCAAAGTTAGTATAAACTGCTAAGGAAGGATTGATTGTGATTACAGGAGTGCGTCAATAAGAACATCCGAGAACTAGATTGTAAGGATATGGGCAAAACTGAAGATTTTTGCCTTTATTCCCATGAAAATACTATAAAATAATATGAGAATGTAAATGAAACAAGTACATTCGTACTTTCTAACGTTACTTACCTCGTAGTCTGGCATTATTTTCTGCACCAGCAATGACAACCTTTCGTCTTTGAATGATTTAATATCTGATCAATGAGCCTAAATATGGCCTGAAACATTTTTCTATTTCCTATTCCTTAAGCTTCACACGAAAGTTCTTTAAATTGCCATGGTTGCCCTCTATCAAGAACCAACAAGAACAGCATGACAAAACATGTTTTCCTTTTCTTAGAGCAAAAAAAATTGAGGAATCTGTCCACCTTCTTCAATACACGAAACGCAGTCAAAGTGGTTTAAATTTACATTTCGACTCACAATAATAGTGGTCTCCATGGGACACGAAGAATTCTTGCAAAGCAGTTCAATTAGAATTTAAGGGACTGATTACATGGGGAAATTTCAACCTGGCAGATCGGGTTTGAAAAAGTCCCGATTACATGAAATATTTCAGCCCGGCATGAAACTGAAATCGAAAGTGAACCCAGGCAGGAATTTGTCGGTAGCCTCTGTTGTTTTGGAAATTTGTATCTTCCTACGTCTGTCAATTATCTTTTCAGCCCGGACTGAAATTTTTTCGTGCCATTACATGGAATTTTCCAGCCTGGTCAACCGGCCTGAAATTTTTTGCCCAGGTAGTTGAAACTGGGCTGACGTTTGAGCCTAGAATAAAACTTTCTTGATGTAATCGCGAACTCCGTTTTACAAGTATTTTATCAGAAGGCCGAGCCAAAATCTCAGCCCGGTTGAGCGGGCTCGAATTTCAACCCGGACTGAAAATCTCTATGTAATCAGCCTCTAAGATGAGTACTAATATTGATTTTCCTTACTGAATGCTATCACTAGCTGTTTCTTACATCCTTACTTGTGCAAATAAAATTTTGAAAACAAATTTACATTCTATGCTATTCGAACCAAAATTTCCACAAAATCTTACTGTGTAACTAGTTTCAAAGAAACTAGTTGGCAATTCATCTCGGCACTACGCACCTTCACGAGTAACCAACTTAGCTACCTCAGTTAGTTTCGACCACTAACCATTATTTAAAATATTCATTCTCTATCCTTGATTACCAATCACAGGTTAAGGCGGATGCGTTGACATATCAAGATAACTGTATTTACGTTAGTAGTCATTTCGTGTTAAAATCTCACACTGACTAATTTGGCAAGACTGAACTAAATAACTATATATATTACGGTTATTCAGTCCAGTATTGCTGAGACCGGGAACTGGCGCAGGCACAGAAATGGGACAGAGCATGCGCAGTATGGGCGGCAACAGGTTTTAATATTAGGAATCAGTGGCAGGTGGGAGTTCGTTCAAAAAAGATTGATAACCACTGGTTTAAACCTGTCAAAGAATGGCAAATACATACCACCCTAATCCTAATCCTAAGTCTAAGATTCTAAATAATCCTGAATCTCAAGACCACTGACATTTCAACAAGCACGCTGGACGCTTGAAATTTTTCCAGTCATCCACGGTCGTCTCCTTCCCAGGTATACCTTCGAGTCACGACCGACAGGTAAGTTGTGCCAGTGCAACAAAAACTATTAAACGGCTACGGCAGCCCACTGCTGCAGGAAATAATCACCAGCAAAAGCATGTCCATGAACAAAAATACCATTCATTTACCATGGGCGAGGAAAAATAAACAGTTTTAAAGAGAATTATAAAAGAGAAAATTGAGTTTCATATGTCCTTGACATGAAAAACAATCTGCAGGTTTCTTCACTCGAGCTCGCCACTTCTGCTCCCCGGAAGTCAAATGTGGTCAAACGACATTTAACAATACTTTCCGATAGTAGTGCACCAACATGCCTCACGTGAGGAAGTGTTGCCAGGTGGGCGATTTTCCCGCCCAGTTGGGCTGGAAATAATTTTCTCTCACGGTTTTTTTTACTGGAATAAGTTTTCGCAGGTCACTGCTGCCACATGTTTTGGTTGTAGTAGAGATTTGTAAAATGTAAAATGTGGGAAAGTGGGCGAAATTTAAGAAAAACTACAGTAAATAACAGGAGAAGAAAGAAATTTTCAAAGCATGGATATGTAGACTATTTGGAGATACCAAATGAGACAAAACGAGTTACTGGTCGCGATTTTGTCGGGATCGTGGAGCTGGGTCGAAAGGCCGGCAACTGTCAATTGCTCCGTTTTTCGACGACTGTACTATTGTTTCCAATTAACTAGTGGTTATCAAACTAGTGAACAATCGTCTTTGTTGAACCAAGAGGAATTTTGACTTATTTTCTCCACCAGTGTTTCTTCTGTAATTTTTGCCCTACCGCTACTTTGAAAACTCCTTTGCAATTCTTGTTTAGATGAAATTCTAAAACTCCCTTTTATAAAAAGAAAATCTCTGTAATACGTCATTACGAACTGTGGAACTTTATTTAAATTTCAGCATTTTTGAGTCCGCTGACCATTCTATAGACGGTGAAAGCGGCGCTATGCAGGCGACTTGATGTGGAGATCTGGCTGGGTTTGTGGTAATCACGTGATAACCGAATAAGTTACCGGTACGAAGTAGTGACCGAACGTGAAGCGAATTTCGAGTGGAACGCGTGGTGGTACGTTGGACATCGGAGAGAGGAGAACGTTTTGTGAATTTTTCTCACACAAGATAAATCTTAGATCGCTGTTTTGTTTTACAAGCCGCCATACTTGGACTGACCAATATTTTGACCAGATTCTCGTTACATGTGTATATCAACAAACTGCAAGGCACCATTGTGTTTGTGCTGATCACACCATTTGCGTGAAAGGCCACCTACCAAACAATAAATATTGAAACAAGCCGTAATGCTGGTATTGTCATTATTATTGAACCAAAACGTTATGCTGGTATTATCTATACAAAACCAAGCCGTTGTGCTGATATTATGGGAGCAAAGAATTAAAGAATTGGCTCATGTAACATTTTTATGAAGGCAAAAGAAGCTTCATCACGTCTGTAAGGTACATTTAGGAATGAAGTGTTTCTAACCTTATACTTAGTTAAAATTGAAAAGTCACCAAATGAGACTGAGTGATCGACTGTTTATTGTGGCTAAGGACAGCCGACCTCTCCAAACCGATGTTAACTAAAAAATTGAGTTTAGAATTTACAAGCCTAGAAATGAAAGCGGAGAAAAGGTTTGAAAATATGTTCGTTGGATCTTACAGCCTGTTCAAACTCGATGCCTAGGTAGACTGTCCAGGTACGAACACCAACTGTTTGTTAATATGTCCAGACATGCGTCTCACTGGCTATAAAGGTCTCAGGTTTGCGATTCTCACCGTGCTGGAATTCTACACTAACGTAAAGTGTATGCTTGAAACAGCGCTAGACTGGTGATATAAGGCTTGAAGAACATGAGGGGCATAAGCATACGGGACCGGTTTCAACTAGTGGGGGGAGGGGTGAAGAAGCCTGTTGGCCGAAAAGTTTTACGTCGCCCAAATTGTCAAAATGAACTGACCACTAAGCATTCAACAAAACTGCACTAATTATTTTACACAAAGCTAAAATGACGTCCATATGGCTGCAAACAAAACGATATCAGTTGACAATATTTCAAGTCTCAAAGTGCTAAACTTTTGCTCTCATGATCAAATGTTAGATTAGAAGATAATGATTTCTAATACAACTGCCATTCACTCATAAATCTTTGCGATCTTCACTGTTCAAGCATGAATGCCTGGATGTCATATTGAGACGAAATGTACGGAATACCATGGGGCCAGGAGAGGCTCGGTAGCATAGCACTGATAAACATTGAAAGGAAGTACGCGAATCGAGTGATTGAAGAAGACATAGAACCAATCATAGGTCGCCATGTTTATTTCTTCGAACTTGCATAGGGGTGAAATTAGCAAAGATTTAAATTTATTCACACCTTGAAAGACTTGACACCTACGTCTTTATTAACGTCTGAGCCCGCTAAATAACCTTCCAGCGGAACACGATGTTGTGGGAATGATTGCTAAAATGGTAGTGACTTTCGTGAATTCAGGTACCATTTCGCATGATTTCGACCAGGGCTGCCATATGACGTCCAGCAAAATCGGTTACGGTCTCCTGCCTGAATGGTTAACCGGCTCTGACCCTCCGAAAAACCCCTTGGATCCATCAAAATTTCTAGAGTAAGATTATATCAGTCAGTATATGGAAAACAGTGCTCACATGAACCGACAATGGAATTCTGCAATCAGTGCCATGCCGAGTAGGAATGTGCGTGGTGTAACCTCCTCCAATGAAATCAAGGGGAACTTTTTCAGTCTTTCAGTGTCCGAAGTCCCAATATCGGTTGCAAAGGGTTCTGGTTTCAGTGACTAAACTCCCCATATCACTTAATTAGGGGCCTTATTCCATTGACCAGTCTCCTTCGACTCCCTAATAACATCAGATGTGGACGGCTCCAATTTCACAGCCTTCGTGCTTTGTAGTACCAGTATGAAAGGTCCTTATTTCAGTGACTAAAGTCTCTTATATCAGTTACGAAGAGCCCCTGTTTCAGTGTTCAAAGTCCCTTATACCAGTTATAAAAGGCCTCTACTCCAGGGTCCAAAATCCCCATATCGTTTAAGAAGGGGCTCTACTTCGGTGATCAAAGTTCCCGTATATCAGTTCTAAAGACAAGGACGTATAAACTGGATTGGGAAGGGGGTGCAACATTATACAATTACAATTTCTATATTGAAATTCCGAAATTTGAAATTAAAAACTGTAAGGACTGTTTTAGAAGATTATAGGGGAGCAACTGGGCCAGTCCACATACATTCAGCTTTCTGATAAAATATATATTTTATAGGAGGCCCAAAACCCTAATGTACCGTCTAGTGATCAACCCTTCAATACGGCACTGTCTGGAATGTGGGAATAGGAAACATCACTGAATTGAACGATGAAGAACACAATATTGATCGAAAATATTCGTCGAACTTGCACATTGCGGAATTTGCCTCCTTTTGGAAACGAAATTGATTAGAATGGAAAGTTCGGATATCATAACGATGAGTTCAGCCAACGCGGAGACCGCGAGTTAAGCCGCATCAAAACAAACGGAGAGCAAATGAGACCCGAACCCCCATGCAGGTTGCGAAACAAACTTACAGGGTTCCTGTCACTTCATTTTCGCTGTCAGGTCAATTTTTTTTTTTTTTCGAGAAAAAAAAAGTAATCAATTTTTTTCTAAAACATAACCTCCGCCCGGAAAACGGAAATATTGCCCGAAAAAAATAATGCTCGAACCTGAGGACGGCTGCAGCCTCCCGAACCCCCTGCTTGTACGCTTATAACGAGGAAACTGTCAGTGTTTGTTTCCGTGAAATAGTTCTTTTATCTATTAAATATATCATTTATATGCATATCTATTTATGGTCAATATTCGAGATATCTCCCGTCATATTATTTTGATTTACAATCCATATTTCATTTTGTTATCGAAACCCGCAAGAATCATTGGGAAATCTGCAAGTAAACATGCGTTAAAATACGCCACTGGCAAAATCGTGTTCTCACTGCAGCCACAGTGCTCAGGTTCAAGGTTTGAAGCAGTGCACGTGCTAAGACACCGCTGTCCAGATAATCATGCAGACACCACAAAAATGCTGCGTTCACATGGGTTCCCATGCTGGGCCGTTAATTTTAGAAATCTTTAACTGATCACCAAAACACATAAAAGTAAGAATATGAAAATTTCGCGAGGCTTCGAGCGAACATTCTGGTCTTTTTTGTCGAGTAACTCACACTTTTAGCCTATGTTGGTCGCTTAAAGCAGCTGAGAGAAACACTGTGTATAAGGAATGTCGCTGAACTGTTGATAATGTACCAAGAAAATATTTAACCCAAGAATATTGGAAGTTTTCTAGCCCTGGATTTTGTCGTAACAAGAATGAGTTTGGCGTGCATGGCGGACTCCTTATCCGCCAATTTTGGCTTCAAAATTTCATTACGAGTTACCTTTCTAGTAACTAGAAAGCTAATCCCAGTCACTGGCCGGGAAAAAACAAATTGAAGCCGAAGCGGCCGCCCATGGACGTCATTGAGCTCTTTGTCAAGGAAATAATAAGTGAACACTAGAAAGGATATTGATGCCAAAATATTATGACAAATTGAACATCTCCCTACTTTGAACAAAGCTCCACCGAGGGCTCTTTCAGATAATAGAGAATAACAAAACAGTCTTTTTACTTGAGTTCTAACAATAGTAGATACTCAACTTCTAAAGGCCGAGTTCCAGTGGGTGTAAAAAGTCACACGGGCGATATCGTTCTTTGAGTCGATTGGCGAATATTGGCCAACGCAAAATGTAACGCAGAAAAGCTCACTTCAAGTCAACTTTTTTACGATAGAATTGTCACCTACGCGAATTTTTACGTCCACTGGGAATCGGCCTTAAGACAATCAAGTAAGGGGAAACTTTACTTTTATAAGTATATTTAGTACTGGTAACCTTTCATTTGGAACCTTAAACTCATGTTTTTGCTGTTTGTGTTATCGAAAAAGGAAGGCACCAAACAATTCTTAAATAACCAAACACTTGTATTAAATCCCGAGGGTTGTTAAGGGCGCTCAAGCACTTCATCAAATATGGAGCACGATATGGTAAAGAATATTGCGCAATATTATCATTTAAATGTCGTGCAATGGCACCATACAGCACAGTCGCAGCACTTAAACTCCTCTCTTTTTATCCAAGTTAATATACAGCAATGGTTGTCTATAAAAAATTAGTATGACCAACTTATTGAGCTGATTATACATACATCGATCATCTAAGTCGTAGTCAAAAACAGATTTTAGGAGTTTTTCGTTCAAACCCCCAAAACACTTGAATGGGGCATTCCTAGAAATAATACACACTGGCTTACTTGGTGCACCCACTCACCTCTCTCGCGCTATTTTAAGAGGTGCATGGTTTTGGCACAGGTACTCCCGATTAAGGTTTAGCCAATCCAGTGTCTACTTCAGGGGTGCTCAGATTGGACGGGAGCCTCCTCCGTTTAGGCAGAGCCAATTAGAAGTCTTATTCAGTGCGAAAGTGAGCACCTGTAATTATGTTCAGCCAATAATAATTTGCTTTTTCATTCTGTTCCTAATTTGAATTTCCAAACAACATATTGAGGTGGCTATTTAGCGCACTACAAGTAACCTCATGTCACAATCTCAATGCACTGTAAATGAAAAAGGGCTAAAACGAACCAAAAAATGGGGTCAAAACGGTTAACCCAAAATTGATCTTTTTGGGGGCGGGGTCAAAATGGCACCTGACATGGTCGCCCCTGAGGGGTGACTTGGCCCTTCCGGCGTAAGGCTGTTTCAGCTTTTAACCAGGGACATTCGCGGGGCTGTTTTGGAAAATTAAGGAGTTTATTTGGTTCCTATTCGGGGCAATAATGGCCCCCTTAAAGCGTTGGTTTAACTTACAATGTGGAGATGTTTTAGCTGCGTAGTACGAGGGTAGTTTCAGCTTCAATGAACTGGCACTTTGGAATCAATAGAGCTGATTTAGCTTGATCATCGTGCCAAATTATGGCACTAGGTGAGTCAATTTGGGTACTAATTTGAACTATAATCGGCCAAAAATGGACTAATTTAATGCTGAATTTACTATCCTTAGCCGTTTTGGCCCCGTTACATATGGGCAAATCATCAAGAGGCCGGTCAAAACTGTTACGGCCGATTTTACTTTCTTTGATGGAACAAATTTATAGCATCCTAGAAGTTAATTTGATTCCACTTCTGAGTGACATATGAGTGAGCCAAATAATTCAAATTTTATGCTGACTTTGCCATCCCAAGCTATTTTAGCCTCTCTGAATGAGAGGTTCCGCTCTTGCAAATAAATATTCTAGAACCAACTGGGCTGATTTTGTTTTCTGATTGTAATCTTTTAAAGAAACAAAGCTAACAGTTGATTTGGCTATATTTTGAGCCATTAAAGATCTAAAAAGTTCGTTTTCTGGGTGGTCACACTAAGCCAATTCAAACCAAAGATAATATAAAACAAAGCAACAAGACACACATCTGGAGAAAATACCCATTGTAATGTAAGATGAACAAAAAATAAAAGGATTGTATTTGGAAAGTGAACAAATGGAGTAGCATAATAATCATATTTTTGTATGTAACAGTTAAACTAATTGAACTCATAAAGCTCCCAATAATAACATTAACCTGCAGCTCAGTAAGCTAATACAACTCTGAAAAAAATTAGACATGGTAGTCAAAAATATCTATGACAACACATTAAAATATTATTAAACTCTTACTGGCAATTGGCTGCCAAGTTTATTCCTTCCCAAGTATTATTAATAGTGGCTTAAAAGGACAAAACACTTTTGGTATTACTATAATGAACAAGAAAACATAGAAATTTGCCAACAAGGCAAGAACTCTCTTAACACATCAGTTGTTTGCAATTGCAAAGAACTTACTTCTCCTACTAATATGAATAATCATTCCTGCTCCAGCACACAGACATTTACATGTATTTACAATCCTGCACAAACCTAAAAATAAAATATTAAGTAAATTATAATTGGTTGAAAGACCAGTCATTCTTACCAATTCACCCATGTTTTCTGTAATTATTTTAACCAGCTAAACAGGGATATTTCTTTATGATCTTCTTAGCAATTATAAATATGGTATAACAGGTGTATGTTAAAATACCAGTACAGACATCTCTACTCAGTTCACTAACCAAGCTCTTGCCATGGTTTCCCATGGTCAAGCCTAATTCAGACTTTCAAAACTTAAGTAACATAACTTTTAAAGTCAATCAAATGAAGTCATCTACCACAGTGCACACAGTAGATTTTTCATGTGATAAAAAATCTTGTCTTTTTTTTTAGTTAAGCTTTCCACACCAGGGTAAATACATATTAATAAAAAGCAGTTGCAGGTTTCACCATTTATTATAATTTGTTTTGAGCTTTCAGTCCATCTACAATAGAGCAGTGGACATTAGACAACATCAACTGATGTGGACTACCAGTGACATTTGAACATTGCTTCCTCTAAGATAGCTCGGAAGCCCTGAACAAATAATATCATATGTACTGCATACAGGTCAAAACCAGCAATTGTTTTATTTATTACTATGTAATTCCCTTTTTGTCTACACATTCTAAAATAACTTTTGTCAAGGGACTATTCAACCCATTGATTCTGCAGTATATTCCTATAGACAATCAAAAAATTCCAGCATTAGCCACAGTTATACGAAAACTAGCCATTTTATTAAAGATTGGTAATAAAATCAAAAGATGCTTCAAGTTTCAGTCTGCCATTCAATACAAAAAACCTCAAATAAACTTACAGTGAAAGCAGGTAACTTCTTGCATTCCAATAATCTTTACTACCATAAAATGTTTCAACCCTTTGGCCTTCTTCAGTTAAAAGCTACAAGCAAAAATACTTAACTTTAATGCATACATTCCTTTTAAACATGCACGTCAGATTAATAGATTGCTCACTTATTTTGATTATTTCTGTTATCTTGAAAGGACAGATGTTTCAGATTTAGAAATACATGTGCTGAAAACAAACCTTGTACCAAGTCATGCACAACAATCAAAATGTTACAGGATGCCCTAAGTTAAAAGTTGCACATCCTCAAAGAATGCCCTTCATTTAATTCTGAATTTACACACAAGAAAGACAGTTTCTTAATATATGCCAGTACCTGACAATTTTGAAACCTGGCTAAGCAGCAACCCAAAGCTATAAATATCTGTAGCACCATGTGAAAGATAATACCCATCAAATAATGCAAGATTATGTGCAACAGTCAAGTTTGCAAAATTTCTCCTGATTACTTGGTTACCTTTAGTACTCCCTCATTAATTCTCCTTATTCAAACATACTATTTTTGGTTAAGTCACAATGGACAGTAAAAAAAACAACAAAACTCACCACAGCACTTGTCCAGGATTTCTATCCAGTCATTCAGTACAAGAGAAATAGGAGCTATAATCTCCAATGATGAAAATAACATGGAGCATTTTGAATCAGCCAGACTATAAAATCCCATAAGTAATTTGGAATTAACATCAAGGGCATTCCCAAACATAAAAGGGAAATTTAAGTTAAAATAGACATCTTTCAAATCATATCCCTTTCTCATTTCAAAACTAATATTCTTTTGCTGCAAAAATCACAGATTCACCTGGAACATAATAACTTCAAAAACAAAACCAAAACAAACCTTTTTTCACAGAAAAATCCATCCACTTTAAAACAGCAATTATCTGATCTCTTCATAATCTTTGCATTTATAGATTTTTCAAAATTCAGGTGTGATAGCAAATTATAATAATTGGCCTTCAATTTTGACATTTTAAGAGAATCTAGTTCTGCATGTTTTGTTGTCTGAACTTCACCTTGCAGCTTTCTGCATAATTTTAATATTTCAAATAAGCGACAGATATCTTTGATCATTAATTGCCTCCTTCAGTTTCTGTCTTCTGTATGTTCAATGTATTTTTTGACATGTTGATGCATGTTCTGTGTTGGAAAAAAATTGTTCTGTGTAGCCCATGTTTTATCATAGTACAGACCATAGAAATGTGATTAAATATATTTTCCATATCAAACATCACAAGTGTAAAAATTTAATATAAAAACGAAGATAAATGCTGCACAGTACTACGTACTCTTAAACATACATGCCAACCATACCAATTTTGGTGGTACAATACCGATTTGAGTGCTAATGTACCTCCGTACCAACAATGTATGAAATAGTACCGCTTTAAATATTTTCTACGATTTTCATACCAGTTTGACAAATTTAAAAAAAAAAGTATTTTCGGTTAAGTTTATGACAATCTCCAAGCAAAAATCCCTTGGCAGTGACTGAAAATAGGCCATTAAAATGACTGAGGCATGCAAGTTAGCCCTTAGGCGTTCATCATGAACGCCTAACATCAACTGCATGCCCTCCTAGATGTTTCTTGCGTCTTACCACTTCCACATATACATATGTTGGCATGTATGCTTAAATTGTCCCTGCACTCAAATGTCACTATACAATACAATGGCCAATGAAGGCCAAACAAGATGGATAATAGAATTTTACTGTTATGACCAAAATCAAATTAAATTTCTACCAAGTACAACATCATGTAAATATTTGGTGAAGTCGTTCTGGCTATATATTTGATTGAAGCCTATACAAATGATGTAGACCTTTGTGGGTAGAATTGACGGTTCGTTTCATTCATATGCAACCGATCCATCACGATTGCAAAGGTCATAAAACATTTTCCCAACAAATGAAATCAGAATATGTTGATATGTGGAAGAATATTTCGTGTAGTTCTTCCTACATACCAGACGTAAACAATGGATATGAACAGAGTACTGAGAGATCTTTCAAATATCGTAATTTCAAGACTTACCCTAGCAAGCAAAGCTGCGTTTAAGACGACCAAATACAGTCGAAGGAGATGCTTGCTTCCGAGGACTAGACGATGATCGATGGCTACAATGAACTGGAGATGCTTAGGCTGTTGTTACCTGTCTCGTACACTTCGTGTTTCGTTCTCACTGTCACTCATAGCAACCAAAACCTAAAAATATAGGCAACGAAGCTGAAATTAATACGTGGTACGTACCAGTTTTACAAACTTGTATTTACAAGCAAACAATGGAAGCCCGATTCAATTCCTCTGCCGTCGACAAGGAGAGGCTATACCACAGTGAAAATTCTCCACTATCAGTGTAGCCCAGAAAATAAGACTTTGTAACACTGACTGCGAACACAGATTGCTGCATTCAACTAAAGTTCAGCCTCAGACAACCTAGTCGGCGCACGTGTAGATGGACTCCACGCACCTCGAGATTAGTGCCCTCGCACCGCGCGAACGCACCAAGGGCATGGGCCAAGGTGACAATCAGAGGCACAGAGTAAATAATGAACTAGAGGTCCAACTCGCGTAATAATTTGTCTTTAATTTTTTATGCTCATGTGCATACCGCCATGTTCCTGGCAAGTTCCCCCGGCACTTTTGACCATTCCTGCGACTTTTTCTGGTTATGTTTTTGTTTTTAGTTTTCTCTTATATTTTTTGAAGTTATCGGCTGGTCAAAGTTTTTTTTAATTCATAACATTGTAAAAACACTAAAAATGACTTAATCTTATCAACCTTACGACGAAGGAAGTACGGGGTGGTTTAGGGATTTTTGTCTAGTTGTTCAAACAACAAAAAAAGGTTTTACCAAAGGTGTCGGAAACTGTTAGGTTTAACGGGATTGATTTTGTTAGAGCCAATAAGCTTAAAGCGGAAGTGCGTATATAGGTAATGTGATCAGTAATGTAATTTGACACTGCGAGTTGTGCTTATGCTCTGTGGGTTGTGATATTGTGACGATTTTTTCCTTGTGATCGAGAATAAATAAATATGAACTAGTGATTATTGTGAAAGTGTGGGTTTCTTCTTGCGTTCCCTACATTACTGGCACCTCCGACGGGATACTTATTCGTATAACTGGATGCGCACGTGATATATGTCTCTCAAGAAACAACTCTCCGAGATGGACGCCAAGTTAAAGGCTGTACAATTTCGCCTGAAGCGAACTGACGAAATTCTAAGTACCGGAGAGCGAATTGCAGTTGAACGACAAAAGGAATCCATCGCAACAATCGTAAGTACGATTACTACATTAAAGGGCAGCATTGAAGAAGCGACATTCGGACAAGGTGACACGGAAGAAAATGTAGAACAATGGTCGAATGAAATTGATGCGTGTGTTACCGAAGCGGATAAAGTCCAAAACAAACTGTTGAAATTTGTAGAAGAACTTGATCAAAGTGCCAAGCAGCGAGAGCTGGTGCAAAGTTGCGAACAAAAAATGAAATTCGAGAAACAACTTCTAGAGCAGAAACTAGAGGCCGCGCTAAAAGAGAGAGAACTTTCGGAAAAAACTGCAAAATTGCCGAAGTTAAACATAACAAGATTCAATGGCAAGCCGCATGATTGGGTGCGCTTTTCGGGCCAATTCAACGCCATGGTCGATTCGCAAAACGTTTCTCCAAGCACCAAGTTTTCCCATCTGAAGGAATTGGTGGAACCTCATATTAGGCGCGCAATCGATTGTTTACCTTTCACTGAAGAAGGCTATAAGCGGGGATTGAAATATCTGGAAGAGAAGTATGGCCACCCCAGCGAAGTCGCCGGTTCTTACGTAGTCAGCATAATTGAGCTACCGAGCATAACAGAGCGAGATGTTTCGAAAATACATCGGTTTTACGAACAGTTGTTATTTAACGTCCAGAGTTTGGAAACTCTCGAGAAATTAGACACTATTCAAGGGACGGTGTATTATGTAATGAAAAAGCTCGAAGCGGTGAAAGCGGAACTGGTGTAGCATGTCCAAAGTGACTGGAGAAGTTGGACATTTAAAGAACTTTTAGAGGCCTTGAGAAAGTGGACGGAGACCAACGACAATGTTAAAGGCATGAGTAAGAAAACCAAAGAGAAGGATTCGAGAAGTGCACGCGCGTTTAATTCCCGAGAACAAGAAATCCGGTGCATTTACTGTAACAGTGCCGACCACAAGATGAGCTCGTGTGACAAAGTGGTATCCCCAAATGAGAGAAAACGAATTTTGGTGAAGAAACGCCTTTGTTTTAACTGTGCCAATGGTCTACACGCAGCGAGTGCGTTCAAGATCAAGATATCGTGCCAGAAATGCAAAAAACGACATCATACGTCCATTTGCCCTGAAGCCTCTGAAGAACAAGAGGAAAGAGTGTTGACAACGAGTGTTGGTGGAACTTCCGTTGTACATCCGATCGTTGTAGTTAAGATTGATGGGCTTAAATTTAGAGCTCTACTCGATAGTGGAGCGAGTCATTCGTACGCATCGACGACGTTGACGAGTTTAGTGAAAACGAAAGCCGTGAAAAGTAGTAACCGAAAGATTACTACATTGTTTGGTGTTACCACAGCCAAGTTAGTGGAACATGACCTTGTACTCAAGTCGTTGAGAGGAGATTTCACCCTAGATGCCAAAGTAACCGTTATAAACAAACGTGAATTGAAAACTCTTGATAATCCACGTTATGATAAGCTTATTCAGGAACACCAGCACTTACAAAGTGTGGTTATGGAAGACAAGACCCCTGACGACCATTTGCCAGTTCACTTGATACTTGGAGCAAACGAATACGCCAAGATTTGCACTAATACGCATTTGCTTCTTGGTAGACAAGGAGAACCAGTAGCCGAACTGACTCGTTTCGGATGGGTGATCATGGCGCCAGGAGATGGAATCGATCGGACAAATGGTTTCCTTGCCATTAACTCCTCCTCAGATTATGAACGCCTGTGTAGCCTCGATGTCCTTGGACTAGCTGATTCGCCCTCGGGTGATCAAAGAGTAGTTTACGAGGAGTTTCGAGAGCAGCTTTCTCGCCATCCTGTCGAAGGCTGGTACGAAACTGGCCTACCTTGGAAGGGAAACCACCCTCCTCTACCTTCGAACCGAAATGGAAGCCTGCAACGGTTGCAGACACAAGTTAGGAAGCTTAACAGAATGGGAAGACTAGAAGAATACGATGCCACCATTCGCGAACAGTTGAAACAAGGCGTAGTAGAAAGGGCACCTCTTGAAGTGGTGGGGAAAGAATATTACATGCCACATCGAGCTGTCGTTTGCGAAAAAGCCGAAAGCACCAAATTGAGAGTGGTCTATGATTGCTCAGCCCGAGGTGGAAACAAAGGTCCTTCGCTGAATGACTGTTTAGACCCTGGCCCACCGTTGCAAAACAAACTCTGGAACGTGATGGTGCTTGGTAGATTCTACCCCGTGGCTGTCGCTAGAGATCTTCGTAAAGCGTTCCTACAAGTGCGTATTAAAGAAAAGGAGCGCGACTCCCTTCGTTTCCATTGGTTGCAGAATCCTAATTCTACAGAGGAGGAGACGCTTCGCTTCACGAGGGCCTTGTTTGGGCTGGCTCCTTCCCCTTTTTTATTGGCGGGAGTAATCGAGCAGCATCTTGAATCCTGGAGAGAACGTCCAACGACCGTGAACGAGATTCAGTGTAGCCTATATGTGGACGATCTCATTTCTGGTGGAACAACAGTAAGCGATGCTCGAGACCTTAAGCAAGAAGCGAACAAGATATTTGCTGACGCCGCGTTTTCTCTCCATAAATGGCATTCCAACGTACCAGAGTTGATGTACGATAATATCACCGAGAATGACGGGGAGCCTTCGTATGTTCAGCAACAACTAAATGTGCCCACAAGTGGTGAATGCAATCTACTTGGCCTGCGATGGGACTGCGAAAAGGGCACGCTGACTATCTCCTTCCCGGAAAAGAACGCAGAACCTACGAAGAGAGGTATAATCGGAAAACTAGCAAAGGTGTACGATCCACTTGGATTGGTCTCTCCTGTTACGCTTGAAGGAAAGATCTTATACCGAGATGCCTGTGACACGAAACAAGCGTGGGACGCTCCTCTTCCTTCACCCTTGATAAAGAAATGGGAGAAATTGGAAAAGAGCCTGCCTGAGAACGTCACGGTTCGACACAGTTTAGTGACCCATAGAGAGCCAATAGAAGCGGTGGAATTACATGACTTTGGTGATGCCAGCGGTCGTGGTGTCTGTGCTGCCATTTATGCTGTTGTTCGACAGACCTCTGGAGTTAGCCAAGCAATTGTCGCCGCGAAATCTAGACTGGCGAAACGTAGTTTAACTATTCCGAGATTGGAATTGGTCGCTGGACATATGGCTGTAAATCTTGTCGAATATTTGCGAGCAGCACTTGAGGGTTTCCCAGTAACAGAAGTCCATTGTTGGCTCGATAGTACAGTGGCCCTGCACTGGATTTGTGGTGGAGAGTATCACCAATTCGTTGAAAATCGCGTTCGGAAGATCCAGAACCACGAAGTTAAATCCTGGAGACACGTACCAACTGCACAGAACCCAGCTGACCTTGGTAGTCGTGGCGGACCTGTCTCCAACAATGATCTTTGGTGGAAAGGGCCACTGTGGTTGCCTCATCCTGAGCAATGGCCCCAAAATCCAGCGACAAGCGCTAGTGAGGAGTCGGAAGCAGAAGCAAAAATGGTGAAGGAAGTAATAGCCATCACAATCGACGAAACTGATGAGTTTGGTGAGTTGTTGGGAAGACGCAATCTCAGAACTACCTTGCGAGTATGTGTTTGGATTAGACGGCTGGTACAGAATTACAGAAGACATCCCAAGATAGTCGGGCCAATTACGACTGACGAAGTAGAACGAGAATTAAAATGGTGGATTCTGCGTGAACAAGATCGTGCAAAAAATCGTCCAAAGTACGAGGAAGATCGATTACAGCTAAATCTTCAGCCGAATTCCGAAGGAATCCTCGAATGTCGCAGTCGGATTCAAGGACTTTATCCCACCTACCTTCCTGATGACAGCCAATTTACCGAGAAGTATATAGCGCAAGCGCATCAAGATACCCTACATGGTAGTGTAGGTCTTACAATGGCTAAAGTTCGTGAGCGTCATTGGGTACCACGCCTTCGACGAGTGACGAGACGCGGTCATTAAGCAGTGTTGGGGCTGTAAGCGATTTCAGGCCGTTGCGCACGCCCAACCTCCTCCTGGTTTACTTCCAACTTCCCAAACTGAGGGAACAACTGCCTTCGAGACAATTGGAGTGGATTTTGCGGGACCCATCAAGTATCGACGAAAGGGAAAAGTAGAAGGCAAAGCATATCTCGTATTATACGCCTGCAGTCTCACCCAAGGCGTGTTTCTAGAAGTCTTGCCTAATCTAGAAACCGGTGAATTCATCCGCAGCCTAAAAAGATTTATTGCTCGTCGTGGTCGTCCGAAGAAAATTTACTCTGACAATGGGAAAACATTTATCGCGGCAGCAAGATGGCTTAAAAAGGCGCAATACGACGAACAACTTCATGCCCTTTTGACGAAGCACAACATCTCGTGGACCTTCAAGTTAAGCAGAGCGCCATGGTGGGGAGGGCAATTTGAACGGCTTGTTTGAGTGGTGAAATCTGCGTTTCTTAAAACCATTGGGAATGGTTTGCTTACCTGGCCTGAACTCTGTGATGTTGTATGGGATGTAGAAATAACGGTTAACAATCGACCTCTCTGTTACGTAGAAGATGACATTCAACTTCCTGTGTTGACACCATCTTCCATTCTATTCCAAGGTCCAAATCTGTTGCCCGAACAAGAGCCACATCACCTTCAAGACACAGATCTTAGGAAGCGAGAAAAGTACTTACGAAGGTGCAAAGAAGCCATGTGGTCTCGGTGGACAAAGGAGTACCTTCGCGCCTTGAGAGAGCGACACAACATGAAACACCCGGGCGGAAAGCTACAGTTGGAAGTGGAAGACGTGGTGATCATAAAATCCCCATTAGAAAAGAGTAGAGGCAAATGGCCCTTGGGTATCGTTCAAGGTCGGGATGGCGAAATACGAGCGGTGAAGCTACGGGCCGGGAGGGATTACTTAGAAAGACCAGTACAGCATCTTTACCCGCTGGAGTTATCTTGTGACGTAACCAAGACGACCACACCAACTACCTTGAACGTAGACGCCCCTGTTTTCCGACCGAAGAAGACAGCAGCAATCGTAGCGAGAGAAAGACTGAAAATCCTTGGGACTGAAGAGAACTCTTGAACTGTACACTATCTAATTTTCTCATCTATGTCAATTGAACACCTTAACTTAGCAGTATTTAGTTTCTTAGTTTTGTTAGTGAGAGGCAGTTTCCTTTAATTGCATGAGCCTCCATTAGGGAGACTTATGGGGGAGTGTGTCGGAAACTGTTAGGTTTAACGGGATTGATTTTAGAGCCAATAAGCTTAAAGCGGAAGTGCATATGTAGGTAATGTGATCAGTAATGTAATTTGACACTGCAAGTTGTGCTTGTGCTCTGTGGGTTGTGATATTGTGACGATTTTTTCCTTGTGATCGAGAATAAATAAATATAAACTAGTGATTATTGTGAAAGTGTGGGTTTCTTCTTGCGTTCCCTACAAAGGACGAAACACGGTAGTCTCTGTTAACTGATGGCGTCAGCAAAAACAGGATAAGAATCATACCAGATATAGTGTATCTTTAAAACATCAGCTATGGATTGACCAGGCGGAAAACGTAATCTCAAGAGGAATATCAAAGCCCAGCAAAATACCTTTACGAAAGCCATCGAGTCGGACAAAGAAGTAAAATCATAATATTAAATAAAGTTCTAACGTTTCGTTGTATTCATCACAACATCATCAGAGAATAATTTACACAACTATCTAAAGCCTAAGTATATAGTTAGAGAGTGTAATAATATTCATGCATTAACCAATCAGAGGACGTACTAAAAATAAAAGTTACAGGTATGAGTAACACTAACAGCATGGAAGAGTAAAGAAGAAATTATAAAAGGAAAAGTGGTGCTGAGCCAATAGTGGCATTTGAAGAGGGTTTAAGATTGCGAATGAGTAGACTTTCCCGTAAAAGAAGTTCGAACTCAAAAGTACAAGAAGAAAGGATTTTAAAATCATCAAAGGAGACTGGGTGACCCGTGTCACGGTGGTGTGAAAGAATGCTGGTGAGGGGAGGGTTAGTGAGCTTTTTACCTGTGAGAGGTGGGATTCTCATATGGTCAGATACGCGTGTATGGAGGTGCCGGATGGTTTCTCCAACATACGAAGCTCCGCAGCTTCGATGCGTAAAATGATAAACTACACGCGATCTTAACCGTAGAGGAATCTTGTCTTTAAAAGAGAAGAAATGTAAAAGTCTAATCGACAGCTGAGCAACACACCTGATGTTGATGTGAGGAAAAGCGGATGAGAAAAGTTTTTTTATCTGAGTTCGGATATGGGAGAAATGTTGCCCAGTAAATCGTAAAGAGAGGTAAACAACACGTTTGGGAGCCGTGAGCAATTTAGTTGATTTGGAGAAGACTTTGTCTAGAAAGGAGGCGATATATCTGTCAAGAAGTTTTACTGGATAACCATTGTTAATAAAAATGCGTTTTAGTTTTTCTAGTTCAGCATGAAAAATAACGTATGTAGAACAAATACTGAAACAGCGGTTAAGTAAACAGAAAATCAAACCCCTTTTGTGAGAAAACGGAATGAAGGAATCAAAGGAAGTAAGAGGACCTGTAAAAGTGGGTTTGCGGAAAACATTAGTTAAAAAGCAATCACTGGAACAGACGATATTGATGTCTAAGAAAAGCAAGGATTTGTTGACTTCTAATTCATGCGTAAATTTTATTTTGGAATGCCTAGAGTTGAGATAATTGAGGAAAGGAATAACGTGATCGAGAGGGCGAAATAAAATGAAACAATCGTCAACATAACGACGGTAAAACAACGGTTTAAAATTAGACGGGCAATCATTAAGCCGAACAGACTCATAGTGAAAAGGAATGTATTCGCAAAGAGAGGTCTCAGGGGAGAACACATGGCAACGCCATCAACTTGTTGATAGACTTCGCCGTTGAACAAAAAATGGCAATTTTTTACCGCTAAATTTAAAAGCTTTCGAAACTCATATATAGAAAATCCGTGAAATTTAGTGGAGTTGGTAAAAACCTTTTAAATTATGATTTGAATAGTTTCATCTAACGAGATGTTGGTGAAAAGAGATGTTATATCAAAGCCAGCTATAAATAGCTCATTAGTGTTAAAAGGCAATTCGAGTAATTCCTTAACAAAGGAGAAGCTATCAAACATGAATAAGTATTATTAGAAAATAGACGAAGAAAAGAAACAAGAAATTTAGCAATGTTAAAGAGTGAGAGCGCATAGAAGAAAGAATGGGTCTAAGTGAAACGTTAAGTTTATGTATCTTAGGAAGACCGTATAAAATACCTGGACGAGAACCGGTAGGACTAAGATCTCG